>JARQOD010000010.1:1859775-2010282 GCA_033576555.1 Oophaga sylvatica
ATGCTGATATCCCATATGTGGGAGAAAACTACTGTATGGGCACACGTCGGGGCTCGGATGGGAAGTAGTGACCTTTTGAAATGCCCACTTGATGGAATGGTCTTCGGGCGTCATGTTACGTTTGCAGAGTCACTGATGTGCCTAAACAGTAAAAACTCCCCACAAGTGACCCCTTTTTGGAAACTAATCCCCCAAGGAAACTCCTCTAGATGTGTGGTGAGCACTTTGAATCTCCAAGTCCTTCACAGAAGTTTATAACGTAGAGCCGTGAAAATATAAATTATTTTTTTTTCCACAAAAATAATTTTTAGTCCCCAATTTTTTCCCCAATTTAACAGAGAAAATTAGAACCCCCAAAGTTGTTGTGAAATTTTTCCCGAGTACGCTGATACCTCATATGTGGGATAAACCACTGTTTGGGCATACGTCGGGGCTTGGAATAAAGGAGCACTGTTTGACTTTTGAACGCAAAATTTGCAGGAATCAATGGTGGCGCCATGTCGCGTATGGAGACCCCCTGATGTGCCTAAATAGTGGAAACCCCTCAATTCTAACTCCAACCCTAACCCCAACACACCCCTAACGCCTACCACACCTAACCCTAATACAAACCCTAAATCATAACCCTAACCCCAACACACCCCTAATCCCAACTCTAACCATAAACCTAACTACAAGCCTAACCCTAATTCCAACCCTAACCCAAATTCCAACCCTAACCGTAATTCTAACCTTAGCCCTAATGCTAACCCTAACCCTAGTTCTAACCCTAAGGCTGGTTCATATTGCGTTTTACCAGCCCGTTCAACACGTAGCGTTGACCGGCTGGTAACGGTATAGCATAACGCGATCGCGTTATGCTATACCCGCTAGCGCAGATGAATCAGCAGATAATCACCTGCGGATCAGCAGCAAAATCAGTCGCGGATCAGCAGCGAAATCCGCCGCGGATCAGCAGCGAAATCCGCCGCGGATCAGCAGCGAAATCCGCCGCGGATCAGCAGCGAAATCCGCCGCGGATCAGCAGCGAAATCAGCCGCGGATCCGCAGCGAAATCCGCCGCGGATCAGCAGCGAAATCCGCCGCGGATCAGCAGCGAAATCCGCCGCGAATCCGCAGCGAAATCAGTTCGGATCCGCAGCGAAATCAGTCGCGGATCCGCAGCTAAATCAGTCGCGGATCCCGCAGCGAAATCAGTCCGGATGCGCAGCGAAATCCGCCGCGGATCAGCACGAAATCCGCCGCCGATCAGCAGCGAAATCCGCTGCGGATCAGCAATGAAATCAGTCGCGGATCCGCAGCGAAATCAGTCCGGGATCCGCAGCGAAATCAGTCGCGGATCCGCAGCAAAATCATCGCGATCCGCAGCGAAATCAGTCGCGGATCCGCAGCGAAATCCGCCGCCGATCAGCAGCGAAATCAGTCGCGGATCCGCAGCGAAATCATTCGCGGATCCGCAGCGAAATCAGTCGCGGATCCGCAGCGAAATCAGTCGCGGATCCGCAGCGAAATCCGCCGCCGATCAGCAGCGAAATCCGCCGCCGATCAGCAGCGAAATCCGCCGCCGATCAGCAGCGAAATCCGCCGCCGATCAGCAGCGATCACAGCGAAATCCGCTGCTGATCCGCAGCGAAATCCGCTGCCGATCCGCAGCGAAATCCGCAGCGGATCCGTAGCGAAATCCGCCGCGGATCAGCAGCGATGTCCGCCGCGGATCAGCAGCGAAGTCCGCCGCGGATCAGCAGCGAAATCCGCCGCGGATCAGCAGCGAAATCCGCCGCGGATCAGCAGCGATATCCGCCACGGATCCGCAGCAAAATCAGCTGCGGATCAGCAGCAAAATCCGCTAGGAAAAAAAAAAAAAAATTCTTTATTTTTTTTATTTGTCCCTACCTATGATAAAGGGGGGGTTCATTTTACTTTTTTTTATTTTGATCACTGTGACAGTTTATCACAGTGATCAAAATAAATTTTTGAACACTGGGGGGCGCACTGCGCATGCGCCGGCCGGCGGGCGCACCGCGATGCGCCCGCCATTTTCCAATATGGCGGCGCCCATGAAGAGGCCCGGGCGGAACGCCGGGCCCGATCGTGGGACATCGGTGGATCGGGAGAGGTGAGTAGGGGGGTCGAAGGCTGGGGGGGGGGGATAGGAAGTGGGGGCAGTGGACCAAAAGAGGAGGGGAGCTGTAAGTGACGGCGGTGACCGATCGCTGCCATCTTTCGGTGGCGGCGGCCGATCACCGCCGTGACTACGTGTGGGGGGGTCAGGGCTCGGTGTCCAGCCATGGCAGATGCTATTGCAGCATCGGCCATGGCTGGATTGTAATATTTCACCAATTAAATTGGTGAAATATTACACATTGCTCTGATTGGCTGTTTCACTTTTAACAGCCAATCAGAGCGATCGTGGCCACGGGGGGGTTAAGCCAACCCCCCTGTGGTGAAGCACAAAGGGTCCTGTAACTGCGGGTCGGGTGACCTTTCAGTGACCCCGGTCTCCCGGCCCGCAGGGACGAGATCCTTTCATGACGCCACATAGGCGTCATGGGTCGGATTGGCACAGGTTTTCATGACGCCTACGTGGCGTCATGGGTCGGGAAGGGGTTAAGTAGAGCCTGATATCTCTCTACTGACGTTTGTAGCAGTCCCTCCCTTCTATTAAAGTCCGGGTCTGTTTTAAATTTTAGCACCCCCTCAATAAGTCTATTCAGCAGTGCAGTGGACTTTTCAAAGACCTTCTTCTCCTCTATGAGAATGATCTGCATAAACCTAATGGAGGACTCGATGGATTCCTTATACCAGATGTTCATGAACTCCTGTGTGGCGATTCTAGGTGAAGGATTTATATTAATCCTCAGTCCTCTAGGGACAATACGGTTTTTTAAATAATTTTCAATGGTCCTAATCTCCCACCAGGATTTCAAGTGCTCCTTATATGCTCCATAGAGTTCATTGAACAGGTTTTTAGAGTCAGCGGACCCGTTGGATTCGTCGGTGTACCCCCTATGCTAAATGCCTGATTAGCATCCTCAATCCAAAGATCAGGGTTAATTGGACCTACCAAAAAACTGGCCATACCAAAACCAGAATATAATAACTAGAAAAAGTATAATACAAAAAGGGCTCAAAATCAAAATCATATATTCATGCCCTGTAGGCAATCCTTTATTAATAAAATACCACAATTGGTAGCACCAAAAATAAACAATGTGATACACAAAAAACAAAAAACGTGTTATACCTAACTTAAAAGCTCAGGGATGTACTAATGGTCCCTAGTGCAAGTCTGGGCTGACTCCTACCTAACAGCGGAGGTTGGCACCCTAGGGGGGAGCGTTGTGGCCCCCCCGCTCCACGATGGCTAACCCTAGTGTCCCTGTTAGGCCCTTACACCTAAGGGAGTCCCTCTACCCAGGTATTAGGGGGACCCCTAAAATAATAACAGAGACCAGCTAGCACTAAAGGTGACTCTAGGTCCCCAGAGTGAATAAAATCAGTACACAAACACACATAGTAGTGGGTGGTATAATGGAGAATGGATATGCTGCATAAACTTAATAGTAGACAGCAGTCTCCTTATTTAGTAGGAGTTTATGAAATTTATGTCTTCTCCTTATTTCATAGGAGTTTATGATATTCAAATCCTCTCGTCCCACAATTGTCATGAGTGTAAATGAGCCGCCAACTAAAACAATCACCTCAGTAACTCTCAATGTGCCTTCAGATATATATGAGGACTCTGACCAATCGAATAAACAGCCAAGCTATATGTCGCCTGATAGGCTGTAGTATGATATCGTATATAGCACAATATAATGTTGAAACCCTACCACAGAGAAGGGGACATGGATGTATATTGATGAGGGGTTATTTATTTTATACCCTTCTTAAGACAATCCAATGTGGTATGATGGGAAACATGCAGATAAAAAATGGAAAATCATATCCAATGGTGGTCAAACCTCTCATTCCCTTTATATAGCGATATCACAGTATCAGTGTCAATATATGCTTATGAACCTGGACCGATATTGAATCCCTAACACAGAGAAGGGGGATATGGATATATGATGATGAGGGTTAATGTAACAGATTAATTTATACCCTCCTTTATAAATCCAATGTGGTATAATGGGAAACATGCAGGTATTAAATGGAAAATAATATCCTATAGTGGTCAAAACCTTTCATTTCTTATTTAACAATTCCACCGTATCAGTGTCAATAATTGTTAATGAATCTGGACTAATATAGATTTGATACACACGACCCTATCCAAAATGCACGGTACTATATGATCAAACACCACAATGAGTGTGTATTGAGAGACTGAATAATGTGAGAAAATGCACAGCGATACTCATCACTCCTCATGACAATCCCACCACCGTCAGAAATAACGCCTCGACGCGTTTCGCCCCATGGGCTCTTCAGGAGGCTAGATACACTGATGTCCGGTGTCAAAAATCATGGTGCAGAAACTAACCGATACTCCAATACTCACTGTTATTTATATCTGCCGCCAAAGCGAACGCTCAATCCTCTCTGACTTCCTGTATGCATTGGCGCGCGCTCGCCCTCCCGTAGGCTCCTCCCACATGCGTCACGTCCACCTGTATGCATGTCTGGAAGTCCCTGACGCCATCGAGGGTGTGTCTCACTCCACCGCTGCATTAGTGGTACGCTGCCTGTCGGGGGTGGGGGGTGTGTTGCAGTGCTTCAACCACATAGCCGATAAAAGGAAGAAGCATCCGCTAGCAATGTGGCTAAATCCACTTCAGCTCCAGTCGGGCATTTCAGTCAAAATATCGCCCGTCCGCAAATGCCAGACCATGCCGGTTCGATCCCCATCAGGGACCACAAAATAATGGGCATGACTTATTCCCCCAAATGTCCACCTAAATTGTATGTAGCTGAGGGGACATACAATAAAAATAAAATATAAGTATGATATAGACGGCAGTGAGCTGTGGGTCTTTTTGATTTCAAAGATACATTTTAATCTCTCCCCTTATAGGGGACTGGGTCCCGGCTTCCACTATGTTAACTCAGTGTGCCATCAGTGAGATGTACCGTCCCTGCCCACAGGCACTTGTCCACATGTCCGTGGTTAGGTGAACTTTCCCAGTAACAGCATTGTTGAGGGCACGGGTAATGTTGTGGGACATATGCTGGTGTAATGCCGGTACAGCACTACGGGAGAAATAGTGGCGACTGGGGACTGAGTACTTTGGGACGGCACGGAGATACCACTACGACAAATGTGTTTCTTGGCTTCTTTTTTTATGCCTAAATAGTGCTGTATATCAGTACAGTTTCACCCAGGACAAAAAAGAAAACTGGCGTAAACTGGCCTAACTTTGAGCACACACAGATATGAACTGCCACGGAGATATCACACCGAAAAATGTATGGCCTGTATTTTTTTATTTTTTTGCAAAATACTGCTGTATATAAGTACTGCGACACCCAGGACAAAAAAAGGAAAACTGGCCTAAACTGGCCAATCATTGAGCACGCACAGATATGAGCTGGCACGGAGATACCACTACGATAAATGTGTGTGTTTTTTTTTTCTTTTTTTTTGGGGGGGGTAAATACTGCTGTATATAAGTAGAGTGACACCCAAGACAAAAAAAGAAAACTGCCGTAAACTGGCCAAACTTTGAGCACGCACAGATATGAGCTGGCACGGAGATACCACACCAAAAAATGTGTCGCCTGTATTCCAATTACACCTGGGGCTAGCTATATACGACCAATATATCCTACAGGTAGCAGCAGCACCAGAACACAGGAAGGGAATGGACCCTCTTGATGTATGCAATGATCTATATACACACATACAGTGCCTGCAGGCCTCGCACTGATGTGTATAGAGTGACGTACACTACCCTGTCTGCTTAACACTGGAACCTATATACTCCGGAATTAGTCCATAGAAGGACTGTTGGTTTATCTGGATTTGAGTAGTTTGGATGGTAGACCCCACAAAAACTAATAAATTCCCGATTCTGACCCTATATCGGCAGCAGCTCTCCCTACACTATCTAAATCCGGAGCTGTATGCGCCGAGCAGGGCGGCGTCTGGTCTCTAATACCCCTGATGATGCTGTGCGGCCAGCCAATCACTACATGACCACAACAAAGATGGCGGCAGCGTTTCATTGCCTGGCAGACAATCCCTGCATCGTGATTTCGTCTGTAAAGTCTGCCAAAAAAGCTGGGTGGAGACCCGAGTTCCCGCAAAGTAATCCCGGAAATGCTTGGTGCTCACCGAGTGAACAGAGTACCGTGATACTCAGGCAAGTAACGAGTAGTGGTGAGCACGTTCGCTCATTGCTAGTGCTAATCACTGAGCCACCGTGCCATTAACAATGTTCAATGTTCAGTTCCTGCATTATTCTTTTTTGCGATCCCACTTTCAGTCCCGGTTCGGAACTTGCCGCTCTCTGGTGCCCCCCTTAACCTCAGGTCAGTCAGGGAACTACACTTAGGTTAATTAGTCACCAGAAAGGCTGCCTTGTATTGGCTATTGGGCACTCTGCAGTGAGGGCGGTATGTATATCCCCAGTCTCAGGCCAGAAATACACATATAAACCCCATTCCATTAATGCCAGGGTCTCTCAAATTCCCCAGAACACTTTACTGCCACCAGCTCCTCATTTGACATTAAAACAAATATCGGGTCAGGAGCAAACCCACACGGTAGCGTAATTTAGTACAGAGGACATAGCGGTACGTTATAGAGCAAGGAAAACTAAACTAGTAAATTTTAATAGATTTACTCCAGAAAATATAGGCAGTGTTTACAAAAATACAAAAGATGTTACAAAAGAGACAAAACACAGTTTATACAGAACAGTTACAAATAAAATAGGATTAAAATAAGAACTTACACATCTCAGTCAATATTATGCCAAGTGGAGGAGAGGGGGTGAGAACCTTCCCAGACAACAGGTCCAAATGCACAGCTCCCTATAGCTGATTCCCCAGGCAAAAGACCCCCTTTGTCCGGGCCTCTGAGCTTTATACCTTTGCCCAAAACTAAGGGTCTCCTCCTTGATGACCTCACAGGGTGGGCTGGTTACGCCCCCTTTAGAAAGTTACTAAAAAACTTCTGTGGGCCTTATCTCAGGCTGCGAGGCTCCCAGAGTGACGACAAGAGTATTATATGTCTTCTTACAAAATTATCTTTCATTTAAGACCGAACATGCCGTGTCTGGGAGCGGGTAGAAATCTGTTTCTCGGTTTCTGGCAGCCACACAAGCTTCAAAACGCTGCTGTGAATAGGCTTAACCATGCAGATTTCAAAAATATAAGCGTCCTGCCTCCATGATCATTCTGTACTATTATATTCAAGTTTGAATGAACAAAGAGACATGTGAGCTGGACCTTCACTTCCTGCTTGAGCCGGACACACCATGGTCTTGCATTACACAAAGCTGGTTTAGCTAGAAGGAGGGGTGAGTGGACATTCCAACAGGGAGAACGAGGGGGGGCTGGATGGGTGTGGGGGGATGGAATTACACAGTGCAGAGGGAACTGCAGCTATGTGCCTGCACACGAGAAGCTCAATGTGACACTGCAGAAATGTGATGGGGGAGGGGCAGCATGAGCTCTGGAAGTGTACATAGAAGTTTAGGAGTTATTCCTATTTCTGACAGCTATCATAGAATTTTTTAACTTAAAACTTGCATGCTGTTACCTTTTTATGACAAAACCTACAAAAAGGAAGAGCCCTATTTATCAGTATGGGAAGCGCATCCCTCTTGCTAACTCCTCTGGTACTAAGAATTCTTCTCCACCAGTGCACCCGGATTACAATACCTCCTACCTCTGAGAGTTCGATTCCATCTTTCCCTGTAGATCTGCAGACTTACGGGACATCCTTCAAATTTTCTTGACAGAAATGCACTGACATCCTGGATCCAGGGTTAAATATGTACAAGAACAGCCCGCCATCCTGGGACAACATCCAATCCTCTGAGCCAGATTTTGCGGGAAAAACCTTTTCCAGGCATCCCAATTGTGCCCAGTAAAATGGTAAGTTTCCACTCTTAATTAACCCTGAATGAAACTCAAGACATAAAATGATTACAAACATAAAGATTAGAAAACGGTACAGTCATATAAGTCCAATATTCCCATGAACCCCCTTCTCTTTAATGAACGGGGGGGCTTTGCATTCTACATATTTTATGCCACATTAGCATTGATGTCTTCAGGGGGGAACATGGCTGGTGGTCAATCTCCTTACACAATAAAAGTCATAGTGCATCTTTATGACCTACAACTGATTTGCATAGATACTCAATAGCGTATATCTGTCAAAAATATGGTGGATGAATCCAGTAGACCTATACAGGATATTGCTTCTAAATGACCTGTAGCTGTTATATACAAATACTCACTGATGTAGATCTGTCCAAAAAAATAGTAAATGAACCAAATGTACCTGCAGATTATGAATACAGGTTAGGAATACTGAATGGTATAGATGTCCCAGGCAACACCAAAAATGACCTGTAAAACCCTAGATCGATGACTTGGCTGGTTCTGCCTAGCCACAGAGGTTGGCGCCCTAGATGTGAGAGATATGGTGTCCCGCTCGCCGGTGGTTCTCCCGGTCTCTCAATAGTTGTACCTATTCAGAATTGATAACGTGATGTAAACTTACTCGTATACAGGTAACATCAGATGTTTAATCATATTGGGAGACCACCTTGATAAACTGTATAGTATAAAAGATGTTAACTTAATCAGTGCTTGTACTTCTTAGGATAGTTGCCTCATTGCCTCTGGCTTCTTGTGCTACAGCTGGGGATATTCCTCCTGCCTGGCAGTCGTCCTCTCATCGGGAGAAACTGAGGGGTTTGGCGGGGAACCCAAAGGCGGTTCTCCTGCCGCCTCTCACCCTCAGCAGCCATCTTGCAGACATCCAGCGGCGCACTCTCGGGGGACGTTGTTGTCTCCTTGCACACAGGGCCGGCCCGAGAGATTACGGCGCCCTAGGCGAAACTATTTTGTTGCGCCCCTACTATTAAGTATACGTATTTTTTCTCTTGGGCGCCCCCTTAGTGTAGTGTGTGCATTTGTGGTTGTTTGCTTTGCTTTGCCAACATTTGAAAACTTAGGAGCAAAATAAACACGCGGGATCAAACACCTGTCAGCAGACGATGCAAACGACTCACGTCCGTAGTTTAGCGCCTCCTTTCCGTGCGTAAATTGAAGCTCAACGGTTTTTCTTTTAAATTTATGGTAAAAAAAGTTATGTACACTTTTCTTTCCATCCCTAAAACTTTTTGCCTTTTGAAAAGATTTTTTCTATTTTTTTCTATTTTTTCTCTGGCGTCCCCTTAGGGTCGGCGCCCTAGGCGGCCGCCTAGTTCGCCTATATGTTCGGGCCGGCCCTGCTTGCACATTCTTTCCCATGCAAGCCACCACAGGGCTGAAGAAAACCGTGAGACACTCCATATTTATTAAATTGAAATTTTTACCAACAGGCATTGCATTCATAGTGCGCTTCTGACATCTGGTGGCTGTTTATTGAAGTTCACAAGACTTTCCCTAAAATATACATTTCAAGCACTCTACTGCCATCTTCTGGTCAAATTGGACTATAAAAGGTCCTAGATTTGTACTAACAATAGATCACTTTCTATCACAGTGGTTTGACGGTTTTTACGGATGAAAATTATGATATGGTACCTCTCTGAAGTCCTGTATTGTTTTAAATGTATCAATCTGTACTGCATTGTATGAGTTATCCTCTGTGAGGCTACAGTTCCTGTTAGTCAGGGTTGACTGTAGTCACATGTCAGTAGGCAAGGAATTCTTGATTGAAGGTGCACAAGTGGTAGCCCTATCCATAATCCAATATATGAAGAACTTGGCACTTAAGTATAATGAAGAAGTAATATTAATTGCAATCCAGAGTAAAAGATATGATGTTTTGGTTTATTATAGACCTTCTTCAGATAAACTGGATATAAGAACATACAATCGAAAAGTGATATGTACAAGAAAATAATAATAATAATCTTTATTTATATAGCACCATCATATTCCGCAGCGCTTTACAGTTTAACAGTTTCAAAACACAAGTCATAAGTAACAACGTTAACAATAGAGTAATTAAAGCAAAATAAGACGGCCCTGCTCGTGAGAGCTTACAATCTACAATGAGGTGGGGGAGATACAAAATACAGGTGTGTATATACAATGGTGCATTTACAATGATGGTCCAGCCATCTTAAGGGAGTGAGGGATGGATGGAGAAAAGTGAATGGGCTACACACACACACACACACTTACACATAGAATGACTTTGATTAGTGAATGTGATAGGCCGCTCTGAACAGATGTGTTTTGAGGGAGCGCCTGAAACCATGCAAATTGTGGATAGTCCTAATTTCTTGGGGTAGAGCATCCCAGAGGATTGGCGCAGCGCGGGAGAAGTCTTGGAGTCGGGAGTGGGAGGTACGGATTAGTGCAGAGGTTAGTCGAAAGTCGTTTGCAGAGCGCAGCAGTCGGTTAGGCCGATAGATAGAAATGAGGGAGGAGATGTAGGGGGGTGCTGCAGTGTGGAGAGCTTTGTGGGTGAGAACAAGTACTTTGAATTGGATCCTATAATGAATGGGCAGCCAGTGTAAGGACTGGCGAAGAGCGGACGCGTCCGAGTACCGATTAGCCAGATGGATAACCCTGGCTGCTGCATTAAGGATGGACTGGAGAGGGGATAGTCGAGTAATGGGGAGGCCAAGTAATAGAGCGTTACAGTAGTCCAGGCGGGAGTGGATCAATGCTACAGTGAGGGTTTTTGTTGTTTCCATGGTGAGAAAAGGGCGGATTCTAGAGATGTTCTTTAGGTGTAGGCGGCAAGAGCGGGCAAGAGATTGTATATGGGAGGTGAAGGAGAGATTGGTATCAAACATAACACCCAGACAGCGAGCCTGCTGCCGGGGTGTTATTATGGTGCCGCCCACTGAGAGGGAAATGTCAGATTTAGGGAGGTTAGTAGACGGCGGGAGCAGAAGAAGTTCAGTTTTGGAGAGGTTGAGTTTCAGATAGAGAGCAGACATGATGTTGGAGACTGCGGACAGACAGTCGGTGGCGTTCTGTAGTACAGCGGGGTAAGGTCGGGGGATGACGTGTATAATTGTGTGTCATCAGCATAAAGATGGTACTGAAAGCCAAATCTGCTGATGGTCTGTCCAATTGGGGCGGTGTAGAGAGAGAAGAGAAGGGGGCCAAGGACTGAGCCCTGGGGTACACCGACAGTGAGAGGGAGAGGAGATGAAGTGGAGCCAGAGAACGAAACACTGAAGGAGCGGTCAGAAAGATAGGAGGAGAACCAGGAGAGAACAGTGTCCTTAATACCTAGAGAGTGGAGCCTGGACAGTAGGAGACGGTGGTCAACCGTGTCGAAAGCTGCAGAAAGGTCGAGTAGAATGAGCAGAGAGTGGTCGCCGTTACGTTTTGCTGTCAGAAGGTCATTGGTCACTTTGATGAGTGCAGTTTCAGTCGAATGTAGGGGTCGGAAGCCGGACTGTGAAGGGTCTAGGAGGGAGTGAGTGGAGAGGTAACGGGTGAGGCGGGAGTAGACTAGGCGCTCCAAAAGTTTGGAGATGAAGGGGAGATTGGAGACCGGTCTGTAGTTGTTTGTGCAGGAAGGGTCAAGACGGGTTTCTTTAGTAGTGGAGTAATGATGGAGTGTTTGAAGGAGGATGGGAAAATGCCAGAGGAGAGTGAGAGATTGAGGATTGTAGTTAGGTGAGTTGTGACAACAGGAGAAAGAGACTGGAGGAGATGTGAGGGGATGGGGTCGGTAGTGCATGTAGTCGGACGAGAGGAAGAGAGGAGTCTGGAGACTTCTTCTTCTGTGATGGGATCAAATGTGGAAATTGAGCCAGGGGAAATGCAGGGTGGGATGGGAGTCACAGCACTTGGTGGTTGAGAGCAGATTTCCTGACGGATAGTATCTATTTTTTCTATAAAGTGGGAGGCCAGGTCATCAGCACAAATGTCTGTGATAGGGGCTTGTGCTTTTGGCCTGAGGAGGGAGTGAAAAGTGTCAAAAAGTTTCTTGGGGTTGTTGGCTAGTGAGGAGATCAGTGTGGTGAAGTAGGTCTGTTTGGCGAGGTGAAGGGCAGCATTATAAGTTCTTAACATGAATTTAAAGTGGATGAAGTCTTCTGGTGTGCGGGTTTTTCTCCATAGGCGTTCAGCACTCCTAGAGCATCGCTGGAGAAGGTGAGTTTGCGATGTGAGCCAGGGCTGTTTTACTGTGTGTTTGGAAGTTCTGAGGGTGAGCGGTGCTACTTGGTCAAGGGTGCTTCTAAGAGTGTCATTGTAGTGCTGAACAGCCAGATTAGGACAAGAAAAGAGGAGATTGGGGACAGCGAAGAGTGTAGGGAGTCTGAAAGTGTCTGAGGGTTAATGGCTTGCAGATTTCTGAATGTGCGGTAGGTAGGAGTTCGCTGGGGTGGTGGAGGATTTGTGAGCGTGAAGGAGAGAATGTTGTGGTCAGAGAGTGGAAGCGGTGAGTTATTTAGGTGGGAAATTGAACAGAGGCGGACAAAGACCAGGTCAAGGGTGTTGCCATCCTTGTGTGTCTCAGAGGTTGAAAGCTGTGAGAGGCCTAGAGAAGTGGTTAGTGATAGAAGCTGAGATGCAGATGTGGAAGTAGGACTGTTAATGGGGATGTTGAAGTCTCCAAGGATAAGGGTTGGTAGTTCTGAGGACATGAAGTGCGGCAGCCAGGCTGAGAAGTGGTCAAGGAACTGGGTGGATGAGCCTGGGGGCCGATATATGACCGCTATTCTGAGGGAGAGGGGATGGAAGAGCCTGATGGTGTGGACCTCAAAAGAAGGGAATGAGAGTGATGGAATTGGGGGGATGACCTGGAAAGTGCATTGTGGGGACAGGAGTATGCCAACTCCACCACCATGTCTGTTTGTGGGTCTCGGGGAATGGGAGAACTGTAAGCCACCATAGGAAATGGCAGCAGGGGAGACCGTGTCAGAATCCTGAATCCAGGTTTCAGTGAGGGCCAACAGATGAAGAGAGTTGTTCAGAAAGTAGTTGTGCAGGAAAGATAGTTTATTGCATGCAGACCTTGGATTCCAGAGGGCACAGTTGAAAGAAGGAGATGAGGGAGTGCAAGTAATATTAACAAGATTATTATGGTTTCGAAATGAGGTAGGGTAGGGATTGAGGTTGGGGGATAGACCAGGGTTGGGGGAGATGTCCCCTGAAATCAGTAGGAGTAGGAAGATAAAGAGCAGGTAGTTGTTGGATTTATAAATAGTTTTTTTCTGAGATATGTTTGGGCAAGATGGGCTGAGTTTTCTTAGGAAGTGAGGAGTGCATGGGAACTGTACATGGGAGAGGGAAGTATGGAGGGGCTGATGTATATGAGTCGTGATGGAGGGGGGATGGGGCAGTGAATGTGGATGGCAAGGGAACACAGGAGGATAGAGATAGAGAACATAATTTAAAAGAAAGCAAAGTGTGGGTTACCTGATCCTGCCCTGATTAACTGCCATGGATAACTGCCTTTTACTCGATGCTTGTCTTTCTGATATGCCTGGTACGCCTTACTGATCGTTCGTAACTGCCATGGATAACTGACTTTTACTCGATGCTTCTTTCGTGATGCTTTGCTTTCTGTGATGCGTGCGCCCCCCTTACTGCGTGCGCCCCTTAGACTACTCCTAAATATATAGTCCACACTACAGGGTCAGGAAAGTGGGATTGTGGGGGCTGTTTTGGATAATTTGCCAGCTGGGGCCAGCACACCAGGGGTGGTTAGATCATCAAAGGCTACCTGGCAACATCTATATGCTTTAGCACCTTCCACCTGATAGCATCTAGAGAGGCCCCAGTCACCGGGATATAAAGCAGTAAGTATTTTAAACACAGTGCAAAAATGAATTATTCCAAAGCTTATTAACAGGCACATTAAACTATGTTGCAAGATGGTAAAGCAGTGCTTGGCACAAGTAGAGGTATGGAGTGCACACCATTAATATATAGTGCAGCATTCAACACAGATAGCAGAGGTGGGATTCTATTCAGCTGTTGCTTCCACTGAATGCAGTTCATACCATTAATATATAGTGCAGCATTCAACACGATAGCAGAGGTGGGGATTCTATTCAGCTGTTTGCTTCACTGAATGCAGTTCATACCATTAATATATAGTGCAGCATTCAACACAGATAGCAGAGGTGGGGATTCTATTCAGCTGTTTGCTTCCACTGAATGCAGTTCATACTTGTGAATGAGTAGAGGTGATAATATTTAAACGTTCTCGCCATGGATAACTGCTATTTACTCGATGCTTGTCTTTCGTGATTGCTTTGCTTCTGAGTCGTAGAAGTACCGCCACGCTTACTGGTGTGGCGCCTTAGACTACTCCCCTTAAATATATAGTCCACACTACAGGGTCAGGAAAGTGGGATTGTGGGGGCTGTTTTGGGATAATTTGCCAGCTGGGCCAGCACACCAGGGGGTGGTTAGATCATCAAAGGCTACCTGGCAACATCTATATGCTTTAGCACCTTCCACCTGATAGCATCTAGAGAGGCCCCAGTCACCGGGATATAAAGCAGTAAGTATTTTAAACACAGTGCAAAAATGAATTATTCCAAAGCCTTATAACAGGCACATAAACTATGTTGCAAGATGGTAAAGCAGTGCTTGGCAGCAAGTAGAGGTATGGAGTGCACACCATTAATATATAGTGCAGCATTCAACACAGATAGCAGAGGTGGGGATTCTATTCAGCTGTTTGCTTCCACTGAATGCAGTTCATACCATTAATATATAGTGCAGCATTCAACACAGATAGCAGAGGTGGGGATTCTATTCAGCTGTTTGCTTCCACTGATGCATTCATACCATTAATATTAGTGCAGCATCACAAGAGCAGAGTGGATTCTATTCACTTTGCTCCACGAATGCATTCATACCATTAATATATAGTGCAGCATTCAACACAGATAGCAGAGGTGGGGATTCTATTCAGCTGTTTGCTTCCACTGAATGCAGTTCATACCATTAATATTAGTGCAGCATTCAACACAGATAGCAGAGGTGGGATTCTATTCAGCTGTTTGCTTCCACTGAATGCAGTCATACCTGTGTGAAGAGAGAGTGAATATTAATTCCTCGCCAGGATAACTGCCTTTTACTCGATGCTTGTCTTTCGTGATGCTTTGCTTTCTGTGATGCGTGCGCCCCCCTTACTGCGTGCGCCCCTTAGACTACTCCTAAATATATAGTCCACACTACAGGGTCAGGAAAGTGGGATTGTGGGGGCTGTTTTGGGATAATTTGCCAGCTGGGGCCAGCACACCAGGGGTGGTTAGATCATCAAAGGCTACCTGGCAACATCTATATGCTTTAGCACCTTCCACCTGATAGCATCTAGAGAGGCCCCAGTCACCGGGATATAAAGCAGTAAGTATTTAAACACAGTGCAAAAATGAATTATTCCAAAGCCTTATTAACAGGCACATTAAACTATGTTGCAAGATGGTAAAGCAGTGCTTGGCAGCAAGTAGAGGTATGGAGTGCACACCATTAATATATAGTGCAGCATTCAACACAGATAGCAGAGGTGGGGATTCTATTCAGCTGTTTGCTTCCACTGAATGCAGTTCATACCATTAATATATAGTGCAGCATTCAACACAGATAGCAGAGGTGGGGATTCTATTCAGCTGTTTGCTTCCACTGAATGCAGTTCATACCATTAATATATAGTGCAGCATTCAACACAGATAGCAGAGGTGGGGATTCTATTCAGCTGTTTGCTTCCACTGAATGCAGTTCATACCATTAATATATAGTGCAGCATTCAACACAGATAGCAGAGGTGGGGATTCTATTCAGCTGTTTGCTTCCACTGAATGCAGTTCATACCATTAATATATAGTGCAGCATTCAACACAGATAGCAGAGGTGGGGATTCTATTCAGCTGTTTGCTTCCACTGAATGCAGTTCATACCTGTGTGAAGAGAGAGGTGAATATTAATTCCTCGCCATGGATAACTGCCTTTTACTCGATGCTTGTCTTTCGTGATGCTTTGCTTTCTGTGATGCGTGCGCCCCCTTACTGCGTGCGCCCCTAGATAGAGAGGTGGGGATTCTATGCACTGTTTGCCCTGATTCCAGTTCTTATCTGTGTATAGCTTTTAGTGAATATTAATGCCCGCCATGCATGCCCCTTTAGACTACTCCTAAATATATGCCACACTACAGGGTCAGGAATGGGTTGTGGGGGCCTTTTTGGGATCAATTGACCACTGGCCAACACCAAGGGCGTGGTTAGATCATCAAAGGATCTGGACATGTTTTGCACATTCCACCTGAGCAGATCAAAGGGGCCCAGTCACCGGATATAAACGACAGTATATTTTAAACACAGTGCAAATAATGAATTCCAAAGCCTTATTAACAGGCAATAAACTATGTTGTAAACAGTGAGTGATATCAAAGCCTATTAAGAATAATTGGCAAAACATTTAAGTAGTATGGTGCACACCATGTAGTGGGATCAATGGTGATGTGCATACATTAATATATAGGAGCATTCAACCAAATACAGAGTGGATTTTCACTGTTTGCTCATGATCATTCACTTTTATCATCAACATTATCATACTTCACTGAAGAGTGAAGTAGAGATGTTTAATTCCTCGCATGGATAACTTCTTTATCATGCTTCTTCGATGCTTTGTTTCTTATGGTGCGCCCCCTTACTCGTGCCCCATTATAATATAATCCACACACAGGTAGAAAGGTGGGTTGGGGCTGTTTGGATTCCAGCTGGGTCACATAAAGGGTTAACATCAAGGTAGGAACATTAGCTTTAGCTTCCACTGAATCAGTCTAGAGAGGCAGGTAATTTAAGCAGTAATTTTAACACGTGCATGATTTTCAAAGCTTATTACGCAATTGTTGCACATGAAACAGTGCGCCAATAAGTATGATAAGCCACTAATAAAGTCGTTACCAGATAGAGTGGGATTATAGTTTGCTCACTGAAGCAGCTACCTGGTGAGAGAGATGAAATTATCCTCATGGATAATGCCTTTTACTCGTTTCTTTGGCCGTTCTCGGATGCGCCTTATTGCGTGCCCATAGATATCCTACTTATAGCACACTAAGGGTCAGGAAATGGATTGGGGCTTTGGGATAATTTGCCAGTGGGGCACACCATAGTTGGTAGATCATCAACTACGGAGATTATCTTTCACCTTCCACTGCATCTAAGAGCCCATAGATATAAAGCATAGTATTACAGTAAATGATTATCAGCTTTACAGAAAATAATTGTGCAAATGTAACCTTGCACAGTAAGTGGAGCACCATTATAATATGCAGATTCAAACAGATGCAGAGGTGGGATTCTATTCAGCTGTTTGCTTCCACTGAATGAGTTCTACCTGTAATAGTGACATTCAACCCAGTACATGCCATTACTTTCGCTTATTATGTCCTTACTGGTGCGGAAGTGCATTTGGGCTTGCTAATTTCGCTAGAATGTGTGTTAACATCAGGTATGGAATCATTGCTTTAGATTCTTCCACTGATGCCAGAAGCCAGGTGGTTATATAAAGGCTAGCAATTTAATCATAACTCACATATTCACTAGAGCCACTTAAGATTAGCAGTGTATGTTGACAGAATGATTATCAGTGTCAACAATTAATAATAGTACTAGTTAGCAGAGTGGGTGATATACCTAGTGCTTGCAGCAATAGGGTATGGAGTCACACCATTATATATATAGTGCAGCATTCAACACAGATAGCAAGGTGGGGATTCTTCAGACTGTTTGTTCCACTGAATGCAGTTCTACCTGTGTGAAGAGAGAGATGGAATATTAATTCCTCGCCATGGATAACAGCCTTAACTCGATGTTGTCTTTCGTGATGCTTTGCGTTTCTGTGTGTGGCGCCCCCCTTACTGCGTGCGCCCTCTTAGACTACTCCTAAATTATAGTCCACACTACAGGGTCAGGAAAGTGGGATTGTGGGGGCTGTTTTGGGATACCATAATATTAGTGCAGCATTCAACAAGTGCAGGTGGATCTATCAGTGTTGTTTCCACTGATGCAGTTCAACTTATTAGTGCAGCATCAACACGATGCAGAGTGGTTTCAGTGTTTGCTTCCACTGATGCGTTCATTGTGTGAAGAGGGGTATATTAATTCTCGCCTGGATATGCCTTTTATGATGCTTGTTTCGGGATGCTTCTTTCGTGATGCAGGCGACCCTATGCGTGGCCTTAGACTATCCATATATAGTCACATGGTGGATAGTGGGATTGTGGGGCTGTTTGGATAATTTGCAGCTGGGGCCAGCCACATGGATCATCAAAGGCTACCTGGCAACATCTATTGCTTTAGCACCTTCCACCTGATAGCATCTAGAGAGGCCCCAGTCACCGGGATATAAAGCAGTAAGTATTTTAAACACAGTGCAAAAATGAATTATTCCAAAGCCTTATTAACAGGCACATTAAACTATGTTGCAAGATGGTAAAGCAGTCAAGTTCCTAAGCATAATAGGTGGATGGTTAGTCTATAGATCCACGGTGTCTTCTTCTCCGCTACCATATTATCTAAGAGTATATAGTTGTTGAAGTTCCAAAGATAACACAGTGAGGGGATTATGTGCGAATCATACGAAAAGTGTATCCTGAACTAGACTTCTTCGTGCGTTGTCCTGCTCAATTCTAAGAAGGTTGGGTTTTGTATTCCATGGCAGCCCCGGTGTGATCAAACACGGAATCTAGCTTAGCCTTCCGTGTCGGCCATCCGGTTAAGCTATATTAAAAAGCAAATGATTTCAGCTTGTAATTCAGGGTACGGCTGCAGAATAGAGGTATGGAGTCACACCATTGTTATAGTGCAATTCACAGTAGAAGGTGGGGATTCTATCAGCTGTTTGCTTCCATGAAGCATTATACTGTTAAGAGGAGGTGAATATAATCCTCGCATGAACTGCCTTTTACTCGATGCTTGTTTTCGTGTGCTTTGTTTATCGCCCCTTATGCGTGCGCCCCATGAACTCTAAATATGTCCACAACAGGGTAGGAAAGTGGGATTGTGGGGCGTTTTGGATAATTTGCCAGTGGGGCGACACCAGGGGGTGGTTAGATCATCAAAGGTACCTGAACATCTATATGTTTAGCACCTTCCAACCGATAGCATTAGAGGGCCCAGTCACCGTTTAAAGCAGTAGTATTTTAAAACAGTGCAAAATGAATTATTCAAAGCTTATAAGGCACTTAAACTATGTTGCAGATGGAAAGCAGTGCTTGGCAGCAAGTAGAGGTATGGAGTGCAACCATTAATATATGTGCAGATTCAACACAGTGCAAGGTGGGATTCTATTCAGCTGTTTGCTTCCATGAAGCAGTTCATACCATTAATTTAGTGCAGCATTCATACACAGATAGCAGGGTGGGGTATTTCTATTAGCTGTTTGCTTCACTGAATGCAGTTCATCATTAATATATAGTGCAGCATTCAACACAGATAGCAGAGGTGGGGATTCATTCAGCTGTTGTTCACATGAATGCAGTTCATACGTTATATTATATTTAGTTGCAGCCATTCGGATCACGATTTACTGAGTGGTCTACTTTGCAGGTGATTTTGCTTCCGATACTGCTTTCTCGATGGTTTAGTACTCTAATATATGTGCACACTCAATCAGTATAGCAGATGTGGAGATTGCACATTACAGTGTTGCTGCTAGCGGTATGGTAAGTTCCAGCTACTCAATATATGTTCAGCATTCAAAAGCATAGGATTGCATCCCGGGGATTAAAGTCTCAGCAATGATTATGATTTCCAAACTAATGCAATTACAACTGTGTGAAGAGAGAGGTTGAAAGTATTAATTCTGCCATGGATAACTGCCTTTTACTCGATGCTTATTTCGTGATGCTTTGCTTTCTGTGTGCGTGCGCCCCCCCTTACTTGCGTGCGCCCTTAGACTCCTAATTATGTCCCCACTACAGGCGAAAGTGGATTGTGGGGGCTGTTTTGGGATATTTGCCAGCTGGGGCCAGACCCAGGGGGGTGGTTAGATCATCAAAGGCTACCTGGCAACACTATATGCTTTAGCACCTTCCACCTGATAGCATCTAGAGAGGCCCCAGTCACGGGATATTATGCGTGCGCCCCCCTTACTGCGTGCGCCCCTCAGACTACTCCTAAATATAGTCCACACTACAGGTCAGGAAAGTGGATTGTGGGGTGTTTTGGATATTTGCAGCTGGGGCCAGCACACCAGGGGGTGGTTAGATCATCAAAGGCTACCTGGCAACATCTATATGCTTTAGCACCTTCCACCTGATAGCATCTAGAGAGGCCCCAGTCACCGGATATAAAGCAGTAAGTATTTTAAACACAGTGCAAAAATGAATTATTCCAAAGCCTTATTAACAGGCACATTAAACTATGTTGCAAGATGGTAAAGCAGTGCTTGGCAGCAAGTAGAGGTATGGAGTGCACACCATTAATATATAGTGCAGCATTCAACACAGATAGCAGAGGTGGGGATTCTATTCAGCTGTTTGCTTCCACTGAATGCAGTTCATACCATTAATATATAGTGCAGCATTCAACACAGATAGCAGAGGTGGGGATTCTATTCAGCTGTTTGCTTCCACTGAATGCAGTTCATACCATTAATATATAGTGCAGCATTCAACACAGATAGCAGAGGTGGGGATTCTATTCAGCTGTTTGCTTCCACTGAATGCAGTTCATACCTGTGTGAAGAGAGAGGCGAATATTAATTCCTCGCCATGGATAACTGCCTTTTACTCGATGCTTGTCTTTCGTGATGCTTTGCTTTCTGTGATGCGTGCGCCCCCCTTACTGCGTGCGCCCCTTAGACTACTCCTAAATATATAGTCCACAGTACAGGGTCAGGAAAGTGGGATTGTGTGGATTGGGGGCTGTTTTGGGATAATTTGCCAGCTGGGGCCAGCACACCAGGGGGTGGTTAGATCATCAAAGGCTACCTGACAACATCTATATGCTTTAGCACCTTCCACCTGATAGCATCTAGAGAGGCCCCAGTCACCGGGATATAAAGCAGTAAGTATTTTAAACACAGTGCAAAAATGAATTATTCCAAAGCCTTATTAACAGGCACATTAAACTATGTTGCAAGATGGTAAAGCAGTGCTTGGCAGCAAGTAGAGGTATGGAGTGCACACCATTAATATATAGTGCAGCATTCAACACAGATAGCAGAGGTGGGGATTCTATTCAGCTGTTTGCTTCCACTGAATGCAGTTCATACCATTAATATATAGTGCAGCATTCAACACAGATAGCAGAGGTGGGGATTCTATTCAGCTGTTTGCTTCCACTGAATGCAGTTCATACCATTAATATATAGTGCAGCATTCAACACAGATAGCAGAGGTGGGGATTCTATTCAGCTGTTTGCTTCCACTGAATGCAGTTCATACCATTAATATATAGTGCAGCATTCAACACAGATAGCAGAGGTGGGGATTCTATTCAGATGTTTGCTTCCACTGAATGCAGTTCATACCATTAATATATAGTGCAGCATTCAACACAGATAGCAGAGGTGGGGATTCTATTCAGCTGTTTGCTTCCACTGAATGCAGTTCATACCATTAATATATAGTGCAGCATTCAACACAGATAGCAGAGGTGGGGATTCTATTCAGCTGTTTGCTTCCACTGAATGCAGTTCATACCATTAATATATAGTGCAGCATTCAACACAGATAGCAGAGGTGGGGATTCTATTCAGCTGTTTGCTTCCACTGAATGCAGTTCATACCATTAATATATAGTGCAGCATTCAACACAGATAGCAGAGGTGGGGATTCTATTCAGCTGTTTGCTTCCACTGAATGCAGTTCATATCATTAATATATAGTGCAGCATTCAACACAGATAGCAGAGGTGGGGATTCTATTCAGCTGTTTGCTTCCACTGAATGCAGTTCATACCATTAATATATAGTGCAGCATTCAACACAGATAGCAGAGGTGGGGATTCTATTCAGCTGTTTGCTTCCACTGAATGCAGTTCATACCATTAATATATAGTGCAGCATTCAACACAGATAGCAGAGGTGGGGATTCTATTCAGCTGTTTGCTTCCACTGAATGCAGTTCATACCATTAATATATAGTGCAGCATTCAACACAGATAGCAGAGGTGGGGATTCTATTCAGCTGTTTGCTTCCACTGAATGCAGTTCATACCATTAATATATAGTGCAGCATTCAACACAGATAGCAGAGGTGGGGATTCTATTCAGCTGTTTGCTTCCACTGAATGCAGTTCATACCATTAATATATAGTGCAGCATTCAACACAGATAGCAGAGGTGGGGATTCTATTCAGCTGTTTGCTTCCACTGAATGCAGTTCATACCATTAATATATAGTGCAGCATTCAACACAGATAGCAGAGGTGGGGATTCTATTCAGCTGTTTGCTTCCACTGAATGCAGTTCATACCATTAATATATAGTGCAGCAAAAATAAGAATGTAGTTACAATGATTACATACTTGTATATTTACATTTAGCTAAATATTATATCCATCAGCAGTGAAAAATATTTCTTTGTAGATTAAATCTGTTCTAGATTATTAAAATGAATGGAAGAGATATGCACATAATATATAATGTATAGTATATAATACTAGCACTAGGGGAAATTAGATATAGGAATATATCAGATGCAGAGTATGTCATAAACCGTATCAGCCCAGTGGATTGTAGGAGGCTAGAATATCACAGGAAACAGTGGAATCTGTGATCACTATAGAAGATAGTATAGGCATAATATAGATAGGAATTTATGGTAGTTACCAGTTTCCCCATGGAGTAGGTTACACAAAAAGATACAGAGAACTTGTATGAAGTGCAGCGCGAGTTGATAGTGAAAACTCACTGTAGATATGGCGCCAGACCTGGTTTCCTCATCGTGAGGTTAAAGTGTCTGGCATCTCACAAATCATGTAAGATCTAAAACTGAAGGTGTTTGCAACAGCATGACCACACACTCATGTAAGGAAGAGGACATGAGAAAAGAATACATTTGAAGTTAATGCCTAGCTAAGTAATTGCAGGCAAACACTGCTGGTCAAAGGCAAAAGTGAAAGTAAAGAATTACAGTAGTAAGAACCTATTAGTGGGAATGTGTGTTTCCAGAGGAGAAGATTAAAGATGACACCAGGTCAGGGGACACCCGTGTCGCAGTTACTAATTATAAAAGTCCTGGTTGGGCTGAGAAGAGGCAGTAGGCACCAGAACCTGAACCAGGCCAAGTCACGTGGCTGCTATGTGGGCTTATAGTCAACATAGCCACAGAAGGGTCCGAAAGCGATCAGATGCCGAAGAAAGCCTGAGCTTTGAGGAAGATCTGAACCCAGCACCAGTAGCAGCTGCACTATAAGATCCAAAAGCAGAACCAGTAAAGATCCATAAGGAGCACCAGTAGAAGATCCGTGAGCAGCACCAGCAGAAGATTCGTACCCTATGCAAGTAGGGGTCCCTTAAGCAGCTCCAGTAGAAGACCATGACCAGATCTGAATCAGGATCGGAAGACTATCCAGCTATAGCATAGGACCATTCCTGTGGGTCATTACTTCAAGCGCAGGCATACGGTACAGGGTGTGGGCTGGGGCTGTGTTTCAAAGAACAGAGATGGCCAGTGCAAAGAAAACACTGAATTACCAGTGAATCTCGTATCTAAGGCTGGCGGCCTAGCGGGCAATACCGGTGACCCCTGCTAGGACCAGTGTAGTGATCAGAGGTGTTTATAGAGACTATGATGGGAACGGGCCTAGTACTGAGAGTGACGGCCATGAAGTTGAAACATAAAGGCATTAACAGTTGTTTAACTGATAGATAACAAGAACGGTGTATGTGATAGAACGTTGCATAGACATTGTATTTAGTCGTATTGCTGTGTCATAATATACTGTGTTAACACTTTTACTATTTCTGGCAATATAGTGCTTACTTGTATAGATATACTTATAAATACAGTTAGGTCCATAAATATTTGGACAGAGACAACATTTATCTAATTTTGGTTCTAGACATTACCACAATGAATTTGAAACAAAACAAATCAGATGCAGTTGAAGTTCAGACTTTCAGCTTTCATTTGAGGGTATCCACATTAAAATTGGATGAAGGGTTTAGGAGTTTCAGCTCCTTAACATGTGCCACCCTGTTTTTAAAGGGACCAAAAGTAATTGGACAATTGACTCCAAGGCTATTTCATGGACAGGTGTGGGCAATCCCTTCATTATATCATTCTCAATTAAGCAGATAAAAGGGCTGGTGTTGATTTGAGGTGTGGTGTTTGCATTTGGAAGGTTTAGCTGTGAAGGAAACATGCGGTCAAAGGAGCTCTCCATGCAGGTGAAACAAGCTATCCTTAAGCTGCAAAAAACAGAAAAAACCCATCCGAGAAATTGCTACAACTTTAGGAGTGGCAAAATCTACAGTTTGGTACATTCTGAGAAAGAAAGAAAGCACTGGTGAACTCATCAATGCAAAAAGACCTGGGCGCCCACGGAAGACAACAGTGGTGGATGATCGCAGAATACTCTCCATGGTGAAGAGAAACCCCTTCACAACAGCCAACCAAGTGAACAACACTCTCCAGGAGGTAGGCGTATCAATATCCAAATCTACCATAAAGAGAAGACTGCATGAAATTAAATACAGAGGGTTCACTGCACGGTGCAAGCCACTCATAAGAATCAAGAATAAAAAGGCTAGGCTGGACTTTGCTAAAAAACATCTAAAAAAGCCAGCACAGTTCTGGAAGAACATTCTTTGGACAGATGAAACCAAGATCAACCTCTACTAGAATGATGGAAAGAGAAAAGTATGGCGAAGGCGTGGTACAGCTCATGATCCAAAGCATACCACATCATCTGTAAAACATGGCGGAAGCAGTGTGATGGCTTGGGCATGCATGGCTGCCAGTGGCACTGGGTCACTAGTGTTTATTGATGATGTGACACAGGACAGAAACAGCCGAATGAATTCTGATGAAGGGTTTAGGAGTTTCAGCTCCTTAACATGTGCCACCCTGTTTTTAAAGGGACCAAAAGTAATTGGACAGATTAAATAATTGTAAATAAAATGTTCATTTCTAGTACTTGGTTGAGTAAAGATGTACCCCATATACTGGGGTACTGTTATCATTCCGTGGTACAGCTATACATATAGAAGAAGTGCCGTATATACTGAAGTCCACCCATATACTGGGGTACTGCTCACATTCAGGGGGTACAGCTATACATATAGAAGAAGTGCCATATACTGAAATCCCCCCGTGTACTGGGGTACTGCCATCATTCCGGGGTACAACTATACATATAGAAGAAGTGCCATATACTGAAGTCCTCCTGTGTACTGGGTGCTGCTATAATTCAGGGGAACAACTATACATATATAAGAAGTGCCATATATACTGAAATCCACCCATATACTGGGGTGCTGCTATAATTCAGGGGAACAACTATACATATAGAAGAAGTGCCATATATACTGAAATCCACCCATATACTGGGGTACAGTTATCCTTCCGGGTTACAACTATACGTATAGAAGAACACCCCTATATACTGAGGTACAGCTATAGCACAGTAGGCACAACATATATAGGGTGAATGTTCTCTAGCCTTGGTTCCGCCACACATCAGGACTACAAGATACCAGGTACTTTCAGCTGCATCACATCTAATGTTGTGTACCTAATTATATGTACTAAATGTCCAACTGGGGGTCTGTATGTGGGGGAGACCGGGCAAAAACTGAGAACAAGGATGAATTCTCATCGCCACACAATAAGAGAAAAAAGAATGGATCTACCTGTGGCAAAACATTTTTGCTCCCCTGATCATAGCATGTCAGATATGAAAATACTTGTACTGAGAAGCAGATTCACATCTCAGAGACAGAGAAGAATTTGCGAATACAAATTGATGGTGACCTTTGACACTCTTAATGCTGGAATGAACCTGTCACATGGTTTTATGGCCTATTACATCAATTAAGGAATTTACTCCAAATACCCTGTGAAAACATCACAAAACATTACCAGACCCCAATCAGAGGGCAATAAAACTTTCTCTCCTTATCTATGAACTGTTCCAATATTTATGCTCATCCCTCTGCCATAATGACTATTCTGCTTCACGTCACTTGTCTTACCTATTGCATTTTTTCTGTGTTTTTGTGTTTAAATATGTGATTCTTCAGATTTTGTATTAGTTCAGCCTGATGAAGAGACCTGAGTGGTCTCGAAAGCTTGCAATTTGTTACCATCTTTTCAGTTAGCCATTAAAAGGTATCAACCACTGAGGACTCTCAACTCTAAATATTTTTCTAGTACTTGGTTGAAAACCCTTTGTTAGCAATGACTGCCTGAAGTCTTGAACTCATGGACATCACCAGACACTGTGTTTCCTTCTTTTTGATGCTCTGCCAGGCCTTCACCGCGGTGGTTTTCAGTTGTTGTTTGTTTGTGGGCCTTTCTGTCTGAAGTTTAGTCTTTAACAAGTGAAATGCATGTTCAATTGGGTTGAGATCAGGTGACTGACTTGGCCATTCAAGAATATTCCACTTCTTTGCTTTAATAAACTCCTGTGTTGCTTTGGCTTTATGTTTTGGGTCATTGTCCATCTGTAGTATGAAACGACCACCAATCAGTTTGGCTGCATTTGGCTGGATCTGAGCACACAGTATGGCTCTGAATACCTCAGAATTCATTCGGCTGTTTCTGTCCTGTGTCACATCATCAATAAACACTAGTGACCCAGTGCCACTGGCAGCCGTGCATGCCCAAGCCATCACACTGCTTCCGCCATGTTTTACAGATGATGTGGTATGCTTTGGATCATGAGCTGTACCACGCCTTCGCCATACTTTTCTCTTTCCATCATTCTAGTAGAGGTTGATCTTGGTTTCATCTGTCCAAAGAATGTTCTTCCAGAACTGTGCTGGCTTTTTTAGATGTTTTTTAGCAAAGTCCAGCCTAGCCTTTTTATTCTTGATTCTTATGAGTGGCTTGCACCGTGCAGTGAACCCTCTGTATTTAATTTCATGCAGTCTTCTCTTTATGGTAGATTTGGATATTGATACGCCTACCTCCTGGAGAGTGTTGTTCACTTGGTTGGCTGTTGTGAAGGGGTTTCTCTTCACCATGGAGAGTATTCTGCGATCATCCACCACTGTTGTCTTCCGTGGGCGCCCAGGTCTTTTTGCATTGATGAGTTCACCAGTGCTTTCTTTCTTTCTCAGAATGTACCAAACTGTAGATTTTGCCACTCCTAAAGTTGTAGCAATTTCTCGGATGGGTTTTTTCTGTTTTTTGCAGCTTAAGGATAGCTTGTTTCACCTGCATGGAGAGCTCCTTTGACCGCATGTTTCCTTCACAGCTAAACCTTCCAAATGCAAACACCACACCTCAAATCAACACCAGCCCTTTTATCTGCTTAATTGAGAATGATATAATGAAGGGATTGCCCACACCTGTCCATGAAATAGCCTTGGAGTCAATTGTCCAATTACTTTTGGTCCCTTTAAAAACAGGGTGGCACATGTTAAGGAGCTGAAACTCCTAAACCCTTCATCCAATTTTAATGTGGATACCCTCAAATGAAAGCTGAAAGTCTGAACTTCAACTGCATCTGATTTGTTTTGTTTCAAATTCATTGTGGTAATGTCTAGAACCAAAATTAGATAAATGTTGTCTCTGTCCAAATATTTATGGACCTAACTGTATGGTCAAAGACTTATTGTGGTGCATGTAACTTTGGTGCAGGGAAGGCCTTACATTCAATGCATAAGCAAACAGTATGGGAGTACCAAGTGAATACTGGGAAGTGTGGTTGCATGTGGCCATCTAGTACGTGGGTTCAAAGATTATTGTGGTGCATGTAACTTTGGTGCAGGACAGGCCTTGCACTCAATCCACAAGTAAACAGTATGGGAGTACCAATTGAATACTGAGAACTATGGTTACATGTGGCCATCCTGTACATGGGTTCAAAGACTTATTTTGGTGCATGTACCATTGGTGCAGGGCAGGCCTTGCATTCAATGCATAAACAAACAATATGGGAGTGCCAAATGTATACTGGGAACTATGGTTGCATGTGGCCATCCAGTACGTGGGTTCAGAGACTTATTGTGGTGCATGTAATTTTGCTGCATTGCAGGCCTTGCATTAAATGTATAAGCAATCAGTATGGGAGTACCTAATGAATATTGGGAAATATAGTTGCATGTGGCCATCCAGTATGTGGGTTCACAAACTTATTGTAGTGCGTGTAACTTTGGTGTAGGGCAGGCCTTGCATTCAAAGTATAAGCAAACAGTATGGGAGTACTAAATGAATAATGTGAAGTGGGTTTTCCTGTGGCCATCCAGTACTTGGCTTCAAAGCCTTATTGGGGTGCATGTAACTTTGGTGCAGAGCGGGCCTTGCATTCAATGCATAATCAAAAAGTATGGGAGTACCAAATGAATACTGAGAACTATGGTTGCATGTGGCCATCCTTATTGTAGTGCGTGTAACTTTGGTGCAGGGCAGGCCTTGCATTCAATCCATAAGCAAACAGTATGGGATTACCAAATGAATACTGGGAACTATGCTTGCATGTGACCATCCAGTACGTGAGTTCAAAAGCTTATTGGGGTGCATGTAACTTTGGTGCAGAGCAGGCCTTGCATTCAATGCATAAGCAAACAGTATGTGAGTACCAAATGAATACTGGGATCTATGGTTGCATGTGACCATCCAGTTGGTTTTTTCAAAGACTTATTGTGGTGAGTGTAACTTTGGTGCAGAGCAGGCCTTGCATTCAATGCATAAACAAATAGTATGGGAGTAACAAATGAATGCTGGGAACTATGGTTGCATGTGGCCATCCAGTACGTGGGTTCAAAGACTAATTGTGGTACATATAACTTTGGTGCAGGGAAGGCCTTGCTTTCAATACATAAGCAAACAGTATGGGAGTACCAAATGAATGCTGGGAACTATGGTTGCATGTGGCCATCCAGTACGTGGGTTCAAAGACTAATTGTGGTGCATGTAACTTTGTGGCATTGCAGGCCTTTTATTCAATGCATAAGCAAATAGTATGGGTGTTCTGTCCTCACTGAATGAAGCAGACTTATTACAGCTTATACAGACAGCTAACCCGCTATACCGGGGTTCAATAAGGAGACTGTGATGGGGTCTGTGCTTTTATTGAACTTGATATATTGATGCTGTGAAACTATAATACAAACATAATATGCATACAATCAGTACAGGGGCATAGTAGAAATACATATACATAGTACACTGTGAATAAGCATTTGCACACTAATAGCTGACCAGGAGCAGGACTGATTAAACAGGCTAATATGGACAGGAATTAGCTGCAGAAAACATGAGTACATACCGGCGATGCTATCACAAGGGGAGAGGAAAAGATGATGCTACCTGGATGCAGGCTGAAGGAAAATGGAAGAAAATGGAGGGAAAGCTACCAGAATGCTTTGCAGGGCTACCAAGATGCATTGCGAAGCTACCATGATGCATTGCAAAGTGAGGGAAAAGATTTTGCTGACAGTAAAAGAAAACAACTGCGAATATGACACTGGTCACTAGAGGGAGCCAAAACAAGCAGATTGGTAAACTTCTATATAAACAATGCAAATCAAACAAGTCAGAAACAATTGGATGTCGGAGACAGAATACTCCCCGTCTGGCATCAACTGATGTCACTATTCTTTTCCTCCGAAGGCAACAATAAGACCAGTTCGCATACTGGTCTGGAGAATGTCTTAAGTTCATTCCCTTTGTCCATCCTCAGTTCAACTTTGCTGACGTTGCCATCCTTACTCGGGAACGTTGCAGTCACTAAACCAAGTGGCCACTGGTTCTGGTGAATTTGGCAGTCTTTCACAAGAACAAGGTCACCAATGCTTAGATTAGGCGTAAAGGATTGCCATTTCACCCGTGGCTGCTGGGTGGACAAATACTGTTTGCGCCACCTGTCCCAGAAAGTATTTGCAAGACTTTCTACCTGTCTCCATTGGCACTTGTAGAGGTCCTTGGTATCGAATCCTCCTGGAGGGGCACTGGGTAAGGAGAATAGCTGGAGTCAATAACAAAGGCTCCTCGGGGTCATTATGGATTGGAACCAAGGGTCTTGCATTGATTATAGCTGCGGCTTCTGCCATGAAGGTGATCAGGCTTTCGTGGGTAAGCCTCGCTGCTCCTTCTTGAAGAAGAGTGGAGTCACGAATTCTCTATACTAGACCAATCATTCGTTCCCATGATCCACCCATGTGTGAAGAGTGAGGCGGGTTGAATGACCATGTGCAACTTTGGCCACTGAGGAACCTCTCGAGAGTCTTATAGTCTAGATTTGAAGGCATTCCTAATTCTTTTGCTGCACCAATGAAATTAGTACCTCTGTCTGAACGTATGTGCTTGATAGGACCACACATGGCAATAAAACATCTTAAAGCACTGATGAAGCTTGAAGTGTCAAGGGACTATTGAGTGATGAGTTCTATGTGGACAGCTCTGATTGACATACAGGTAAACATGACAGCAAAACATTTACTATTGGCTTGTCCGCCCCTCGTATGGTGTGTGACAACTGACCAAGGCCCAAACACATCGAGACCAACGCTGGTAAAAGGAGGGTCTGGGCTGAGTCTATCTGCTGGTAGGTCAGCCATCTTTTGGGTATGAGTCGAACCACGAAGCTTACGGCAGGTAATGCATTTGTAGATGACACTACTGACGAGTCTCTTTGCACCGACAATCCACAGGCCAGCAGTTAAGATGGCTCCTTCTGTAAATAGTGCTTGACCAGATTGTGATAGTGTTATACAAATAAGTAGGCAACATGACATTTTCCAGGGAGGATAAGAGGGAATTTCTCCTCAAACTCCATTTTAGCTTCCTTGAGTCAGCCTCCTACTCTCAGCAGGCCATTGTTGTCGATGAATGGGTCGAGTTTCCTCAATACGCTTCTCTCTGGTATTGGAGTTTTGTTAATGAGACATTGGATTTCTACAGGGTAGATTTCTCTTTGAACAGTGAAGATGATGTGGTTTCTGGAGAATTCCAAGTCTGAAGTAGCATAGGTATTTTTTAAAAGATGCCAACCTTTACATTTTTCTGTGTCACAAGCTCTGGTAGTCCTGAATGAGTGAGCTACATGTGTCAGGCAGGTAATAGCTCGAATAAGTGACTTCCAACTTGAAAATTTGTCAAATCTGTGAGATCCATGCTGGATAGCAGAGGTCGTTGTATGAAGTATAGACACCTGAGGGTGGATTTCAGCATCTGAGTCCTCTCCTACTAGTTCAAAGGTGTCTGAGAAATGTTCCTCAGAGTACAATAGTTTTGGTCCTGAGAGCCATGTTGTGCTTCCTAGTCGACTTGCGTCAACTGCTCTAGCTGCGTGATCTGCAGGATTTTGGTCCATGGGAATGTAATGCCACTGTTTTGGATGAACTGATCTCCTAATTCGTAGCACTCTGTTGTTGACATAAACATAGAATCGCCTAGTTTCAATGTGGATATATCCAAGGACTACTTTGCTGTCTGAGTAGAACTTGGCCTGTGTCAAGTCGATATCCATCTCGGATGCGATGAACTCTGCTAATTCAACGGCTAAGACTGCAGCACAAAGCTCTAACCTGGGTATAGTGTGCTCTGGCTGTGGAGCAAGTTTGGCCTTCCCCATAACGAATCCAACGTGGCTCTGACATTTGGAGTCTACAGTTTTGAGATAGGTGACAGCGGCAATTGCTTTGACAAAAGCATCTGCAAATACGTACAGTTTTTGGCTTTGTATTTCTGTAGACGGCAAAGGGGTGTATGGTCTTGGCACATTCAGGTTGGGAGGGCTGCTAAAGAGTTCTTCCATCCTTCCCACTGGATTCTCTTATCAGATGGCAGAGGCGCATCCCAGTCGGATGTTTCCTTAGCTAAGTCTCTTAGTAAGGCTTTGCCTTGGATAGTAACAGGAGCTGCGAAACCCAAGGGATCGTACAGACTGTTGATGGTGGACAGGACACCTCTACGTGTGAAAGGCTTTTCTTCCTTCCTGACCTGGAAGGTGAAAGTGTCTGACTGTAGATTCCAGAGAAGCCCGAGGCTGCGTTGTATTGGTGCAGGCTCTGACCCCAAGTCCAAGTCTCTGAGACTGTTACATAAGTCTTGTGAAGGGAATGCTTCCATGAGTTCTTGGCTATTTGAGGCTATTCTTTGAAGCCTGAGGTTCGAGCAAGCAAGCATCTCTTGGGCTCTCCTGAGAATACTGATGGCAGTCTCATTTGAAGGCATGGCTTTCAGACAGTTGTCAACATAAAAGTCATTTTCTATTAATTGTCTGACATCTGATCCATATTCTGTTTCTCCTTCTTGAGCCGACCTTTTGAGTCCATAAATGGCAACTGCAGGTGAAGGACTGTTGCCAAAGATGTGCACTCTCATGCGATACTCTGTGACTTCTTTAGCAGGATCATTGTCTCTATACCAGAAGAATCTTAGGAAGTTTCTGTCTCTATCTCTCACAAGGAAACAATGGAACATTTGCTGGATGTCAGCGATGGAGGCAATGGAATCCTTACGGAAATGCATAAGTACTCCCAGCAGTTTGTTATTGAGGTCTGGTCCTGTCAGTAGAACATCATTCAGGGAGATATCATCAAACTTAGCACTGGAGTCAAACACCACTCTAATTTGGCCTGGTTTCTTTAAGGGTGGTATACTCCAAACATGGGTAGGAACCAGCATTCTTCAGAGTCTTTGAGAGTGGGAGCTGGCTCTGCATGACAACTCAAAATCTTTGACATGAAGGAGAAAAAGTGATCTTTCATCTCTGGTTTCTTTTGCAGATTATGTTTGAGAGAGGAGAAACGTTTTAATGCCTGATTTCTGTTGTTCGGTAGACGTGGTCTGTGAGTTCTGAAGGGAAGAGGTGCGACCCAGCTGTTGGTCTGATCTTTAACAAGTCCCTTGTCCATTACCTCTAAGAACAATTTGTCCTCTACTGACATTGCCACTTGGTTGTCTTGCGTAGTTCTCTGGAAGACTTTGCACATTAACTGATCCTCGTAGCTTCCTGACACTATACTGCTGTCATGAGTAAAGTCTATTAGATGATTGGGCTGTTGGATGCTGTGTGGTAGCTCTCTGACATGGAATTCATTGTTAGAAAGTTGAAACAGAGATGGGCGTCCTTTCTCCAATGTATTTGTCAGCATGCTTGTCATAGAAGATGGGTCGTGCATGCGTCCCAAGCATACGTTTCCTATTATGACCTATCCTAGGTCTAGCCTTTGGGCATAGGAAGCATTGTGGAGTCCATTGATTTGACATCTTACTTTATGAACCTGCAGGATATCTCTCCCCAACAGCAGAATTATCTGGGCCTGATGGTCGTGTTCAGGTATGAGGTGTGCTATACGGTTTAAGTGAGCATGCTGGAATGCCACATCTGGCATAGGTATTTCAGATCTGTTGTCTGGGATCTGATTACACTCGATGATTGTAGGTAGTGGTAGGCAGAATTGTCCGTCTAAGAGCCCCGTCTCACATAGCGATCTCGCTATGTCTGACACTTACCAAAGTGTCAGAAATGCCAGGACTTTTTTTTGATCGCTGGTCTCCCGCTGACTGCGTGTGACAGGCAGGAGACCAGCGATCTACTGGTAACCAAGGTACACATCGGGTTTCCAGGTGCGGGGCTGTGCCTGGAAACCCGACATGTACGTTAGATACCGGCGCTCTACTGCAGGGGAGCTGGTAACCAAGGTACACGTCGGGTTTCCAGGCACCACGCAACGCCTGGAAACCCGACGTGTACCTTGGTCACCAGCTCCCTGCATCAGCGCGCTGGTATCCAACGTACACTGCGGGTAACTAGGCGACGTTACCCGCAGTGTCGCTGTCCTGATCGCTGCTTGTAGCGACACACCAGCGATCCTGATCATTGTCGGGAACGCTGGTGTGTCGCTATGTGAGATGGGGCCCTTAGAACTCAATTTGTTAGTCAGTAGCTTTCCTACCTGATGTTGTCACAGTACCTGCACACGTTTTTAATGAGTAGGGGGGGCTTGGCCCTTTGATGTTGAATAGGTCAAAGAATGTTGATCTAGCCAAGGATCAATTACTTTGATCATCCAAGATAGCAAACAGTCTTATGGCTTTGTCTCTAAAGGGTATGCCACACTAAACAATATCGCTAACGGGATCGCTAAAAAACGTCACTATTTAGCGATCCTGTTAGCGATGTTGTTCAGTGCGGCAGCTTCCAGCGACGAGCTTCCTGCTGTGATCTCGCTCGTCGCTGGAATCGTTCCGGACCCTATTTCATCGCTGGCGCTCCCGCTGGGTAAGTATCTTATCGCTGTGTGGCACCTTTTCTTAGCGATTTAGCGGTACTTTTGTACCGCTAAAGTCGTTAAGAAGATCGCTAACGGCGATAGCGTCGTTAACTATATCGCTAAATGCGGCAGCATTTAGCGATATAGAAACAATCCCGCTAGCGATCTCATTAGTATGCAACGCTAACGAGATCGCTAGCGGGATAGCTTAGTGTGGCAGTACCTTATGGCCTTTTGTATACACTCTGACGAGGCATATCTTTGAACAGGACCTACTGTCTATTGTCCCTTTACAGACTTCAGTACATTGAGAGAAATAAGCAGTCTAAGGTCAAATATAGAACAAGTAAAAAAACTTTATTAATATAATAGGATAAAAGGATTGCACAACAGATGGATACTGCATGTGCCACAATGCAAAATACAAATACAGCAAGGGAAACCACGTGTGGAAGATGAAGGTATAATGATACCTCATATTACTAATGTACAATAGTATTCAACATGGTTATAATACATAGAAGTATATATAGAGGTAGATAGTGAATGGTAATGCAGTACATACCAATAGAGTCACAATGTGACACCACACAGGCTGCCCTTGCCACCCCAACGCGCGTTTCGGATGGTTCCTTCCTTCCTTCTTCAGGGGCAAGGTTACAGCTAAAACAGCCATGTCTTAAATACACATATACCCGGAAGTAGCATCTGTGTCTTAATTAAAATGCACACCTTTTCTTTGATTATAGAACACCAGAGCATACTTGCATTTAGATGGCATAACAAATTCATTGACGTCGTAACCATAGCACCCGGACCCCCACGCTATCATTGGGGAACGCCAGAACACATGGGGCCCCATGTGGATAAGCGTCCCCAGTTCAGCGGTGCGGGATACCGGAAGTACGGACACTGACATGCGCAGTAGCACAATGCTTGTGTATGATGAAAAAGTGCTCAGGACATGCGCAGTAGTATTGGCGGCGGCCATTTCTGTGAAGACCAAATGCAAGAATCTCATGATGTAGACCGTTCATAAAGACATGGGCAGTAACACTACCGGCAACCATTACTTTAGAGGCAGATGAAAAACTAAATTACTGTCTTACAGAAAATGTAGATAAAAAAGAACAAAGACAAAATAAGCCGATAAAAAATATTAAATGTACATGTGGCAATACTAAACGGTGACTATAATCAAGGTGAGTAGACAAAACATAAACCATAGTGACAATCAAATAAACAAAACAGGAAAAGAAAAGATATGAATGTATAATACACAGTACAAAATATTAAAATATGAAAACAAGGACATGCGTGTATATACACACAGCCGTAACTAGAGTGTGGGCAAAACTCATTAATATATAATTTTCGCATGTTATGAACATACAATACACACATGTGACATATAGAAAAGTACAGATGACCAATAGTAAATATAGCGGATATCACAACGTGACGATTATAAGACACCTTTTACATGTAATGGCATAGTGCCCAACTGATGTCCAATGTCTCCAATAGTCAAATTGACATCCCTAACAGAGTATACAATGGATCCAATATAATAGAAAAAAGAAAAAAGAAATAAAAAGAATAACAAAAAGAGAAGAAAAAGAAGATAATCAAAAAAAATATATAATAAAGAAAATTATTAACAGCATTCAATGTCAATAGGATGGACCCAAAAATAGGTCATTTGCACATGGTCACATGTGGGTCAAGATAAGGGTATCGATGGATGATGTTGCTAGATGCGGTCAAGGATACCTAGAATATGGAGCACCACACTCAAGACTGAAATAAAAGAAAAAAATAAAATCAATGAAAATGCATATGTACACATACACGAGAGATATATAATGCACAGAATGCACAGCAGCCCATAGTCTACAAAAAGGGAGCAAATGAAAGACATTCATTCAAACCGTCCGGATGGACGGTTTGTAGTCGCCAGATCCAGCGTGTCTCCAGTCTAGCCAGGCGTTTAGAGAGCTGACCCCCTCTAATGTTAATCTGGAGGGCATCAATACCCCTAACCCTCAGGAGTGTGGCATCACAGTTATGGTAGGTTTTAAAATGTCTTGGTATTGTCTTCAGGGTGGCTGCGTCCATGTGAGTAGATGCCGCCTGTATGCCTAGAACGTGTTCACGAATGCGGACTTTTAATTGTCGGGTTGTGAGGCCGACATATACGAGTCCACATGGACACGTAGCATAGTAAATTACGTACCTAGTGGTACATGTAATACGTTGTCTGATCGAAAATGATTTCTTACCACTAGAGTCTGTGAACGAATCACACCTATCCACATTAGGGCAGGCAACGCATTTACCACATGGAACGCAACCCACCCTAGGGTGAAATTATCCAAGAATGTGGTTTGCCGTTGCCCAGAATAGTGGCTATGAACCAACTGGTCTCGTAGATTTTTAGCACGCCTGAAGGTCAGGGAGGGTTTCTCAGGGAGAAATTTACTCATTACCGAATCTGTCAATAGTATGGGCCAAGCTTTCCCCAAGATAGCCCGTACCTGGTCAGATCTCGAGTGAAAATTGGTAATAAAACGAATCTTATTATCAGATGATATTCCGGACCTCAGATTTGCCTTGTAAAGCAAATCGCGACAAACTGAATGTTTGGCTCTCTGATAGGCCCTTTTGATCGAACGACCACTATAGCCTCTGGCCAAAAAACGTGTCCGTAATTCTTTCGCCCTCAATTCAAAATCATCATCCGTGGAACAGATCCTACGCAAACGTAGGAACTGTCCCACTGGAATAGATCTAATCATGTGGCTGGGGTGACCTGAGGACGCATGTAATAGGGTGTTGGTCGACGTTTCCTTACGAAAAATATCCGTCTGTAGAAGACCGAATTGGTCTCTCTTTATTGTCACATCCAAGAAATCGATGGAATTGGTGTCCCACACAAATGTTAAATGGATATTACGATCATTGCCGTTCAAGAGAGATATAAAATGCGCAAGGTCGATGGCTGTGCCCTGCCATACGAAGAAGATGTCATCAATATAACGCGTCCATAAAGGGACGCGCTCTATTGATCCCTGTTCGTAAGACAGGAAGAGGTCCCTCTCCCACAGCCCCAGGAAGAGACCGGCATAAGAGGGCGCATAGGCCGCTCCCATAGCGGTCCCCTGGAGCTGTAGGTAGAAAGACCCCTTGAAAACAAAAAAATTTAAAAAATTTATGGGTGAGGGTGAACTCTAGTAGCTTCAGAAGAAGTTCCTTCACCCCTGAGGATAGGTTGGACATGCCGAGAAAATATTTCACGGCATGAATGCCATCACTATGCCTGATGTTGGTATAGAGTGATTCGACGTCTGCTGAAACCAGTAGAGTACCACCCTCTAAACACAAACCATCGACCCTGCGCAATAAATCTCCTGTGTCCTTGAGAAATGATGGAAGGTTAACCACCAGTGGTTGGAGATGGAAATCAATCCATCTGTTTACATGCTCCAGTAAATTGCCCCTACCTGATATAATTGGTCTGCCCGGGGGTGACGTGATATTTTTATGAATTTTAGGGAGTAGATACAATGTAGGAACAGTAGGTTCCGTGACAGTCAAAGCCATTGCAAGGTCTTTGGTGATAACGTCGTCTCGGAGCGCTTGCTTATATCAGGTAGGGGCAATTTACTGGAGCATGTAAACAGATGGATTGATTTCCATCTCCAACCACTGGTGGTTAACCTTCCGTCATTTCTCAAGGACACAGGAGATTTATTGCGCAGGGTCGATGGTTTGTGTTTAGAGGGTGGTACTCTACTGGTTTCAGCAGACGTCGAATCACTCTATACCAACATCAGGCATAGTGATGGCATTCATGCCGTGAAATATTTTCTCGGCATGTCCAACCTATCCTCAGGGGTGAAGGAACTTCTGCTGAAGCTACTAGAGTTCACCCTCACCCATAAATTTTTTTAATTTTTTTGTTTTCAAGGGGTCTTTCTACCTACAGCTCCAGGGGACCGCTATGGGAGCAGCCTATGCGCCCTCTTATGCCGGTCTCTTCCTGGGGCTGTGGGAGAGGGACCTCTTCCTGTCTTACGAACAGGGATCAATAGAGCGCGTCCCTTTATGGACGCGTTTATATTGATGACATCTTCTTCGTATGGCAGGGCACAGCCATCGACCTTGCGCATTTTATATCTCTCTTGAACGGCAATGATCGTAATATCCATTTAACATTTGTGTGGGACACCAATTCCATCGATTTCTTGGATGTGACAATAAAGAGAGACCAATTCGGTCTTCTACAGACGGATATTTTTCGTAAGGAAACGTCGACCAACACCCTATTACATGCGTCCTCAGGTCACCCCAGCCACATGATTAGATCTATTCCAGTGGGACAGTTCCTACGTTTGCGTAGGATCTGTTCCACGGATGATGATTTTGAATTGAGGGCGAAAGAATTACGGACACGTTTTTTGGCCAGAGGCTATAGTGGTCGTTCGATCAAAAGGGCCTATCAGAGAGCCAAACATTCAGTTCGTCGCGATTTGCTTTACAAGGCAAATCCGAGGTCCGGAATATCATCTGATAATAAGATTCGTTTTATTACCAATTTTCACTCGAGATCTGACCAGGTGCGGGCTATCTTGGGGAAAGCTTGGCCCATACTATTGACAGATTTGGTAATGAGTAAATTTCTCCCTGAGAAACCCTCCCTGACCTTCAGGCGTGCTAAAAATCTACGAGACCAGTTGGTTCATAGCCACTATTCTGGGCAACGGCAAACCACATTCTTGGATAATTTCACCCCTAGGGTGGGTTGCGTTCAATGTGGTAAATGCGTTGCCTGCCCTAATGTGGATAGGTGTGATTCGTTCACAGACTCTAGTGGTAAGAAATCATTTTCGATCAGACAACGTATTACATGTACCACTAGGTACGTAATTTACTATGCTACGTGTCCATGTGGACTCGTATATGTCGGCCTCACAACCCGACAATTAAAAGTCCGCATTCGTGAACACGTTCTAGGCATACAGGCGGCATCTACTCACATGGACGCAGCCACCCTGAAGACAATACCAAGACATTTTAAAACCTACCATAACTGTGATGCCACACTCCTGAGGGTTAGGGGTATTGATGCCCTCCAGATTAACATTAGAGGGGGTCAGCTCTCTAAACGCCTGGCTAGACTGGAGACACGCTGGATCTGGCGACTACAAACCGTCCATCCGGACGGTTTGAATGAATGTCTTTCATTTGCTCCCTTTTTGTAGACTATGGGCTGCTGTGCATTCTGTGCATTATATATCTCTCGTGTATGTGTACATATGCATTTTCATTGATTTTATTTTTTTCTTTTATTTCAGTCTTGAGTGTGGTGCTCCATATTCTAGGTATCCTTGACCGCATCTAGCAACATCATCCATCGATACCCTTATCTTGACCCACATGTGACCATGTGCAAATGACCTATTTTTGGGTCCATCCTATTGACATTGAATGCTGTTAATAATTTTCTTTATTATATATTTTTTTTGATTATCTTCTTTTTCTTCTCTTTTTTGTTATTCTTTTTATTTCTTTTTTCTTTTTTCTATTATATTGGATCCATTGTATACTCTGTTAGGGATGTCAATTTGACTATTGGAGACATTGGACATCAGTTGGGCACTATGCCATTACATGTAAAAGGTGTCTTATAATCGTCACGTTGTGATATCCGCTATATTTACTATTGGTCATCTGTACTTTTCTATATGTCACATGTGTGTATTGTATGTTCATAACATGCGAAAATTATATATTAATGAGTTTTGCCCACACTCTAGTTACGGCTGTGTGTATATACACGCATGTCCTTGTTTTCATATTTTAATATTTTGTACTGTGTATTATACATTCATATCTTTTCTTTTCCTGTTTTGTTTATTTGATTGTCACTATGGTTTATGTTTTGTCTACTCACCTTGATTATAGTCACCGTTTAGTATTGCCACATGTACATTTAATATTTTTTATCGGCTTCTTTTGTCTTTGTTCTTTTTTATCTACATTTTCTGTAAGACAGTAATTTAGTTTTTCATCTGCCTCTAAAGTAATGGTTGCCGGTAGTGTTACTGCGCATGTCTGTATGAACGGTCTACATCATGAGATTCTTGCATTTGGTCTTCACAGAAATGGCCGCCGCCAATACTACTGCGCATGTCCTGAGCACTTTTTCATCATACACAAGCATTGTGCTACTGCGCATGTCAGTGTCCGTACTTCCGGTATCCCGCACCGCTGAACTGGGGACGCTTATCCACATGGGGCCCCATGTGTTCTGGCGTTCCCCAATGATAGCGTGGGGTCCGGGTGCTATGGTTACGACGTCAATGAATTTGTTATGCCATCTAAATGCAAGTATGCTCTGGTGTTCTATAATCAAAGAAAAGGTGTGCATTTTAATTAAGACACAGATGCTACTTCCGGGTATATGTATATTTAAGACATGGCTGTTTTAGCTGTAACCTTGCCCCCTGAAGAAGGAAGGAAGGAACCATCCGAAACGCGCGTTGGGGTGGCAAGGGCAGCCTGTGTGGTGTCACATTGTGACTCTATTGGTATGTACTGCATTACCATTCACTATCTACCTCTATATATACTTCTATGTATTATAACCATGTTGAATACTATTGTACATTAGTAATATGAGGTATCATTATACCTTCATCTTCCACACGTGGTTTCCCTTGCTGTATTTGTATTTTGCATTGTGGCACATGCAGTATCCATCTGTTGTGCAATCCTTTTATCCTATTATATTAATAAAGTTTTTTTACTTGTTCTATATTTGACCTTAGACTGCTTATTTCTCTCGGCTTTTCTATATTGTATATGCAGTTGGTCTGCTACAGTCCGGTATCCTTTCAGTCTACTAATCTGTGGCACTATGTCTGTATACTTTTTAGGATGATATGGTACTCTCAGTGACTGATATGTTGATCTATTATTCTGTTTGGTTAGACTTCAGTACATTGTGAAGTGATCTCTGGCATAGCTGCATCAGTGTTCCTTTCCTCCCCGCCATGCTCACTGTCAGCTGGCGTGTTTTGTGTACTCCACGGAGCTGGGCCAGGGTGTAGGGCAGTGCTGTGATCTGTGGTGCAACATTCTGTGCATTTTACATTGACCTTGCAATCCTTGGTGAGATGAGTTGTGGATGAGCAGCACTTGTAGCAGATACCGTTCTCTTTCAGGAAGCTTCTGCGATCTGGCATAGATTTTCCTCTGAAGGCTCTGCATTTCAGGAGAGGATGAGGCTTCTGATGGAGCGGGCACTGCTTGTCGGGGTCCTGCACCTTTGTCTCTGGGAGCAGCCAGCAGACCTGGAAATGGAACCTGGAGAAGAAACATAAGTCTTGTGCACTGCCACAGATGTTCTGCGTGGGTTTGCAGCTGGTGACAGTGTGGCATATGACAATGCAAAGTCAAAGCTGGGATCGTTTCTGATTCTCGCTTGTTGGTGTACAAAGTCTACAAAAACAGAGAAGGGAGGGAATGGAACACTGTGTTTGTATTTGAACATGGAACCATGTGTGAGCCACCTCTCCTGTAGATTGTAGGGCAACTATTGGACTATAGAGTTAACACCTCTGGCTGTATCAAGGTATGCAAGTCCTTGTAGATCATCCTCGCATTTGGCAACTTGGACTTCTTTTAGCAGGTCACTTAGTTCTCTAAGTTTCTGGAGGCCTTTGTTAGATATTTTAGGAAATTCATCAATTCTTTTGAACAAGGCTCTTTCTATTACCTCTGCAGAACCATAACACTCATACAGCCTCTTCCAGATCTCTTTGAGGCCAGTCTCAGGGCAGTTTATATTAATGTCTCTGATCCTTACTGCGTGTTTGACTGACTCTTCCCCCAGGTATTTGACTAAGAGGTCTAACTCTTCCCTGTGTTGTAGCCCCAAGTCTCTAGTGACATTTTGGAAGGAAGCTTTCCAAGCTCTGTAACCTTCAGCTTAGTCAGTGAATTTCATGAGTCCCTTGGCAACCAGATCACGTCGTGTGAAGAACTTAGCAAATTCTGTTGTGAACCGGTTGTCAGCAGAGTACACTGGTGATGGGTCACCCTGATAGTGATGTGAGGTGCGTTCGTACCTGTTAGTATCCTCTGGGTGGCGCCAGCCGATGTCGTGTTTCTTCAGTCTGATGTGGGATCTGTCAGCAAGATGATTCACGTTGGTTACCTGGTGAGGGGCAAGGTAGTCATTAGCAGAGTTATTTTGCTCCACGTTTTTGTGTTTGTATCTGTCCTAGAGCTGAACCTCATGATGACTCTCGGTCGCTTCACTGGAGATGTCTTGCTTTTGTCCCAATGCAGGTTCAGGGTTAAAGTTTGGATCAGGAGGTTCGTTAACATACTGGGATGTGCGTTGTGGTGAATCTTGCAGTGGAAACTACAGACTTGACGTACTGCTTCGGCTATGCAGCTCAGGGTTTTGCGCGGCTTCTAGCGACTCTGCTTCGGTGAGGGCTGCGGCAGCTTCCCTTCTTGCTGCTAGGCTCTCTAAGGCAGCGTCCATGTATGCCTTTTCTAACTGTGACCTTCTCTCTTGATCGGCTCTCTCGTCATCTATGCGTGCCTTCTCTAACTTAAGTCGCATCTCTTCTTCAGCAAAGCTTGCTCGCATTTGCGCGGGCAATGGCAACCACACTGCTGATGGATGTAGTCTTTGAGGAGATGGAAGTAACAGATTTTGTCCTGTGTGATTTGTGGGACATGGTGTCTTGGTGGAATGCTTGGCTGTGCAGAGATTGCTGTAGCTGTGTAGCCGGTGACTTGAATCCCACTAGCTGGATGGCTTTAGTTTCACTATTATCTGCAAGCTAGATGGCTTTCTTTTCACTGAATTCCCACTAGCTGGATGGCCGCCATTTCACTGTTCTGTCCTCACTGAATGAAGCAGACTTATTGCAGCTTATACAGACAGCTAAACCGCTATACCGGGGTTCAATAAGGAGACTGTGATGGGGTCTGTGCTTTTATTGAACTTGATATATTGATGCGGTGAAACTATAATACAAACATAAAATAAATACAATCAGTACAGGGGCATAGTAGAAATACATATACATAGTACACTGTGAATAAACATTTCCACACTAATAGCTGACCAGGAACAGGACTGATAAAGCAGGCCAACATGGGACAGGAATTAGCTGCAGAAAACATGAGTACATACCGGCGATGCTATCACAAAGGGAGAGGAAAAGATGATGCTTCCTGGATGCAGGCTAAAGGAAAATGGAAGAAAATGGAGGGAAAGCTACCAGAATGCTTTGCAAGGCTACCAAAATGCTACCATGATGCATTGCAAAGGGAGGGAAAAGATTTTGTTGACAGTAAAAGAAAACAACTGCGAATATGGCACTGGTCACTAGAGGGAGCCAAAACAAGCAGATTGTTAAACTTCTATATAAACAAAGCAAATCAAACAAGTCAGAAACAATTGGATGTCGGAGACACCACAATGGGAGTACCAAATGAATACTGGGAACTATGGTTGCATGTGGCCATCCAGTACATGGGTTCAAAGACTTTTTGTGGTGCATGTAACTTTGGTGCAGGGAAGGCCTTGCATTCAATACACAAGCAAACAGTATGGGAGTACCAAATGAATACTGGGAACTATGGTTGCATGTTGCCATCCAGTATGTGGGTGCAAAGACTTATTGTGATGGTGTAACTTTGGTGCAGGGCAAGCCTTGCATTCAATGCATAAGCAAACAGCTTGGGAGTACCAAATGAATACTGAGAATTATGGTTGCATGTGGCCATTCAGTACATGGCTTCAAAGGCTTATTGGGGTGCATGTAACTTTGGGGCAGGACAGGCCTTGCATTTAATGCATAAGCAAACAATATGGGAGTGCCAAATGAATTCTGGGAAATATAGTTGAATGTGGCCATCCAGTATATGGTTTCAAATACTTATTGTGGTGTATGTGACTTTGGTGCAGGGCAGGCCTTGCATTCAATGTATTAGCAAACAGTATGGGAGTACTAAATGAATAATGTGAAGTGGGTTTTCCTGTGGCAATCCAGTACGTGGCTTCAAAGCCTTATTGGGTGCATGTAACTTTGGTGCAGGGCAGGCCTTGCTTTCAATCCATAAGCAAACAGTATGGGAGTACCAAATGAATACTGGGAACTATGCTTGCATGTGACCATCCAGTACGTGAGTTCAAAAGCTTATTGGGGTGCATGTAACTTTGGTGCAGGGAAGGCCTTGCATTCAATGCATAAACAAGCAGTATGGTAGTAACAAATGAATACTTGGAAATATAGTTGCATGTGGCCATCCAGTACGTGGGTTCAAAGACTTAATGTGGTGCGTGTAACTTTGTTGCAGGGCAGGCCTTGCATTCAATGTATAAGCAAACAGTATGGGAGTACCAATTGAATACTATGAACTATGGTTGCATGTGGCCATCCAGTATGTGGGTTCAAAAGCTTATTGGGGTGCAACTTTGGTTCAGGGCAGTCCTTGCATTCAATGCATAAGCAAACAGTACAGGGGTACCAAATAAATACTGAGAACTATGGTTGCATGTGGCCATCCTGTACGTGGCTTCAAAGGCTTCTTGGGCTGCGTTAAACTTTGGTGCAGGATAGGCCTTACATTCTATGCATAAGCAAACAGTATGGTAGTACCAAATGAATGCTGAGAATTATGGTTGCATGTGGCCATCCAGTACGTGGGTTCAAAGACTTAATGTGGTGCGTGTAACTTTGTTGCAGGGCAGGCCTTGCATTCAATGTATAAGCAAACAGTATGAGAGTACCAATTGAATACTATGAACTATGGTTGCATGTGGCCATCCAGTATGTGGGTTCAAAAGCTTATTGGGGTGCAACTTTGGTTCAGGGCAGTCCTTGCATTCAATGCATAAGCAAACAGTACAGGGGTACCAAATAAATACTGAGAACTATGGTTGCATGTGGCCATCCTGTACGTGGCTTCAAAGGCTTCTTGGGCTGCGTTAAACTTTGGTGCAGGACAGGCCTTACATTCTATGCATAAGCAAACAGTATGGTAGTACCAAATGAATGCTGAGAATTATGGTTGCATGTGGCCATCCAGTACGTGGGTTCAAAGACTTATTGTTGGGTGCATGTAACTTTGGTGCAGGGCAGGCCTTGCATTCAATGTCTAAGCAAACAGTATGGGAGTACTAAATGAATAATGTGAAGTGGATTTTCATGTGGCAATACAGTACGTGGCTTTAAAGCCTAATTGATGTGCATGTAACTTTGGTGCAGAGCAGGCCTTGCATTCAATCAATAACCAAACAGTATGGGATTACCAATTGAATACTGGGAACTATGGTTGTATGTGGCCATCCAGTATGTGGGATCAAAAGCTTATTGGGGTGCATGTAACTTTGGTGCAGGGCAGGCCTTGCATTCAATGCATAAGCAAACAATATGGGAGTACCAAATGAATAATGTGAAGTCGGTTTTTCTTTGGCCATCCAGTACTTAGCTTCAAAGGCTTATTGGGGTGCATGTAACTTTGGTGCAGGGCAGGCCTTGCATTCAGTGTATAAGTAAACAGTATGGGAGTACCAAATGAATACTGGGATGTATGGTTGCATGTGGCCATCCAGTATGTGTTTTCTAAGACTTATTGTGGTGCGTGTAAATTTGGTGTAAAGCAAGCCTTGCCTTTAATGCATAAACATACAGTATGGGAGTACCAAATGAATACTGGGATCTATGGTTACATGTGGCCATCCAGTACTTGGGTTCAAATACTTATTGGGGTGCATATAACTTTGGTGCAGGGAAGGCCTTGCATTCAATACTAAAGCAAACAGTATGGAGTACCAAGTGAATACTGGGATCTATGGTTGCATGTGGCCATCCAGTACGAGGGTTCAAAGACTTATTGTGGCGTATGTAACTCTGGTGCAGGGCAGTCCTTGCATTCAATGCATAAGCAAACAGTGCGGGAGTACCAAATGAATAATGTGAAGAGGATTTTCCTGTGGCAATACAGTACGATGCTTCAAAGACTTATTGTGGTGCATGTAACTTTGGTGCAGGGCAGACCTTGCATTCAATGCACAAGTAAACAGTATGGGAGTACCATCTGAATACTGGGAACTATGCTTGCATGTGGCCATCCTGTACGTGCCTTCAAAGGCTAATTGGGCTGCGTTAAACTTTGGTGCAGGGAAGGCCTTACATTCAATGCATAAGCAAACATTATGGGATTACCGAATGATTACTGAGAACTATGGTTGAATGTGGCAATTCAGTACGTGGTTTCAAAGACTTATTGTGGTGCATGTAACTTTGTTTCAGGGCAGATCTTGCATTCAATGTATAAGCAAACAGTATGGGAGTACCAGTTGAACACTGTGACCTATGGTTGCATGTGACCATCCAGTACGTGGGTTCAAAAGCTTATTGGGGTGCATGTAGTTTGGTTCAGGGCAGTACTTGCATTCAAAGCGTAAGCAAATAGTACAGGAGCACCAAATAAATACTGAGAACTTTGGTTGCATGTGGCCATCCAGTACATTGGTTCAAAGAATTATTGGGGTACATGTAACTTTTGTGCAGGACAGGCCTTACATTCAATGCATAAGCAAACAGTATGGGAGTACCAGTTGAATACTGTGACCTATGGTTTCATGTGGCTATCCAGTACGTGGGTTCAAAAGCTTATTGGGGTGCATGTAACTTTGGTTCAGGGCAGTACTTGCATTCAATGCATAAGCAAACAGTACAGGGGTACCAAATAAATACTGAGAACTTTGGTTTCATGTGGCCATCCAGTACATGGGTTTAAAGACTTATTGTGGTACATGTAACTTTGGTGCAGGGCAGGCCTTGCCTTCAATGCCTAAGCAAACAGTATGGGAGTACCAAATGAATAATGTGAAGTGGGTTTTCCTGTGGCCATCCAGTACTTGGCTTCAAAGGCTTATTGGGGAGCATATAAACCAGGAGAAAAAAGGAGCGTTTAGGTTACCGAAAATACAAAATCTTTTATTCAATAACAATGTGTATCTGTACATAAAAGTACCGTCCCTTGAGAAAGTGGGTTTTAGCCCACGAAACATGCGTCGGGACCGGACAGCTGCACTTGTGCTGGGGGTACCTTGTCCCATATACCTGTGTAAGATCCATGTGGCTATTTATGCGGGTATTCATCTGCTTTTGCATCTATGTCATGTTTTACGATCTCTGACCTCATTATATCCAGTGGAGGGTGGCTATGTTTACTGGTATTACTAGCTCTTTTCTAAAACATTGGCTTACAGCAAAGGGAGAGGTATTTACTTGGCATGCATTAGGCCTATATATTCAGGCATCTCCTAACTGATTTTTTTGTAGCTCCCCTCGCTGTTTATTGGCACTACTAGCACTTTATTAAAACATTTGTGCACAGCAAAGGGAGAGGTGTTTTCTTGGCATGCATTGTGCTTATATATTTAGGCATATATACCTTATTGATTTTTATGTAGCTCCCTTCGTTGTTTTTCTTGCCTTTTTGCATCTATGTCATGTTTTACTATCTCTGACCTCATTATATCCAGTGGGGGGTGACGATGTTTATTGGTATTACTAGCACTTTTCTATAACATTGGCTTACAGCAAAGGGAGAGGTATTTACTTGGCATGCATTGTGCCTATATACTCAGGCATCACCTAATTGTTTTGTAGCTCCCTTTTGTTGTTTATTGGCACTACTAGCACTTTATTAAAACATTTGCGCATAGCAAAGGGAGAGGTGTTAACTGGACATGCATTGTGCTTAGATATTTAGGCATATATACCTTATTGATTTTTCTGCAGCTCCCCTCGTTGTTTTTCTTGCTTTTTTATCTCTTCCCTCCATTTGGATGAGCCATCCATGTTACTTAATATTGGTTATATGGGCAATTTGTCTTATAAAACTATTATTCTCATAAAAAAAATTTCTGTGCCCACTAATCTCATTGTGGGTATGGTTTGGCTCGGGTCTGGATATATGTGGGGTCCTATATACTGTGATTTGCAATGCATTTGATGTAATTTCTGCTGCCACCTGTGTTATATGTCCTTTATGACTTTTATGTACAGATACACATTGTTATTGAATAAAAGATTTTGTATTTTCGGTAACCTATACGCTCCTTTTTTTCTCCTGGTTTATATGCTTGTTCGGAGCAGGTATTTGCTTTTTGCTTTTCTTATGCTGACTATCATGGGTGTGTAATCACCCTCTGGTCGAATATGCAACTAGGTTGTGTGTTACCATTTATTGGGGAGCATGTAACATTAGTTCAGGGAAGGCCTTGCATTCAATGCAAAAGCAAACAGTATGGGAGTACCAAATTAAAAATGTGAAGTCTGTTTTCCTGTGGCCATCCAGTATGTATGGGAGTACCAAATGAATACTGGGAAATATGGTTGCATATGGCCATCCAATAGGTGGGTTCAAATAATTATTTTGGTGCATGGCAGGGTTGGATTCTATGCATAAGCAAACAGTATGTGTTAGGGTTCGAGTTCCCACTGCTGCACAAGGGGAGTCTTGAACCAGTCCTGCTGCGGTCCCCCATCCATCTCCAGCCACTGTGGAGCCTGCTCAGCAAAGACGTCGGTCCCAGCATCTCGCCCGGTCTAATACTGTGCAGAGACTTGCTGCTGCCTCTCCAGGTTCTGCTATTGAAGCCAGTACTGGTCAGAGGCGAGCAGACATCTTTAGGACTAAGTCCTTTGTTGCTTCATCTGAGCATTCCCAGGGCAAGATCTCCCATTGGAGATCAGGGGTCACATGCTCAGATACAGCTGCCACTCCTATTGGTCCTTCAGGAAGGTCCTGTGGCTGTTGATATTCTGAAGCAGCTTCCCATTGGTCCTTCCTGGAAGGTCTTTTTCTCGTGGCTGCTATAAAAGGCTGTCCTTACCGCACGGCCGTGCGCTAGTATCAACCATTATATGCTTTGCGCCAGTGTGGTCATGCGTGTGTGTGGTTAGGGCGGCTGAAATACGCCATTACGATACCGACCTAATCGGTGAGGAGTTTGGTATGCTAGCTGGTCAGGGTAGGTGTCCTAGATGCCCTAGATTACCGGCATAACCGGTGAGGAGTTTGATTGCCGTATTCAGGGCCTGGCGTTCAGACGCCATAGATTGCGGGTGACTCCCGCGAGGACATTAGCGCATGATCACGTTCTATGTTCGCTTAGCTGTTCACTGTGTACCTGGGTGCCTGACAGAACACAGAAGTTTGTCTCAGCGGCTCTGTGACCTAACAGGGTTCGCTAGACAGCACCCTAGCGTGTTTACTTTGCGACTCAGTGGTGTTAACTGAGTTTGCACACATTGCCATATAGCGCTGCGGCACTCCTTCTAGCGGCTCTGTGGAATAACAGAGTTCGCACATATTGCCACAGCGCGTTACAGCATTTATTTTGGCGACTCTGCGGGATAACAGAGTTCGCTTCTTGCGCCATCTTACTAGCAACAGGCTCTACATCTTATATTTGGTGCGTTCCGCAGACCCCAACAGTATGGGAGTACCAAATGAATACCGGGAACTATGGTTGCCTGTGGCCATCCAGTACATGGGTTCAAAGACTTATTGTGGCACATGTAACATTTTAGTGCGGGGCAGGCCTTGCCTTCAATGCATAAGCAAACAGTGCGGGAGTACCAAATGAATAATGTGAAGAGGGTTTTCCTGTGGCCATCCAGTATGATGCGTCAAAGACAAGGGTATGCCACACTAAACAGCGTCGCTAACGAGATCGCTAAAATACGTCACTATTTAGCGATCTCGTTCGTGACGCTAACGTGTGTGGCATGTAGCAACGACGTGGCCCCTGCTGTGATCTCGCTGATCGTTCACTAGAGTTCTGGACCGTATTTAGATCGTTGGCGTCCCGCTGGTGAGCCTGAATCGCTGTGTCTGGCACCTTTTGTGAGCGATGTGCGCTGTTTTTTACATCGCAATGACCGTTAAAGTCGTTAATGAGATCGCTAACCGCTTTTGAGTCGTTAACGAGATCACTAAGTGTGGCAGCTACTAGAGACATTAAAACGATCACAAAAACGATCTCATTAGCTTGCGTCGTTATTGAGATCGCTAACGAGATCACTAAGTGTGGCAGTACCTTTATAGTGGTGCGTGTAACTTTGGCACAGATGATGCCTTGCATTCAATGCATAAACAAACAGTATGGGAGTACCAAATGAATAATGTGCACTGGGTTTTCCTGTGGCCATCAATAACGTGGCTTCAAAGGCTTATTGAGGTGCATGTAACTTTGGTGCAGGGCAGGCCTTGCATTCATTGCATAAGCAAACAGTATGGGAATATCAAATGTATACTAGGAACTATGGTGGCATGTGGCCATCCAGTATGTGGGTTCAAAGACATTGTGGTGCATGTAACTTTGGTGTAGGGCAGGCCTTGCATTCAATGCATAAGCAAACAGTATGGGAGTACCAAATGAATAATGTGAAGTGTGCTATCCTGTGGCAATACAGTACGTGGCTTCAAAGGCTTATTGGCGTGCATGTATCTTTGGTTCACGGCAGGTCTTGCATTCAATGCATAAACAAACAGTATGGGAGTACAAAAATGAATACTGGGATCTATTGTTGCATGTGGCCATCCAGTACGTGGGTTCAAAAGTTTATTGGGGTACACGTAACTTTGGTGCAGAGCAGGCCTTGCATTCAATGCATAAGCAAACAGTACAGGGGTACCAAATTAATACTGAGAGCCATGGTTGCGAGTGCCCATCCACTACATTGGTTCAAAGACTTATTGTGGTGCGTGTAACTTTGGTGCAGGGCAGGCTTTGCATTCAATGTGTGAGCAAACAGTATGGGAGTACCAAATGAATAATGTGACGTGGGTTTTCCTGTGGCCATCCAGTACGTGGCTTCAAGGCTTATTGGGGTGCATGAAACTTTGGTGCAGGGCAGACCTTACATTCAATGCAAAAGCAAATAGTAAGAGAGTAACAAATGTACAGTATACTGGGAACTATGGTTGCATGTGGCCATCCAGTACATGGGTTCATAGACTTATTGTGGTGCATGTAACTTTGGTGCAGGGCAGGCCTTACATTCAATGCATAAGCAAACAGTATGGGAGTACCAAATGAATAATGTGAAGTGGGTTTTTCTGTGGCCATCCAGTACTTGTCTTCAAAGGCTTGGTAGTGTGGATGTAACTTTGGTGCAGGGCAGTCCTTGCATTCAATGCATAAACAAACAGTATGGGAGTGCCAAATGAATACTGAGAACTATGCTTGTATGTGGCCATCCAGTACGTGGGTTCAAAGACTTATTATGGTGCGTGTAACTTTGGTGCAGGGCAGGCCTTGCATTCAATGCATAAGCACACAGTATGGGAATACCAAATGAATACTGGGAACTATGGTTGCATATCGTGATTCATGACATCTGTTCAATGGTTGTTGAGATGCGTCCAAATTTTGGGCAGCCCTGCCATTCACTGCATAAGCAATAACAGTATAAGAGACCGAATATTTAATAATGGGAACAACGAAGCATAGCCTGCTGATAGCTCTCTAAGAATTTTGAGGGCCGACTACTGTCCTTCTAAAAATATACTTTGTGACTTTCAGAGTCCCTCCTTCATAAATGTCTGATTATGGGTCACAAACCACATGGCAAAAGAAGTTTGTAAACTGTTAAAATGACTTTTCCCAGTGAATGCATTTGGCTTGGTTGAACGCAATGGTAAAGTTGAAAAACGCATCAAAAACGCTACGTGTGAACATAACCCAAGTGGTGGAGGAAAATTTTTGTTTTGGGTTAATTAATTTGCCTTATATAAAAGTCATTACCCTGGAAAAGATGTTCCTTAAAATATTTCCCAGGAAAATCCATTTTGGTTTTGTTTTTGTATGTTTTTGGTGCGCCTGTAAAAATGGCGTAAGACTCTGACAACATTGACAAGCTGTGACCTGGGAGTCAGAAATGCTTCCAGGGGCATTCCTCATGATGTTCCCATGTTATTTGAGCTGTGTTTCCATCATTTTCAGATGTTTTTAGACTTTAAAAGGACCCCCAGGGGGATCGCGGCAAAAATGCTCGGTTTTCCCATAGACTGACATTGGGCTCGTTGCTTGAGTTGAGTATATTTAATGAAAAAACTGTAACAGTCTAAGCTAAATAAGGGCTAAGATATGCAAGATTACATAAGAAATACTCTAGAAATTGTGGAGCACCTGCGAGACATTGGGGTAGATCTAAAGGATTTCCATGTTGTTGCACTACTACTAAGCAGTCTACCAGAAAGCTATCAAGATAATGTTTTGTGTGCACACTGTCAGAGGGGTGAGGTGCTGATGAAATGGTCTGGAAAGCCCTAAACCATGTAGAACCAAAATTCACTGCACACTCATATGTATGATTTGTGAAAAAAAGGGTTTTATTCAAGTCTTATATACAAAATTCCAAAAAATAGGGAGCAGGTCAAGTTGATATTAGAGATAAGCGACTAAGAGACATATCTCAAACTTAGGCCTCTTTCACACTTCAGTCTTTTGGCGTCAGTTAAAATCCGCCAAAAGGTGAAAATAGTGGATCCGTCAGAAAAGGTGAAAAACGAATGCAAACGGATCCGTTTTTTGACGGATCCGCCATGAACTTTTCAACACGGAATATAACCCGGAAAATGCAGGTACGCATGTCTGGCACGGAGGAGAGAGAGAGAGAGAGACCCCGGACAGTGTTCTGGGCATTTTGAATGGATTTTCTACGGGAGCAACGGATCCGCTGGCGGATGGTCGTCCGTTAGATGCGTTTTTTGACAGATCCGCCATAATCCGCCATTTTGACGCACACAAAAAACGTTGCATTGAACGTTTTCCAAAATGGCGGACGCCACATTCATGGGGATCCGTCAAAAAACGGATGTAACGTACGACCATTCGTCAAAATCTGCCACTAATGCAAGTCAATGGGAAAAAAGCGGATCTGCCAAAAAAAATGGCGGATCCGTTTTTTTCACACTTTGGCGGATTTTGACTGACGTCGCACGACTGAAGTGTGAAAGAGGCCTAAGAAGTTTCAATCCAATCCTGGGTCTTACTTATTATGTCGCTACAGTTAGAGATAAACGAGTGATTCGGGCGTGCGCTGTGATTACAAACCACGCAATGGGGTGTAACCACGCAGCATACTGACCTTGCAATAGGGTGTACCCACATACCAGCAAACATAAATACCTGGTGTACCTCTCCTGCCACTCCTACTTTGTGTATGGAAAAGCTCTGTAGTTCATACTGTTCGGGTAGATCTATCCGATAGCGCTATCCATGAAGACAGTGTACGGGTAGAGCTATCCCATAGCCCTATTCCTAAAGGAAATGAACAGGTAGAGCTATCAGATAGCGCTATGCCTCTATGGTCTGAACTCTGGCCTTTGCCATGGTTCTAAGTTTTGAGTAATTTCTTTCCACTTTGGGTTACAGGTCATCATAACAAAAATATCTGGCTTTCCGAATTTTCAGGCAATTGTCATGGCGTCTTGGTAATTTTGCTGCATAGCTCTTAGGCTTCCAATGAAAGTGGACGGTAAAATTACTGGTGTCCCAGCTTTTAGCCCTTGGTGTAGCACAGCATTATGGATGTGATCCATAACGCTGGCATAACTGTCGACTCGTAATGCCTTTTGATTTTGTTTTATATATTCGATCCTGTTAGATTCAATTTTGACGTAACTGTCAACGATAAATTGTTGCGTCAACTTCCCAGCATTTAAAAGGGGATTGAACTTGTCACGAATGGCAAGCCTGTATGCATAGTACTGCAACAGGGAGATTTTTTCTTGTAGATCTTGATCCACTGGTATGGATGGTAGATGAATGTCACCAATTCCTTGATGTTGCACACTTAGGGCAGTTGGAGTTGGCTAATTTATTGTCCATCCACTGTCCCCATATGGGAATAGTAGTGGATATGTCATTGCATCACACTTTCTGTGAAGAAAGCTGATTTGAACTGTTTGGTTTGCATTTTTGATGTGAACTCTGATGTCCCTATTAAATGGGGGTTCTCCCATTGCATTTTGATAAATTATAGCTACTTTATTGCACCTTGGTGCATTGTAGCGCCTCTGGTCATCAGTGTAGTAATTTATAATTGACATTGTTATTTCGTGTTGGTCGTGATTTTCTAAATCAGCAATCCTCTCTTCCTCTATTTCAAATTCCCTCATCATTGTGAAGGCTCTTGCGAGTGAGTTAATTGCTTTCATTTTCTCTTCAAGAGATGACAGCAGTGCTGGGAGGCACTTTTTATTTGCTTGACTTCTTGTACTTAATGCTTCTTCACTGTCCAAGATATAAATCTGGGCAAACTTGGGAGTACTACCCACAGCGGGATGCAATGGGGAAGTTCTGTGGTAAATTTGTCCATGAATTCGAAAAGAGTATGGACCATGCCCAGGAGGTGGCGCTACTTGTGCTCCAATTGATGCCAAAGCAAGAGAGCTATTGTGTTGCCTTATATTAGCCATAAAGTTATTAGAGCGCTGATGCTTTCCTTTCATCAACTTGACTAATTGATCATTCATACGAATGGGACGTAATTGGATGCGCCCTCTCTTGCAGCAGGAAGGGAATGTTTTGTCCTGCGCCATTTCGTCTTTGAAAGTTTTAGATTGGCAGAACTGACATGGAAATGTCAGTTTGCCAGCATAGTGCTCTTCAATACGTGTCTCATCAATTTGATTGAGAAGTCCTCTAGCGGCAAATGTAGTGTGCCGTCGTCGAGTGGCTCTTGCATTTTGGACACGTATTCTATCTTGTTCTCTTTTTTGTGAAATATGTGTATCACTTCATGCATTGCATGTTGTTCATTGTCGTGCAGAATTAGATGCTCTACGTGATTCAGTTACTTCATTCGTTTCTCTTGCTCTGGCTGCCCTCTGTCGGGCTGCATCAGCAGTTCTTCGACAATTTAGTTCATCTTGTGTTTCATTAAGACCAAGGTTACTCATCCGTATGCGATTCGCTTCTCTACATTCAGCAGCAAGCTCAATTTGATCCATCTTTGCAATGTTGTCTGACACTGTTGCCTCAGTGTTGCCTCACAATATTGCCTCACAATGTTGCCTCACAGTGTTGCCTCACAGGCTAACATTCAAAAAAGGCTTATGCCTTAACTCGCCACCAGGAAGCGCTCCTCTCCATATTAGATATGTCACTTAATATACAGGGCCTTACAGTACTTAGGTATCCATGGGTACGCACACACAGTTAGCTACTAGTGGTAGTAACTATGGATACCTAAGTTACTGTTCAGCTGTGGATGACTCATTGCGCACAGACACACGGTTGAGCTGTGGATGACTCATTGTGCACAGACACACGGACACGTCCAAATTAGGTATATTGATAGGATATCACTCGTATTTAGAGTAGAGAGTAGACTTTCATTTTAGGTTCAACACTGCAGATACTTGGCTGCTAGGGGAGGGGAAGGCTGATAGGAAGGTTGCTGGGAAGCCTCCTGATTAAGGTGATCTTGTAAGCTGCCCTCCAGCGCCATCACCTTAGCTTACAAGAGCACCTAAATCAGGAGGCTGATTATGCAAGATATATAGTTGTCTGTCTGCTTCACAACAAAGATGAAGTTCCAAAGAAACTTGAAAATATATCTAAAGCATTTAACAAATTTGGAGAATGACAAAAATTCTGTGTGCAGATAATGGAACTGAATATACAAGTAATGAAATACAAAGCGTTTTAATGAAAAATGGAGTTGTTTTCAGACCACTGTACCATACAACCCAGAACAAAATATTCTAGCGGAAAGAAGGAACCGGACACTTTGAAAGTGGAAAAAGTATGCTATTAAGGCCGGGGTCACACTTGCGAGAAACTCGCATGAGTCTCACACCTCAATACCCGGCACTGCCGCCGGCACTGGGACCGAAGCGTTCAGCTACACAGAAATACATGCAGCCGCACACTCCGGTCCCAAGTGCCGGCGGCAGTGCCTGGTATTGAGGTGCGAGACTCGTGCGAGTTTCTCGCAAGTGTGACCCCGGCCTAATGCAGATTTGCGTATTTGGGGCAAAGCAATCATGACAGCTTGCTATCTTCAAAACTGACTACCAGGTAAAGCTAATGAGAAAACTCCATTTGAGCAATAGAGCAGCAAGAAACCTGAACTACAACATAGGAATATTTAAAAGGATTTAAAAGAGGTCAAGCAGATCCGTGTTTATACATAAAATGTACAGGCGGAAAGTGTGGCTGTATATTCTTCTATATGTGGACAATGTGAACATGGTTCATCAAGAGTAAACAGAAATTGCAAAAATTCTGAATCAGCATTTTGAAGCTAAAGACCTTGGAAATGTGACACATTATCTAGGAATCCAGGTCCACAGAGAAGATGGAAGTTTTCTTCTAAACCAAAGTGCAAAAATCAACTCAATTCTGAATCAGTTTGGAATGTCAGAAGCCAAAAGTATATCAACCCCAATAGAACCATCCTACTTAAAGTTGGAAGGAGAAGATGATCTGTTACCTAACAATGAGAAATACAGACAGGCTGTGGGGGCACTTCTACAAATCGCAACTATGACTCAACTGGATACCGCAGCAACAATTGGAATTCTCTGCAGATATGTGTAAAAACTGCATCAAAAAGGCTGTTAAGAGAGTACCTCAATATTTGAAAAATACTCGATCCATAAATGTAAAGATATCTACAACATGAGAACTAAAACTCACAAGCTATGTGGATGCAAACTGGGCTGGTGACTTGGCTGATCGTAAAATGACAATTAGCTATTTTTTCAAGCTTGGAGAAAGTTAAATTTCTTGGTCTAGCAGAAAGCAAGTGTTTGTAGTGTAAGATTCGAACAGGCCCTCATTTGCTTCTGGGCCCTGGCCTCCTCTTACATGAAAATAGTATACCGTCTCCAGCGTACCTGTATCTTTTTTTACTGCACCGTCAGGGACTCCTCTGTGGCGCTGGGGGCCTTCTGTAGCCGGTTCCGGAATAATTGAGACAAAGTCCGGTTCCAATGCAAAACAAAGAACTTTACTAGGCACACTTTTCAGCACATTCTTGTCGGATACAGCAATAGCATCAGGTTCCACACAGTTCATATTCTTCACTTTTTCTGTGCTTCCCTCTACGTCCTTCAGTACATTTCAGGGTAATAGCGCCTTAGGCGGTACCGCAGCGTTCTCCTTGTCCAGACTCACTACTTCTGGGGACTCCCTCATCCATTTCGCCCAGGATCTGAGTGCATCTGCCCATGCAATGATCTGCCACATCTTGAACAATCTGTGCCCTGTACTCTCTGGACCGCTTCCTCACTTCCACTTTCTAGTTGTTGCAACTCCGCTGCTGTACACTGTCCTTCTGTCCCTAGGGGACTCTGAATGGCTGTAATTGCTTCTTAATAAACGTTACATGGCTGCTGCTGTGTCCAAGGCCTATGGCCCGTCTGGACGGCTCGGGCATTGAGCCCTTACTGACTAAACTACGGAAACATTCCTGACTTACCACACAGCAGCCCCTCCTATGTTTAACTATTTCCTGTCCTATATTCTAACTCACCATATAATATTCTACAATGCCCCATCTAGTGGCCAAAACTAACTACTACACTTACACTATGTCTAAGCACAGATACATTACATAAGATATACTTTACAGTGATAAAGAACATGCCATATTACACATATCTACAAGAATATGTTATATACAGTTTACATCATGGCAATACACATTTAAGTGTAGCAATACCAGTGGAGGACAATGGTAATACACATTTAAGTGTAGCAGTACCATTTACTAATAATGAACATAGTTCAATCGGCTTACAGCACACGCAAGTTAAGAGGTCATTTGGTTAAACCAATTGTTAGGCGATCTTGGTAAGCTATCAACTCAACCGATGGTGATTTATGAAGACAACCAAAGGATGCATTAAACTTGCAAGCATTGAGAAGATCAATGCGAGAATCATACACATTGACGTTATACATCACCATCTGTGTGATTTCATAGAATGTGGCATAATTGAATTATTTATTGTGAGACTGACTAGATGATAGCTGATGTTATGACAAAACCACTTCCAAAAGCCAAGTTTGAAGAATTTGTAATCACTATGGAGCTAACAGTATAAGTAGTTGTTGAGTGGGGGTGTTGGAATAATGCTTATTATTGTATATATTGCAAAGACTGGTATTTACTACTGTTTAATAGTGCATGAGTTTCAGTCTCTAGCAATAGTGTTATATTGCCAATAATTCACTTTTAATAAAAAAACGCAAAAAATCAGGAAGTTCTTGTTTACTCACTGTGTGTAGCTGGAGCACAATTTCACCTTCTCTTTGCAAGCTGACAGACAAGATGCTAAGATCCCAAGCTATAAGAAATACCAGTTGTAAGCGGTGTGCTGTGTTATCTTTGTTGCTGAATAAATATATATTCACTGTTAAACAGCTGGTCAGTACAGAGATTAACTAACAAATAAAGTAGCACTCTGTACATATACATATAATTGTAGGCTAAAGACAGCATTCATATTAGGCAAGTTCCCAGCAACGAGAATCGCCTTATCGTGGCTGCCGGGTACACATGAATTGGCCAATTTATGCACTAAGTATTCTAAATTTTTTCAATTTTCTAGAGCAGTAATGCAATTCAAATTTCATTTCTTTCATGTTTGCCTAGTACAGCAATATAAGGTGCTACTTTATTTGTTGGTTATATATGGTGATGGCTACTGTTAGTAAGCACCTGTACACATCTGTTTTCTGTTTAGGAAGTGATGGTCAGTCTTTTGATATCAGTACAGAGATTACTCGGCTGCCAACAGATGTACTAAGCTTATTCACTCAATGAGGCAAGATACTATGTCTGTGTAAAGGGGTTGTCTGGTGCCACTCACTTCCGCATTGAGAGGTGAGTGGTGCTGATGTTGTTGCAGAGATGCATGCATGTATACAGGTGTGTGTAGACATGATGTAATTTGTTCCACTCACCTCTCAATCTAGAAGTGACTGACAACAGACAACTTCTTCATTACCTTAAACCCTAATTGTCCATTGACGTGCACAGTCCGTCATGGCAGGATGTCAGTTCCGGCACCAGAACGGACTGTGCACTTCCTGCCTTAGAACTGTCACTGTGTGTAAGCACGCAGTGACAGTTCAGTGCCGACAGCTGTCTATGACAGCTGACAGGCATGGCAAGAGGTGCGAGGACCCATGCTCTTGGTCCCTGCACCCAGAGCGCTGTAATTGGTCAGTCAATCTGACTGACCAAACACAGCAGCGATCAGGCAGGAGATGCTGAAATTTCAGCATTTCCTGACGAGTCCGTGCAGGAGCTCAGCGTTGTGGTGACCGAGCTTTCTGCACTGACAGCCAGGAGCGGCATCTGCGCCGCCCCTGGTTGTTAACCCCCTGACTGCTGCGATCGGGCACGATCGCAGCGTACAGGGGGGTAGGCAGAGGGTCGGGAGCTCCCTCTGCCTCAGATTGGCGTCCCCGTGATGTAATCATGACAACCTCCGGGTCATCTAGCTATGGAAAGCCGCTGTGACCATGCTCACAGCATGGTCTCAGCAGCTTTCAGCATAGGGGTATAATACATTGCAATGCTAGAGCATTGCAATGTATTATACCTGCAACGAAAGTGAAAGTCCCATAAAAGGACTAGGTAAAAAAAAAAAAAATTAAAAATATGTAAAAAAAAAATTAAAAATAATAAAAATAATTAAAAAAAATTCCCCTAATAAATACACATTTTTATGTAAAACAATAAACTAAAAAATACATGTTTGGTATCGCTGCGCCAATAAAAATCCCATCTATAAAATCGTCACCCTAGTTAACCCCTTCAGTGAACGCCGTAAAAAAAAAACATATAAAAGCAGCAAATTATACTTTTTCCAAGCTGTATCATCATACCGCTTGGAAAAAGTGCAAGAACTCGCGATCAAAAAGACAGATATAAATAAATATTGTACCGCTGAAAACGTCATCTTGTCCCGTAAAAAACGAGCCGCTATACAGCATCATCAGCAAAAAATAAAAAAAAGTTATAGCTCGCAGAATAAACTGATGCAAAAATAATTATTTTTTCTATAAAAGTTTTTATTGTGTAAAAAACGCCAAAAAAAAAAAAAAAATATTAATGAGGTATCGTTGTAATTGTAGTGACCTGAAGAATAAAGCTGCCTTACCAATTTTACCACACGCAGAATGGAGGAAAAAAAAGAAAAAAACAATTCCTGAATTGCTGGTTTTTCTTCATTTTGCCTCCACAAAAATCGGAATAGAAACCGATCAAAAAAGTTATGTGCCTGAAAATGGTACCAATAAAAACGTCAGCTCGTCCCGCAAAAAACAAGCCCGCACATGACTCTGTAAGCCGAAATATGGAAAAATTATAGTTCTCAAAATAGGCAAAGCAAAAATTTCTTACAAAAAAAGCGTCTTTTAGTGTGTGACAGAAGCTAAACATGAAAAAAGGATGTAAATCTGATATTGCTGTAATCGCACCGATCCGAGGAATAAAGTCGCCCAATCGCTTATACCGCACGAGGAACGGCGCAAAAAATAAAACCAATTCTTCACCTTTTGTGGATTTGTTCATTCTGCCTCCCAAAGATCGCAGTAAGTCGATCACAGTGGTTTACCCCCACATATGGGGTATCATCATACTCAGGAAAAATTGCACAACAACTTTGGGGTCTAATTTCTCCTGTTACCTTTGTGGAAAAAAATTATTTTTTTATTTTCACGGCTCTATGTTATAAACTTCTGTGAAGCACTCGGGGGTTCAAAGTGTTCACCACACATCTAGATAAGCCCCTTAGGGGGTCTAGTTTCCAAAATGGTGTCACTTGTGGGGGGTTTCCACTGTTTAGGCACATCAGGGCCTCTACAAACACGACATGGCGTCCGACTCAATTCCAGCCAAAAAAGTCAAATGGCGCCCGTTCCCTTCCGAGCTCTGCCATGCACCCAAATAGTGGTTTACCCCCTCATATGGGGTATCAGAGTACTCAGGACAAATTGCACAATAACTTTTCGTGTCCTGTTACCCTTGGGAAAATAAAAATTGGGGGTGAAAAGATAATTTTTGTGGAAAAAATATGATTTATTAATTTTACGGCTCTACATTATAACCTTCTGTGAAGCCCTTGGGGGTTCAAAGTGCTCACCACACATTTAGATAAGTTCCTTGGGGGTTTAGTTTCCAAAATGGGGTCATTTATGGGGGGTTTCCACTGTTTAGGTACATCAGTGGCTATCCAAATGCGACATGGCATCCGCTCTCGATTCCAGCCAATTTGACATTCAAAATATCAAATGAAGCTCCTTCCCTTCTGAGCACTGCCATATGCCTAAAGATTGGTCTTCCTCCACACATGGGGTATCAGTGTACTCACGAGAAATTGCACAACAAATATTGTAGTTCATTTTCTCCTGATACCCTTGACAAAATAAAAAAAAACTGTGTCCGAAAATAAATTTTGGGCAAAAAAAGTTAAATGTTCATTTTTTCCTTCCACATTGCTTCAATTCTTGTGAAGTACCTAAAGGGTTAATAATCTTCTTGAATGTGGCTTTGAATACCTTGAGGGGTGCAGATTTTAGAATGGTGTCAATTTTGGGTATTTTCAGACATATAGATCCCTCAAACTGACTTCAAATGTGATGTGGGCCCTAAAAAAAATGGCTTTGTAAATTTTGTTGGAAAAATGAGAAATCGCTGGTCAACTTAACCCTTATAACTTCCTAACAAAAAAGAATTTTGGTTCCAAAATTGTGCTGATGTAAAGTAGACATGTGGGAAATGTAATTATTAACTATTTTTTGTGACATCTCTCTCTGATTTAAGGGCATAAAAATTATAAGTTTGAAAATTGCAAAATTTAAAAAATTTTCGCCATATTTATGTTTTTTTCATAAATAAACGCAAGTCATATCATAGAAATTTACCACTAACATGAAGTACAATATGTCATGAAAAAACAAACTCAGAATCAGCACCGTTGAAGCGTTCCAGAGTTATAAGCACATAAAGTGACAGTGGCCCGATTTCAAAATTAAGGCCTGGTCATTAACTTACAAAATGGCTTGGTCCTTAACCCCTTAATGTCCACTGACGTGCAGAGTCCGTCATGGCAAGGTGCCAGTTCCGGCACCAGGACGGACTCTGCACGTCATGCTTTTGATCTACCACTGCGTGTAAACACGCAGTGGTAGATCAGTGCCGACAGCTGTCACAGACAGCTGACAGGCACGGCAAGCGGTGCGGGGACCTTTGCCGTCGGTCCCCACACCCACAGCGCTGTGAGTGGTCAGTCAATCTGACTGACCAAACACAGCAGCGATCGTGCAGGAGAAGCTGAAATTTCAGCTTCCCCAGCGCGATCAGTGCAGGAGCCGGCGCTGCAGTGGCCAGGCTTCCTGCACTGACAGCCAGGAGCGGAGCCCCCACCGCCCCTGGCTGTTAACCCCTGACTGCTGCGATCCAGCGCGATCGCAGAGCTCAGGGGGGTAGGCAGAGGGTCGGGAGCTCCCTCTGCCTCAGATCAGCGTCCCAGCGATGTAATCGCAGGGCCCGATCTCTGCCTTGATGACCCGGGGGTTGTCATGACAACCTCCGGGTCATTTAGCTACGGGAAGCTGCTGTGATCATGTCACAGCAGCTTCCACTATAGTTGCAATGCATTGCAATGCCAGAGCATTGCAATGCATTGTAACTGCAATCAAAAGTAAAAAAAGTGAAAGTCCCATAAAGGGACAAGTTAAAAAAAATCATTTTTTTAAAAAAATTGTAAAAAAAATATTAAAAAATAATTTAAAAAAAATCCCCTAAAAAATACACATTTTTATGTAATAAAAAAAATAAAAAACAAAAAACATACACATGTTAGGTATCGCCACGTCCGTAAAAATCCCATCTATAAAAGCGTAACCCTAGTTAACCCCTTCAGTGAAAGCCGTAAAAAAAAAACACAAAAAAGTAGTAAATTATACTTTTTCCAAGCGGTATCATTATACCGCTTAGAAAAAGTGCAATAACACGCGATCAAAAAGTCAGATATAAATAATCATGGTACCGCTGAAAACGTCATCTTGTCCCGCAAAAAACAAGCCGCTATACAGCATCATCAGCGAAAAAATAAAAAAGTTATAGCTCGCGGAATAAACTGATGCAAAAATAATTATTTTTTCTATAAAATTTTTTATTGTGTAAAAAACGCCAAAACATAAAAAAAAATATATAAATGAGGAATCGCCGTAACCGTAGTGACCCGAAGAATAAAGCTGCTTTATCAATTTTACCACACACGGAACGGAGGAAAAAAAAAAAAAAAAAAACAATTCCTGAATTGCTGGTTTTTGTTCATTCTGATTCCACAAAAATCGGAATAGTAAACGATCAAAAAACGTTATGTGCCTGAATATGGTACCAATAAAAACGTCAGCTCGTCCCACAAAAAATAAGCCCACAGATAACTCTGTCGGCCGAAATATGGAAAAATTATAGCTCTCAAAATACGGCGATGCAAAAATTTCTTACAAAAAATTATTCCAAAAAAAAGCATCTTTTAGTGTGTGACAGAAGCTAAACATGAAAAAAGAGTATAAATCTGGTATCGCTGTAATCGCACTGATCCGAGGAATAAAGTCGCCTAATCACTAATACCGCACGAGGAACGGCGTAAAAAAGAAAACCAATTCTTCACCTTTTGTGGATTTGTTCATTGTGCCTCCCAAAGATCGCAGTAAGGCGATCACAGTGGTTCCCCCCCAGATATGGGGTATCAGCGTACTCAGGACAAAATGCACAATAGCTTTTGGGGCCCTATTTCTCCTGTTACCCTTAGAAAAATAAAAATTTGGGCAAAAAGATTATTTTTGTGGAAAAAAATATGATATTTTTATTTTCACGGCTCTACGTTATAAACTTCTGTGAAGCACTTGGGGTTCAAAGTGCTCACCACACATCTAGATAAGTTCCTTGGGGGGGTCTAGTTTCCAAAATGGAGTCACTTGTGGGGGGTTTCTACTGTTTAGGCACATCAGGGGCTTTCCAAACGTGACATGACACCCGCAGACCATTCCATCAAAATCTGCATTTGAAAAAGGCGCTCCTTCCCTTTCCAGCTCTGCCATGCGTCAAAATAGTGGTTCCCCCCCACATATGGGATATCAGCGTACTCAGGACAAATTGCACAATAGCTTTTGGGGTCCTATTTCTCCTGTTACCCTTATAAAATAAAAATTTGGGGGCAAAAAGATTATTTTTGGGGAAAAAAATATGATATTTTTATTTTCACGGCTCTACGTTATAAACTTCTGTGAAGCACTTGGGGGTTCAAAGTGCTCACCACACATCTAGATAAGTTCCTTGGGGGGTCTAGTTTCCAAAATGGAGTCACTTGTGGGGGGTTTCTACTGTTTAGGCACATCAGGGCTTTCCAAACGTGACATGACACCCGCAGACCATTCCATCAAAATCTGCATTTGAAAAAGGCGCTCCTTCCCTTTCCAGCTCTGCCATGCGTCAAAATAGTGGTTCCCCCCCACATATGGGATATCAGCGTACTCAGGACAAATTGCACAATAGCTTTTGGGGTCCTATTTCTCCTGTTACCCTTATAAAAATAAAAATTTGGGGGCAAAAAGATTATTTTTGGGGAAAAAAATATGATATTTTTATTTTCACGGCTCTACGTTATAAACTTCTGTGAAGCACTTGGGGGTTCAAAGTGCTCACCACACATCTAGATAAGTTCCTTGGGGGGTCTAGTTTCCAAAATGGAGTCACTTGTGGGGGGTTTCTACTGTTTAGGCACATCAGGGGCTTTCCAAACGTGACATGACACCCGCAGACCATTCCATCAAAATCTGCATTTGAAAAAGGCGCTCCTTCCCTTTCCAGCTCTGCCATGCGTCAAAATAGTGGTTTCCCCCCACATATGGGGTATCAGCGTACTCAGGACAAATTGCACAATAACTTTTGGGGTCCTGTTACCCTTTGGAAAATAACAATTGGGGGTGGAAAGATCATTTTTGTGGAAAAGATATGATTTTTTAATTTTACTGCTCTACGTTATAACCTTCTGTGAAGCCCTTGGGGGTTCAAAGCTTTCATCACACATCTAGATAAGTTCCTTGGGGGGTCTAGTTTCCAAAATGGGGTTACTTGTGGGGGGTTTCCACTGTTTAGGCACACAGGGACTCTCCAAATGCGACATGGCGTCCAATCTCAATTCCAGCCAAAAAAGTCAAATGGCGCTGCTTCCCTTCCAAGCTCTGCCATGCGCCCAAATAGTGGTTTACCCCCACATATGGGGTATAAGCGTACTCAGGACATATTGCACAATAACTTTTGGGGTCCTTTTACCCTTTGGAAAATAAAAATTGGGGTGGAAAGATCATTTTAGTGGAAAAGATATGATTTTTTAATTTTACAGCTCTACGTTATAACCTTCTGTGAAGCCCTTGGGGGTTCAAAGCTCTCACCACACATCTAGATAAGTTCCTTGGGGGGTCTAGTTTCCAAAATGGGGTTACTTGTGGGGGGTTTCCACTGTTTAGGCACACAGGGGCTCTCCAAATACGACATGGCGTCCAATCTCAATTCCAGCCAAAAAAGTCAAATGGCGCTGCTTCCCTTCCGAGCTCTGCCATGCACCCAAATAGTGGTTTACCCCCACATATGGGGTATCAGCGTAATCAGGACTAATTGCACAATAACTTTTGGGGTCCTTTTATCCTTTGGAAAATAAAAATTGGGATGAAAAGATCATTTTTGTGGAAAAAATATGATTTTTTAATTTTACGGCTCTACGTTATAACCTTCTGTGAAGCCCTTGGGGGTTCAAAGCTCTCACTACACATCTAGATAAGTTCCTTGGGGGGTCTAGTTTCCAAAATTGGGTTACTTGTGGGGGGTTTCCACTGTTTAGGCACACAGGGGCTCTCCAAATGCGACATGGCGTCCAATCTCAATTCCAGCCAAAAAAGTCAAATGGCGCTGCTTCCCTTCCGAGCTCTGCCATGCACCCAAATAGTGGTTTACCCCCACATATAGGGTATCAGCGTACTCAGGACTAATTGCACAATAACTTTTGGGGTCCTTTTATCCTTTGGAAAATAAAAATTGGGATGAAAAGATCATTTTTGTGGAAAAAATATGATTTTTTAATTTTACGGCTCTACGTTATAACCTTCTGTGAAGCCCTTGGGGTTCAAAGCTCTCACTACACAATTAGATAAGTTACTTGGGGGGTCTAGTTTCCAAAATGGGGTCACTTGTGGGGGTTTCCACTGTTTAGGCACACAGGGACTCTCCAAATGCGACATGGCGTCCAATCTCAATTCCAGCCAAAAAAGTCAAATGGCGCTGCTTCCCTTCCGAGCTCTGCCATGCGGCCAAATAGTGGTTTACCCCCATACATGGGGTATCGCTGTACTCAGGAGAAATTGTACAGCAAATATTGTGGTTCATTTCTACTGATACCCTTGACAAAATGTTAAAAAATTGTGTCGAAAGAAAAATTTTGGGAAAAAAAGTTAAATGTTAATTTTTTCCTTCCACATTGCTTCAATTCTTGTGAAGTACCTAAAGGGTTAATAAACTTCTTGAATATGGCTTTGAACACCTTGAGGGGTGCAGTTTTTAGAATGGTGTCACTTTTGGGTATTTTCTGTCATATTGACCCCTCAAATTCACTTCAAATGTGAGGTGGCCCCTAAAAAAATGGTTTTGTAAATTTTGTTGGAAAAATGAGAAATTGCTGGTCAACTTTTAACACTTATAACTTCCTAACAAAAAAAAATTTTGGTTCCAAAATTGTGCTGATGTAAAGTAGACATGTGGGAAATGTTATTTATTAACTAATTTTTGTGACATATCTCTCTGATTTAATGGCATAAAAATTAAAAGTTTGAAAATTGCAAAATTTTCAAACTTTTTGCCATATTTCCGTTTTTTTCATAAATAAACGCAAGTTATATTGAAGAAATTTTACCACTATCATGAAGTACAATATGTCTCGAGAAAACAATCTCAGAATCGCCAAGATCCGTTGAAGCGTTCCAGAGTTATAACCTCATAAAGAGACAGTGGTCAGAATTGTAAAAATTGGCCTGGTCTTTAACCTACAAAATGGCTTGGTCTTTAAGGGGTTAAGGGGTTAAATGGAACCATTTGTGTTGAGGATCCAAAAACACAAACAACTGATTTTTCAAATCTCCATGGGAATCTTGTTTGCTAATGTAAGGGTATGGACTTTACTGTAAGGTTCCAGCCCTTGAAGACAACAGTCAAATTATGCAAATAATGTCATGCATTTTTGTATATATGTTTCGCCATGTGAAGTATCAACTGTGCATTGCAGTTTTCGGTACATACATTATGAGAAGGTGTAATACATGAATAATGTGTAGTAATGTTTAGTGTACAGTGCAGGATGAGCATAGGTTAGGATTTAGAATATAAGATAGGTAGTAAGATAGTGATAATTGGGTAGGATAGCTTTTTGTAAGCATTATAAGTATAATGTGTTTTGATAGGATTTAAATGTAGTGTATAGTGTGTAGTATAAAGAGATTTGTCAGCTATATAAGTTAAAGTTCAGGACTAGCCCATAGTGGGAAGCGTGCATTAACACCCAAGGTCCCAACAAGACCCCACAAGCGTGCATTAACCCCCCATCCTGGGGCACAACCAGATCTCACAACCGTGCATTCACCCCCACTGGGGTACAACGAGACCCCACAAGCATGCATTAACCCCCTGGGAACCCAACCAGACCCCACAAGCGTGCATTAACCTCCTGGGGCACAACCAGACCCCACAACCGTGCATTAGCACCCTCAACCAAAAATCTAAGTAGACATCAACACGTCAATTAATAAATAATCCTATATGTCAATGAGGACTCTGACCTCTGATTTCCCTCCCTGCAGCAAGCAGATGCTGGCATCAGACTGCTAAGACAAACGTCTAATGGTGGCTTCTCTTCCTGGCTTTGTCAGAACACGACCCCGGAAATGACGTCAGACCTGGAAGGAGCCCATACAGTTTAGCATTTACCGTAAAAATAGGTTCTGTAACTTTAAGGGTGAGTTTCCACGATCAGTAAACGCTGCGTGTTTGGCGCTGTGCGCTGGCGCAGCGCCAAACACGCAGCGTCCAGATGTTACAGCATAGTGGAGGGGATTTAAAGAAATCCCGTCTCCACTATGCGTAACAACACGCAGGTGGCAGACCTGCGTAAACGGACATGCGGCGCGTCTTTTCAGACAGCAGCATGTCCTCGCGTGTTGCGGCGACGGTGCGTCGCCGCAACAGAGTTTCACACAGGGCTATGTAGCCCTGCGCTCTTTCCGGAGGTGTTCCGGAGGTGTCCTGAACACCTCCGGAAATAGCGCGCGTCATAAAGGGGGTGGGGCTTAGACGGAGCGGAATTTCCGCTCCGTCCAAAGCGCTGTGGTTCCGGACCGTGGAACCACAGCCTAAGAGTTCCTCCTTCATAAATGAAGCAAGATGGGTCTGCTTATGTGCCACACACCACATGGCCAGCTAGGGTTGTTAAATGTTACAATGACATTTCCCACTGAATGCATTTGTTTTGGTTGAAATCAATATTAAAGTAATCAAAGAATAATCCCAATACTTTCTGGGCACTAAAAATAGTATTAATCATAAAACGTATCTTTCCCAAAATGCCCAGGTGTGTATGGATAATTAATTTCTTTGTAAACTCCAAAAATATTCAACAACCAAAAGAAAGGAGTTCCATACAAATAAGATTATATATAAAATATATGCTTTATTGTATACAATCAAAATAATTTAAAAGACCAATAACAAAGAATTCATAAAATATAACCCTACCAATTATGGGTTATTATATGGGCCCAGGGCATATGGATACACTGTATCTAAACAATTATAATCTCCTTAGTAAAATGCCACAGTGCTTACCCATAAAAGTGCAGTACAGCGCCCAAGTGCCGAGGGTCCAAACGTTACCCTTAGAAAAATAAAAATTTGGGCAAAAAGATTATTTTTGTGGAAAAAAATATGATATTTTTATTTTCACGGCTCTACGTTATAAACTTCTGTGAAGCACTTGGGGGTTCAAAGTGCTCACCACACATCTAGATAAGTTCCTTGGGGGGTCTAGTTTCCAAAATGGAGTCACTTGTGGGGGGTTTCTACTGTTTAGGCACATCAGGGGCTTTCCAAACGTGACATGACACCCGCAGACCATTCCATCAAAATCTGCATTTGAAAAAGGCGCTCCTTCCCTTTCCAGCTCTGCCATGCGTCAAAATAGTGGTTTCCCCCCACATATGGGGTATCAGCGTACTCAGGACAAATTGCACAATAACTTTTGGGGTCCTGTTACCCTTTGGAAAATAACAATTGGGGGTGGAAAGATCATTTTTGTGGAAAAGATATGATTTTTTAATTTTACTGCTCTACGTTATAACCTTCTGTGAAGCCCTTGGGGTTCAAAGCTTTCATCACACATCTAGATAAGTTCCTTGGGGGGTCTAGTTTCCAAAATGGGGTTACTTGTGGGGGGTTTCCACTGTTTAGGCACACAGGGACTCTCCAAATGCGACATGGCGTCCAATCTCAATTCCAGCCAAAAAAGTCAAATGGCGCTGCTTCCCTTCCAAGCTCTGCCATGCGCCCAAATAGTGGTTTACCCCCACATATGGGGTATAAGCGTACTCAGGACATATTGCACAATAACTTTTGGGGTCCTTTTACCCTTTGGAAAATAAAAATTGGGGTGGAAAGATCATTTTAGTGGAAAAGATATGATTTTTTAATTTTACAGCTCTACGTTATAACCTTCTGTGAAGCCCTTGGGGGTTCAAAGCTCTCACCACACATCTAGATAAGTTCCTTGGGGGTCTAGTTTCCAAAATGGGGTTACTTGTGGGGGGTTTCCACTGTTTAGGCACACAGGGGCTCTCCAAATACGACATGGCGTCCAATCTCAATTCCAGCCAAAAAAGTCAAATGGCGCTGCTTCCCTTCCGAGCTCTGCCATGCACCCAAATAGTGGTTTACCCCCACATATGGGGTATCAGCGTAATCAGGACTAATTGCACAATAACTTTTGGGGTCCTTTTATCCTTTGGAAAATAAAAATTGGGATGAAAAGATCATTTTTGTGGAAAAAATATGATTTTTTAATTTTACGGCTCTACGTTATAACCTTCTGTGAAGCCCTTGGGGGTTCAAAGCTCTCACTACACATCTAGATAAGTTCCTTGGGGGGTCTAGTTTCCAAAATTGGGTTACTTGTGGGGGTTTCCACTGTTTAGGCACACAGGGGCTCTCCAAATGCGACATGGCGTCCAATCTCAATTCCAGCCAAAAAAGTCAAATGGCGCTGCTTCCCTTCCGAGCTCTGCCATGCACCCAAATAGTGGTTTACCCCCACATATAGGGTATCAGCGTACTCAGGACTAATTGCACAATAACTTTTGGGGTCCTTTTATCCTTTGGAAAATAAAAATTGGGATGAAAAGATCATTTTTGTGGAAAAAATATGATTTTTTAATTTTACGGCTCTACGTTATAACCTTCTGTGAAGCCCTTGGGGTTCAAAGCTCTCACTACACAATTAGATAAGTTACTTGGGGGGTCTAGTTTCCAAAATGGGGTCACTTGTGGGGGTTTCCACTGTTTAGGCACACAGGGACTCTCCAAATGCGACATGGCGTCCAATCTCAATTCCAGCCAAAAAAGTCAAATGGCGCTGCTTCCCTTCCGAGCTCTGCCATGCGGCCAAATAGTGGTTTACCCCCATACATGGGGTATCGCTGTACTCAGGAGAAATTGTACAGCAAATATTGTGGTTCATTTCTACTGATACCCTTGACAAAATGTTAAAAAATTGTGTCGAAAGAAAAATTTTGGGAAAAAAAGTTAAATGTTAATTTTTTCCTTCCACATTGCTTCAATTCTTGTGAAGTACCTAAAGGGTTAATAAACTTCTTGAATATGGCTTTGAACACCTTGAGGGGTGCAGTTTTTAGAATGGTGTCACTTTTGGGTATTTTCTGTCATATTGACCCCTCAAATTCACTTCAAATGTGAGGTGGCCCCTAAAAAAATGGTTTTGTAAATTTTGTTGGAAAAATGAGAAATTGCTGGTCAACTTTTAACACTTATAACTTCCTAACAAAAAAAAATTTTGGTTCCAAAATTGTGCTGATGTAAAGTAGACATGTGGGAAATGTTATTTATTAACTAATTTTTGTGACATATCTCTCTGATTTAATGGCATAAAAATTAAAAGTTTGAAAATTGCAAAATTTTCAAACTTTTTGCCATATTTCCGTTTTTTTCATAAATAAACGCAAGTTATATTGAAGAAATTTTACCACTATCATGAAGTACAATATGTCTCGAGAAAACAATCTCAGAATCGCCAAGATCCGTTGAAGCGTTCCAGAGTTATAACCTCATAAAGAGACAGTGGTCAGAATTGTAAAAATTGGCCTGGTCTTTAACCTACAAAATGGCTTGGTCTTTAAGGGGTTAAGGGGTTAAATGGAACCATTTGTGTTGAGGATCCAAAAACACAAACAACTGATTTTTCAAATCTCCATGGGAATCTTGTTTGCTAATGTAAGGGTATGGACTTTACTGTAAGGTTCCAGCCCTTGAAGACAACAGTCAAATTATGCAAATAATGTCATGCATTTTTGTATATATGTTTCGCCATGTGAAGTATCAACTGTGCATTGCAGTTTTCGGTACATACATTATGAGAAGGTGTAATACATGAATAATGTGTAGTAATGTTTAGTGTACAGTGCAGGATGAGCATAGGTTAGGATTTAGAATATAAGATAGGTAGTAAGATAGTGATAATTGGGTAGGATAGCTTTTTGTAAGCATTATAAGTATAATGTGTTTTGATAGGATTTAAATGTAGTGTATAGTGTGTAGTATAAAGAGATTTGTCAGCTATATAAGTTAAAGTTCAGGACTAGCCCATAGTGGGAAGCGTGCATTAACACCCAAGGTCCCAACAAGACCCCACAAGCGTGCATTAACCCCCCATCCTGGGCACAACCAGATCTCACAACCGTGCATTCACCCCCACTGGGGTACAACGAGACCCCACAAGCATGCATTAACCCCCTGGGAACCCAACCAGACCCCACAAGCGTGCATTAACCTCCTGGGGCACAACCAGACCCCACAACCGTGCATTAGCACCCTCAACCAAAAATCTAAGTAGACATCAACACGTCAATTAATAAATAATCCTATATGTCAATGAGGACTCTGACCTCTGATTTCCCTCCCTGCAGCAAGCAGATGCTGGCATCAGACTGCTAAGACAAACGTCTAATGGTGGCTTCTCTTCCTGGCTTTGTCAGAACACGACCCCGGAAATGACGTCAGACCTGGAAGGAGCCCATACAGTTTAGCATTTACCGTAAAAATAGGTTCTGTAACTTTAAGGGTGAGTTTCCACGATCAGTAAACGCTGCGTGTTTGGCGCTGTGCGCTGGCGCAGCGCCAAACACGCAGCGTCCAGATGTTACAGCATAGTGGAGGGGATTTAAAGAAATCCCGTCTCCACTATGCGTAACAACACGCAGGTGGCAGACCTGCGTAAACGGACATGCGGCGCGTCTTTTCAGACCGCAGCATGTCCTCGCGTGTTGCGGCGACGGTGCGTCGCCGCAACAGAATTTCACACAGGGCTATGTAGCCCTGCGCTCTTTCCGGAGGTGTTCCGGAGGTGTCCTGAACACCTCCGGAAATAGCGCGCGTCATAAAGGGGGTGGGGCTTAGACGGAGCGGAATTTCCGCTCCGTCCAAAGCGCTGTGGTTCCGGACCGTGGAACCACAGCCTAAGAGTTCCTCCTTCATAAATGAAGCAAGATGGGTCTGCTTATGTGTCACACACCACATGGCCAGCTAGGGTTGTTAAATGTTACAATGACATTTCCCACTGAATGCATTTGTTTTGGTTGAAATCAATATTAAAGTAATCAAAGAATAATCCCAATACTTTCTGGGCACTAAAAATAGTATTAATTATAAAACGTATCTTTCCCAAAATGCCCAGGTGTGTATGGATAATTAATTTCTTTGTAAACTCCAAAAATATTCAACAACCAAAAGAAAGGAGTTCCATACAAATAAGATTATATATAAAATATATGCTTTATTGTATACAATCAAAAATAATTTAAAAGACCAATAACAAAGAATTCATAAAATATAACCCTACCAATTATGGGTTATTATATGGGCCCAGGGCATATGGATACACTGTATCTAAACAATTATAATCTCCTTAGTAAAATGCCACAGTGCTTACCCATAAAAGTGCAGTACAGCGCCCAAGTGCCGAGGGTCCAAACGTTACCCCTAAGGGTAACGTTTGGACCCTCGGCACTTGGGCGCTGTACTGCACTTTTATGGGTAAGCACTGTGGCATTTTATTTTAATTTGATACTCTAAGCGATTTTTTTCTTCTGAACCAATCATGTGTTTATGATTATTTAGCACTGGCGTTTTTGTGTTTTCTTATTATATAATCACAGGCACGCACATGCATATTGTTTTTGCACGTGGTAGTCCATATATATAATTTATTGTATTCACACTTATAATTTGTTGTAATTGTGGTATCACTATTCTAATATATATATGGTTTTGAGTTATATAAGGAGATTATAATTGTTTAGATACAGTGTATCCATATGCCCTGGGCCCATATAATAACCCATAATTGGTAGGGTTATATTTTATGAATTCTTTGTTATTGGTCTTTTAAATTATTTTTGATTGTATACAATAAAGCATATATTTTATATATAATCTTATTTGTATGGAACTCCTTTCTTTTGGTTGTTCAATATTAAAGTTGCAAAAATGCTTCTAAAACGCTGCGTCGGAACATATCCCAAGTGGTGGAGGAACATTTTGGTCTGGGGTTAATCATTTTGCCTTATATACAAGTCATTAACATGGAAAGGATGTGCCTTCACAGATTTAGCTGCAAAATCAGTTTCGGTTTCGTTTTTGTATGTTTTTGGGTGCATCGGAAACAAAGGCATGAAACGCTGACAACATTGTTTTCAGCTGTGAACTAGGAGTCAGGAATGCTTCCAGGGGCGATCCCCATGATGTCCCCATGTAATTTGAGCAGTGTTTCCATCATTTTCTGACGTTTTTAGACCTTTAAAGGACCCCCAGGGGATCACGGCAAAAAAAAACTCGGGTCTCCCATAGACTTACATTGGGCTCGTTGTTCTGTCCGAGTACCTGAGTATTCCAATCTGCTCAACCCGAACAACGAGCACCTGAGCATTTTAGTGCTCGCTCATCACCACTCATAAACCCATGCTGATATGGAGTTAAACAGTTATTCTCATTGAAATAATCCAGAATAACATCCCTAAGAAACCCTTCAAATATTTTACCAACAATAGAGGTTAGAATTACTGGCCTATAATTTCCACTACTACTAACTTCCTGCTTCTAACCAGAGAGAGCAACTCCCCTCAAGTCCAGATAAGAGCTCCCCCTGCTGGCCTGGAGCAGGAACTGTGTTGTATGCTGGAACTACCTGGTAAGGGGATTCCTTCTTTGTTTCCAGGCATGACATCACTTTCCCCTGGAGGGAGGCAAGGCCATTGTGGCAACCAGACTCCTGGGGTGCCATAGAGCGCACATGGGGGGAAAATCCTCTAAGGGGGATGGACTCAAAATCTGGTAGATTCATCCTCCAACAGGAAGGAGCTAGCAGATATGAGGCTAGCCTTACTATAAATTCTACCAGAGGAAAGAAACCACCACGCAAAAATTCTTTAAGACAACAAAATACTGGTGGCGTATGTAAACAAGCAAGGAGTTAAAGAGAACTCATGGCAGAAGCAAGCAAGTTAATGATCATAGCTGAGGGAAACCTAATGTCAATATCGACAGGCTACCTAAAAGCAGAGTTGAACTCAGAGGCAGATTACCTCAGCTGTCACCTAATAGATCAGGACGAGTGGTCTCTAAACCCAAGGGTGTTCCAGGAAATCGTCTGTCACTAGGGGAGACAATGAATAAATTTGTTCGCAAGCAGAGCAAACAGAAAACCCAGAAATTTTCTCCTTAAATCCAACTGCCTCTACGAGTTCTACACCGAAAGAGCTAGCCTATGCTTTCCCTCCAATTTCACTTTTTCCTATAGCCCTCAGGAAAATTCGGACAGACCAAGCGGAAATGATATTAATAACACCCTTTTAACCGTTGTGCCTTCTTCTCCCGAAAGTTTTCCCCAGCTGAACGTAATTATGATGTGGGAAATCGGGAATTATTGGCTATGAAGTGGGCGTTCAAAGAGTGGAGACATTGGTTGGAGGGAGCCAAACATCAAGTTGTGGTCCTCACTGACCACAAAAACTTGATCTATCTCGAATCAGCCAAGCAATTGAATCCCAGACAGGCCAGGTGGGCCTTGTTTTTCACTCGTTTTTAACTTTGTGGTCTCCTTCCTCCCGGGTACTAATAATGTTAAGGCGGATGCCCTCTCTAGGAGTTTCCTTGCAGATTCTATTGATGTGACTGAGCCTACGGCCATTCTGAAGGAGGGTGTCATTCTTTCTGCTATCTCACCCGATTTGAGATTGGCCCTGGAAAAATTTCAGGGGGATAAACCTGAACATTGCCCTGCGGGGAAATTGTATGTCCCAGACCAATGGAGAGAAAAAGTTATGTCTGAAGTCCATTGCTCTGCGTTGGCTGGTCATCCCGGTATTTTTGGTACTAGAGATTTGGTGAGTCGGTCCTTTTGGTGGCCTACTTTATCTCGTGACGTCAGGAACTTTGTGCAGTCCTGTGGGACTTGTTCTCGGTCCAAACCTTGCTCTCGCTCTAGTGGATTGTTAATGCCATTGCCTGTGCCCAAGAGGCCATGGACCCATATCTCTATGGATTTTATTTCCGACCTTCCTGTCTCTCAGAGAATGACTGTTATCTGGGTGATCTGTAATAGGTTTTCCAAGATGATCCATCTTGTGCCACTGCCGAAGTTGCCATCCTCTTCCTAGTTGGTACCCTTGTTTTTTCAGCAGATGGTTCGGTTGCATGGCATTCCAGAGAACATTGTGTCTGACAGAGGAGTCCAATTTGTTTCCAGATTTTGGAGGACATTTTGTTCTAAACTCGTTGTTCAGCTATCTTTCTCCTCTGCGTTTCACCCTCAGACCAATGGGCAGACGGAGAGAACAAACCAGATCTTGGAGGCTTATTTGAGATGTTTTGTGTCTGCTGATCAGGATGACTGGGTCTCTTTTTTGCCTTTGGCTGATTTTGCTCTGAATAATAGGGCTAGTTCTGCCGCTTTGATGTCCCCTTTTTTCTGCAATTTCGGGTTTCATCCTCGGTTTTCTTCGGAGCTTCTGTCTGTCCGGGTGTTGACTCTATGGTGGAGAGAATGCAGCAGATTTGGGATCAAGTAGTGGATAAATTGTCTCTCTCTCAGGAGAGTGCCCAGCGGTTTGCCAACCGGCATAGGACTGATGGTCCTCGGTTTAAAGTGGATGACTTGGTTTGGTTGTCCTCAAAGAATATCCCTATGAAGGTTGCGTCTCCAAAGTTTAAACCAAGGTTCATTGGACCTTATAGGATCTTGGAAGATATTGGATTCTCGTTTGGCTAGACGGAGACTCCAGTACTTGGTTAAGTGGAAAGGTTATGGTCAGGAGGACAATTCTTGGGTGTTTGCTTCTGACATTCATGCGGAGAGACTGGTTCGTGCCTATCACCGAGCTCATCCTGATCGGCCTGGTGGCGCAGGTGAGGGTTCGGTGACCCCTCCTCAAGGGGGGCTACTGTTGTGAGCATGTTGGAAATGACTTCTGAGTTGGAGCTCCCTCTGGTGGTTGCTGAGTGTATTGAACCAGTGTTGAATAGTAGAAGTCCATCACCTGCGAGCGATGACTGGCAATCAGGAGAGACTGACTGGGCTGATATAAGTGAGCTGCCTTCCCATGATCCTTTCCGGTGATCAATTGTTGTTTCCTGGTTCATTTGGAAGTCAGCTGGTGTCTTGCCTTCATCTGCTACTTTCAGATAAGATATTTTCTGCTTGTTTCTATCGTGTTTGCAATTTCCATTTTTTGTCTGCACTTTTGTGGGAGGCTAGCCGGGTTCCCCTCCAGGGGCCTGTGCTACTCTGTTTTTCAGTAGCCACTATTTATTTGTTCCATTGCCCTGTCCCTGCTATTTGAGTGGCTGCGGGTTAGCCGCTTGGTCACACCAGAGATCTGATTTAGCGGGTAGCGAGATCGTGTGGTCTCAGCATTTTTGAAATGAGAAGTGTTGGAATTTTCTAGGGTTTTGCTGGGTTGCAGATAGTATTCTGTCCTGTCCTGTCCTATCTAGGCAGTATTTGGCCCCAGCGTTTGCTTACTCTATTTTCTGCCTGCGTTTGTGTTTCTTCTTGTCTAACCGCCATTATATGTTTGGGGGCTACCTATTCCTTTGGGGCTCTACTCCGGGGCAGTTAGCTTTCCTGTTTCTATCTTCAGGTGTAGCTAATCTCTCCGGCTGTGCCGAGGCATCTAGGTCACCGTAGGTACGTCCCACGGCTGCTTCTAGTTGTGCGGCTAGCTTAGGGATCTGCAACCCATTAGTTCCCAACCTCTCTGCCTTTGGCTGCATTTGCTGTTTTTTGCTCCTGTCCTCCTCGGCTAGCAAATCATAACAGGCTGCGTCATGAACACTTTATTACAAACTCTTTATTATTTCCCTTTTCATCATCTCCCCTTTTATTGGACGCCCAGGTGCCACAGACTGGGTTACTGCTGCTGTGACACTTCCCCTTTAAGAAGCAACCCAGTACCGAGTATCCCCACTGCCCTGGCGGGCGATCCAGCTCCCCATCTGATTGGACTTGCATCTGGATCGCCCGCCAGGGCAGTGGGGTACTCGGTACCGGGCCGGCGAATTGTAGGGATGTGTCACAGCGGTGGTGACCCGGTCTGTGGCTCTGGGCGTCCAATGAAAGGGGAGTTATTTACAGGGGAATGAATAGAGTTTGTAGTGTAGGTATTCGTGATGCCACCTGCGGTATCTGGTCAATGGCGACCAGCGCTGCAGTGCAGATCCTCTGGGATGGATGGTGAGATACAGCAGAGTTGGTACAGTCTCCCACAGGTGAAACTATGGGATCCCAGGGCAGGCAGATGTTGTAGTAGGTGGTAATGGTGCTGCAGGATGTAGCTGAGTTCAATGTGTGACGCAGGAAGAAACAGTCAGTGAGTTGCAGTTTCCAAAGCTTTACTCACAGCTCAAGTGCTAGCAGTACAGGTGCCCGCTTGGTGCCACGTCCTCCAGCCGAGGAGTCCAGCCAACTCCCAGGTGGATAATGAACACCAGTCCAAGGCTCCCTGTCAGTGTATGCCTTCTCTGGCCGTCTCCCTGTGCTGATTATCCCGCCGTCTCACCTTCCAGCACCCTCACAAACAGTGTCCCAGATCAGCAGCTGCGAATCCTCTAGGACAACGTCTTACTTCTGCGTTCCTCTTGATTCTATGTAGCTGCCTCTCCGGCGAAGATATTTGTGGTTATGACCGTGATTCCTATGTTATCACAGCAGTCGACTTGCTAGCTGAATCATAAAGCTCTTCCACTAGGCTAAGGGGTCGAGTTCCCTCTCTGCGACCTGGATTCTCCCAGTCGGCGTCCGCCAGTCCTGGAATGGGCCCACCTGTAGCTCTCGGCTCAGCCGTGTCCCTCTCTAAGAATCCCTTTTCTCTTCTAGGAAACCTCTCTTCTTTCTTTCTCTGAGCAGCTCCCAAGGACTGGAGCCTGCTCCACAATCCTATCTCTGTCCCCTCTCCCCTCAGGGAGAGCTCTCTCTCAGAGATCTGCTCTCGTCCTCCCCCAAGGGGGAACTCCCTATCTTCCCCTCTAAGCTCCACCCACCATCTACACCCTTTGCTAGCTGAGGCGTGCTAAGTGAACTCAACTAGTGTGGATGCAGTGTTGCCAGAGCCAGGTGTAATGTCTCCACCTTACCTAAGAGTTGAAATACCACATCTCTGGCTGAGATGCAATACCTCTGTGGCCACTGGACCCTCAGAGGCGTCACACATCCATGGTGACTACTTTGAGAATCCCTATGTCCCATGGCACTCCCCGGGAGAGATTTCTTTTGCATTGCTATCATCTTAAAGATTCTGTTGTGTCCCTTGAAATGATAATCTTTTGTCTAGATTTTGTTTGGCTTTTTCTCCCACTTCCAGGATCTCATACTGAAGTTTCCTGAAATGGAATTGTGCCCAAGTTACAGCAGGGATACAGGACATTAAGGTCCCCAGGATTGACAACCCTTCTCAGGGTTGTCACTGGGTTCTTGATCAATTCGTACGTTAACCTGCACACCGATTTTATTTTTTTTCTTGGGAGAAAAGAAGTTTGACTTCTGGAATTTAATAAAATTCCCCAAAATAGTTACACCTGCTCTGGCTTTATTTGAGATTTTTCTAAGTTTATTATCCATCAGAGAGCACAGTATTTCCCTCACTCTTTTTACCACTTTTGAATACTCTACTTCTGATTTTCCCACAATCAAGAAGTCATCTAAAATAGGTGATAAATAGAATATCATCTTCAGTTATATGGGTCGACATTTCTGCCACTATTTTTGTAAATGTTCTTGGGCCCATAGATAGGTCAAAGAGGAGGACTTGAAACTGTAGGTGTGTGAGGTGTCCCTGCATGCTCACTGCTATCCTGAGGAATTTTTGGTGGTTTCAAAAGATAGGCACATGGAAGTAAGCCTCTCTAAGGCATATGGTGGCCATGAAACATCCCAGGAATAACAGGTTTACCATTGACTTGAATATCTCCATCCTGAAGTGCTTAGTGATTAAGAACTGATTTAGACCTTTTCGATTTATAATTGTCCTGAAAGTATGGTCAGTTTTTTTTCTTAGAAATAGGGGCTGTAAAACCTCCTCTTCCCCCTTTTGGAACTCGAATCAACACCCCTTTTCTTATCAGAAGCACTATCTCCCTCTCTAGGACCTTTTGATTTGCCCCTGAGCATTGATCTTTCGTGACCACATATCTCTCTCGCTCGAAATTCTAATTCCAGTCCTTCTCTTATGGTATCTAGGCTTAGGGAAATCTGTTCCCAGGCAGGGAGAAAGTGGCTCAACATTTTCACCTACCTGGGCACTGGTGTCATTGTTTTACAGGTGTTTTAGGGAACCGGGTAAAAAAACTGTCCCCTTGTGTGATCTTCCCTTTACTTCTAGGCCCCTTCCATTTTGTGTCCCTTTGTCTCAGAGCCCCCTGAAAATTCTTCCTTGATGTACGAAAAGGCCCCTTGAATTTTGGGACATTAGTTTGTGGGAACCCTTTCTTTAAGTCCACCGCTTTAACCAAAATCTCATCTAGGGATAACTGTTATGTTTTGGTAGCTGAGGAGAGCAGGCAAAAAAGGCAATACACCAGAGAGGTTGGGATCTACTGGATTGCAGTACCCTGACTAACCACCACAACTAAAGGCAGCCATGGAGCGTTCCTACGTTGGTCCTAGACGCCTCGTCACAGCCTGAGAGGCTAACTACACCTAAAGATAGAAAGAGGAAAGCTATCTGCCCCGGAGCAGATCCCCAAAGAACATAGGAAGTCCCCAAACATGTAATGGCGGTTAGACAAGAGGAAATACAGACACAGACAGAAAATAGTATGAGCAAACGCTGGGGCCCAATCTGCCTGGACAGAAAAGGATAGGAAGGATACTTACTGCAATCAAAAAAAAACCCTAAAAAAAGCCAACGCTACTAATTGCAAAAACACCTGAGATCACACGACCTCTACCACCTAAATTAGTTCTCTGGTGTAACAAAACTAAGCCGCAGCCACAGAAAAAACTGGAAAAGGCAAATGAACAAACAACAGTGGCTCCAGAGGAACCGAGAGGCGCCCAAGCCCCCCGAGGAGGGGAACCTGGCCAACCTCACAGAAATGCAGAGAAAATTGCAAATGGCAAGAACAAAAACAAAAAACAGAAAATATCTTATCTGAGAGCAGGAGAAGAGGCAAGACTCAGCAAGCTTCCAAGTGAACCAGGAAACAACGTTGAGACAAGAACAATTGCTCACCGGCAACCATGATAGGGGGAAACCTCCCTTATATCCAGCCAGTCCGTGATTCCTGATTGCCAATCCTCATTGAATGGTTCAGTACCATTTGTAACCACCAGAGGGAGCTTCTGCTCAGAATTCATTTCTAAAACATTCATAACAGATAACCCGAAGAGGCATTCACCCTCAAAGGGTATGCCGCAGAGTCTAGACTTCTAGTGGAAGTCTCCCACCCAATTTTTAGCCAGAAGTCATAGGTAAGCACCGTTAATCGGACTGTGTGTGCTGAAGCATCCACAAAGAAATCTGCCGCCTTTGCTATTTTCAGAATGCTGGCAAGCAGTTGATCCCTTGGGCACTTGGCTAAGTCACATGCTCAAAGATCTTGATATACATGTGGCCACTGTTTAGTTTAAAGGCTTTTGCTCCTGCCTCCTAAGCTTTCTTTAGAACGATCGCCTCTTTCCTTTCATGAGGGTCCTTTAGAAGCCCTGTATCATTGAATGGGAGTAAAGAATTGGCTGGCTGTTGTCCTCCATGTGGAACGCCTTCTTACATCATGGTCTTGAGGAAGAGGTAGGATTTTATCCTCTGCCATCTTCCGGGTCTGGCCCCAGAGTGTGTGCTTCTGAGGCGTCTGCTCCTTGCTGTAGCCGCTGCTGCCACATGGGGACACACTTCACCTTAGCAGGTTGTGCCCCCCCGAAGACGCACAACCTCATTTCGGGGACACACTGCACAATACCAGGGTGTGCACCCAGAACAGAATGTCTATATCCAGACTCCCAGGGATGCACTGCGCCACCAGAAGTAATGTCGGACGCTATCCCTGTATTCCGGGGAAGCACCACGCAATACCAGGCTGTGCTCCTGGAATTGACGTCATTGCTTCGCTGCTAGCTTCCAGTCATGCACTGCGCTGGAGATGTTCCTGCAGGCTCCGTTAGCCAGAACAGCCACCTGCGCGATGCTGGTACTTCAGCCGCAGATAAGATCTTTCTTCTCCCGGCAGCATCAGGGAACTGTAGAGTATTCCACAAGGACAGGAAACCACTGAAGCGTACTAGAGGGCTCCGCATTTTAAAGCTGTAGGGTTTCTTGTCCTTGGGGTGGATCATCTCTCCATGGTGCTGTCGTGGGGAATGAGAAAAATTATATTTTCCATCTTTAGAGTAACTATTATATTTATACAATAAGGTGTGTAGCTATCAAGGGTTTTGTGACATTTAGGCTGGTATGTCGAAAGGTTTCTCAGTCATATAAGCAACAACAGTATTATAAATGACAAAAAGGTGATGGATGTCAAACAGACTTTTTTTAGTGCCCAAGATCTCCAGGTTTTACCTGTCATTTGTTTGGTTGAACTGGAAAAAAAACTCAAGAAATTAAATGAATAAAATTTTATCTTACAATCTACTAAGGAAACATAACTCTGAAATGATGCTTCAATCTGCTTTTGTAAATATATTAAAATATTTTCCTTCTTAAAGAAGAATGTATCCCGTGAGCCTTCATGGCCTTTATATCGTAAATTATCTTCTCTTTTACAGCTTTCAAAAAGTAATCTGAAAATGAAGAAATAAATTAAAATTATACTTCTGGTACAAAGGCCTCATAACACAATTTAACAAATTCTACCTAGAGCCCTTAATCTTCCTTTAACTACTGTCTATTGTACAAAGTAATGTGATGGGCCAGATGCTCGGAAATCCTTTTTGACATGTTCAGAGATCATCTTTCTTCCAAGACAAAGAGGAATTGTAATGTAGTTTCTCAGTGCTGGAGAGGACATAAGACGGAATTAGAGAAATGTAATAATTCCAATGTATCTTAGATTGCAAGAACATTTTTTTACATTTTCCTATAAGAAGTTTTCATAAAGATGCTTCCTTAGACTACAAGATCAGTATACTAATGTAACTTACCACTTGACACTGAATACCAAGAGTAATTGTGACCATTTTTGTTATAATGGAACCCTTTAATCTGATATAAGATGTAATTTCTACATCTACCACTTTGAAAATCCCTTCTATAAATAGCAGGAAAAATCTGTATGCAAAGTCGAGCATGCCGTAGATCTACAAACTAGCAGCTTGTCAATTATCTTATGAGCTTGTGTTGGGAGTTCGCCTTACAATTGTCAAAGATTTGCAGAGAGAAGTTTTCTTTTAGGCTTTCTTTTAATATTTTATTTACAACTACCCACTGTCAGGTAGTGAGGGGATCATATACGAGGGCCGATATGTGTCCCCCAGCATGTGGACGGAGTCATATTAAACCCATTAGAGCACCTTATGTTTACAGCAGAACGTCTGTAAATTACAAGGCAAAATAAAAGGAAGTGTGGATTGGGTATAAGTAGTTGACCCAGTAAGACTTTTAGGAATCTATTTTTAGATGGATTTGCAGGTTTGGTAGTGGGGCAAATCCCTCTCTCCACTCCGGGTTTAGGAAGTTGCTCTATGGCCACGATTCCATTTAATCTCTCAGTTTGGCTTTAGATGTGTCAGTTTTGAGTCTTGCAAGCTGCAGAGCAGGAGGCTCTGCACAACCCAGGCCTGTGTGAAGCCAACACAGATCCAGGGACTTCCCAGCAACTGACACACCCAGGACTTACAGCTGTGCCATTGCCCATGGAAACGGGCTGGAACAAGAACTATTTGTGGAAACCCGGCTGCGATAATGGAGGATATTGTTTCTGTTTCTGTGAGTCTGAAAATAAAGACACTTTTATGTTGAACTTTCTGTTGTCCCTGCCTATCTGTTGAACTTGCATGTGGAGGAGAAAAGGACAAGCAGGAAACAAAGTCAGCTCACCAGTCTCTGAATAATCCTCTGTTGGTTCACGCACGGAGCCACCTTGATTAAGGACGTTGTCTGCAGCAAATGCAGGAAGAAAAATCTCCAGCGTGAAGCTCCATTTTAGAAAAAAGTCCAATATTTTATTGATAACATACTTAAAAATCCAGCATCAAAACTGGAAAGATATGATGACAAATAGGGTCCCTGGTGGTCTGAAGACGCGTTTCGAGGATTCAGGTCTTACTCATGCCATGTCATGAACACAGTATTATGCCCCCCATAATGTCCCCAACACAGTGATTTCCCCACAGTGATTTCCCCACAGTGCCCCTAAAATAAAATAAGAAGAAAGCAATGCTTTTTCAAATTGCCCTTTCCTCAGCTCGAAAAATGTAATCAAGAAATGGCAATTAACAGGAATAGTGCAGGTCAAGCAAAATTTCAGTGAGAGCTGCTCATAGGTTTGCTAGAGAGTTAAATCAGAACCCCTACTTGACTGCAAAAGACCTTCAGAAAGATTTAGCAGACTCTGGAGTTGTGGTACATTGTTCTACTGTTCAGAGACACCTGCATAAATATGGCCTTAACGGAAGAATCATGAAGAGAAAACTTCTCCTGCATCCTCACCATAAAATTCAGTGTCAGAAGTATGCAAAAGAACATCTAAACAAGTCTGATGCATTTTGGAAACAAGTCCTGTAGACCGATGAGATTAAAATAGAACTCTTTGGCCACAAAGATCAAAGGTATGTGTGGGAAAAAAGGCACAGAATTTCAGGAAAAGAACATTTTGCCAACCATTAAGCATGGCTTTAGGGCTGTACTGCAGCCAAAGGCATGGGGAACATTTCACGGGTAGAGGGAAGAATGAATTCAATGATATGTCAACAAATTCTTGATGCAAATATACCATCTGTAAAAAAAACTGATGTTGAAAAGGGGATGGCTTCTACAAATGGGTAATGATTAATGATGAGTGAGCATTCTCATCGGTACTCATTAGTCGCTCGAGTATCAGTGTGCTCGAGATGCTCGTTACTCAGCGAGCAATTTTTGAACGCTTGAGTTCCCGCCCCACATGTTTGGTGCTTTTAACACAGCCAATAAACATATGGGGATTGCCTAACAGTCACTGTAATGCCGTAGACATTTTGGTTGTGGCATTACTGTGATTGGCTGGCTGCATAGCATCATTGGGTCTATACAAGACCCATGACACTATGCTTGTCACATTGTACCATGGAAACAAGCAGAGCAAGGAGAGGTGCTGGAGAAAGAGGGACAAAATTGTAGCTGCGTATTAGCCAGAGATTCAACCACATTTACATTTGTTTCAAGTACAACAGCCCTTCTTAGCGCTAATTCTAAATTAATATTTATACTGCTGGTAGCAGCACTTAAGGAGAGCTTGTGCTGAAGGGATCATGTAGGACAAAATAGGGTGAACTGCACGTCCTTTATGCTGCAGCCTGCAACTCATTCCAAAAACAATTCTCAGAGATAATAATATTATTTTTTTCTCTTAATCCTGGAAATTGTTCTGAGCAGGGTAATATTCTACACCATTTTTACTGCAGCAGATGTGCATCAAAAGCATACAGCCAGACTTGGTTGGATCTCAATAGCATAGTTATATTGCTCGAATAGTGTAATCAGTCAATCTGAGGTATGCAAATTTTCCTCGAATAGCAATACTGCACATTTTTTCAGCAGTGTAATGTTATACAGCACTTTTCAGGCTGCAATTGTATCTCAAAACACACAAAAAAGCTTGTTTGGTTAGAAATAGCATCGCTCTATTGATACTGCAGTCTAATAAATTCATCTGAAGTGAGCCAAATTTTCCTGCCATTGTAATACTGCAAAGTTTTCTCAACAGGGATATATTATACATAATTTAAAATGGGCAAGGCATGTGGTGAGGGATGGGGAAGTGGACGTGAAGCTGATGGTGAGAGCAGAGGCCGAGGCCATGGGCATAATGAAACTGTGCCTGCTGAGGGAGCACAACAAACACACACATCATGTCAATATAGCTACCTGTGCCACTCTGTAGGGGCATGCGGAACACCACTCTGGAAGCTAGACCAGTGTGAAAAGATTATTGGATGGATAGCAGATATTGCTTCCAGTCACTTTTCCAGCACCACCCTGTCTTCCACGCGGTTGAGTCTCAGTAGCTGTTATTCTGGACCACATAATCCTTACCCTGATCCTACTTCCTCAGTGGGCCGAATGCCAGGATCCAGAAACAGTGTCTGCGGGTGACACTACTGACTCTTCCCCTGTTCTACTGGCATGCCAATCCGATGTCCATGATGCAAGTTAAGATGCCTCCCACCCTGCACCTGTCGCTGCACACTTGCAACCACCATCAGCAACCATGTCCACTTCCTTGTCCCAGCTTGTTGTCTTTATCATAGTCCTTGGAATGCAAGCATAAATATGCAGCGACCCACCCACAGGCCACGATACTATTCGGCCACATTTCCTGACTGCTTGCCCTGGAAATATTCCATTTAGGTTTGTGGAGACGGAAGCTTTCTGGAACATCATGGCAGTGTCTGTCCCTCGGTACTCGGTTCCCAGCCTCCACTATTTCTCCCAGGGTGCTGTCCCTGCCTTACACAAGTTCATGTCCCATAATATCAGCTGTGCCCTGACCAATGCTGCTTCTGGAAAGATCCACTTGAGCACAGACATCTGGACAAGTACTTGTGGCCAAGGACGCTACATCTCCCTGATGGCACAATGGGTGAACATTGGGGAAGCCGGGATCCAATTGGACCCTGGGACGGAACACATGCTACGGACACCGAGGAATGCAGGCTCTGGTTCAATCAGGGTTTCCCCCACCTTCTACAGCATTTCCTGCACCTCCTCCTCAGCTTCCATCTCCGGAATGTCAACATCAGTTGCAAGCTGGAAACACTGCAGCATTGCTTTGACTAAGTGGCAACAGGCTCTGCTGTAGCTAATCATTTTAGGTGGCAAACAGCACACTGCTGCAGAGTTGGAACTCAATGTTACATATGTTGGCAAGGTTTTGTGAGCTGCAGAGGGCAGTAGTAGAATACCATATCATATCATGCCTGATATGAAATCTGCATATGGGGGAACTAGCGGTGGATATGATGGACTGAGAGGGGGTTGGTGATGTTGGGGTTGGTGGTGATGGCCTAGATTCAATCTTTTGTTGCAAAAACATTGTGATTCCCTGACTGCTTTGGCCTTGCGATGACACCTCAACATTTCTTGCTGGTGGTGTGCTAACTGGTGGGCTTACAGTGGGGAAGTGATGGAGCATTGCTGGCTACCTTCAGTCGGAGCAGGTGCACATGTGCTACCTGAGGTTTTGTAGTCCGTCCACGCTTGCAAGTGCATGGTCATTAAATGTCTAAGCATGCAACTGGTATTCAAATTTCGCAGATTTTTCCCTCGGCTAAAGGTCCTTCCGCACTTCTTACAGATAACCTTTGCCTCATCAATAGGATTTTGGTCAAAAAATTGCCACACTGCACTCTTCCTACTGTGAGACAGTGAGAGTATGTGTGTTGAATGGGGTGTACATTTCACCTAGATACTTTGCTGACTGGTATAAGGGAAATGTATGGCTTTGTAAACCTAGTGGTAGAGAAAGGTCACTACACCTTACATTCAGTACACACTTGCAGCTCAGGCCTGAAACCACTCAGCTGTTAATTAGGAGACCAGAAGTAGGTGTCTGCGAACACAGACAGAGAGCTCGCTTAGTCTGGACAAGGAGTCCAGGCACAAGAAGGAGTCTCCAGGAGTATGAGCTGTCTCAGTTTGGGTGCTCGATGTACCCCGGACACAGGAGTAGTCTCTGTGAGAATCCATGCGGATAGCTGCTGAATAGGAGGGGAGCTCTCTCAAGTCTGGACGTTGGATATGCCTTCAGACACAAGGAGGAGACTCTGTGAAACTCCATGCTGGTAACTACTGAACATATGTGTTGTTTTGGGGACAGGCTGTTAGAGTCTGGACCCGGATAGAGAGGGAAATCTATCTAAGTGTAGTAAGTGGCTGGACAAGCCCAGGGCTTATGTTTATGATTTGGTTTTGCTTATGTTCTGTTTGCTGTGGACTTTAATAAAACTGGTTGCGGCCAGTTTTTACCAGAACTGCTGTCTGTGAATGAACTGTTTCCGTGCCAATCCGTCTACCCGGACGGCGATCCCAGAGCTATATCCCCTGAAAAGCTTACAATTGGTGCTGGAATGTGCGTGCAGCACAGTGGCTTAGAGACAGCAATAAAGGAGAGAAGTCTGTTGAAGCAGCAGCAGAGAAAAAAAAAGTGTGTCAGCAAAAAACGTCTGATTGGAGCAGTCTTAAAGAGACAGTAGCCCTAATAGACTTTGCAAAGAAAAAAAAAAAAAAAAAAGTGTCTGCACAGCAGGGCTGAATTTTCTGTGGAAAAGACTGTGGAGTGTGTATGTCTTGAGTGAAGACTGCCGTTGTTGAGACAGAGAAGTCTGACAGCATGGATGACAGCATGGAGGCGCTGTTTGAACAAATGGCGCAAGTTAATGTGCAACATAAGACTGCCGTGGTTGAGACAGATAAGTCCGGCAGTATGGAGGAGCTCGTTGAGTACCTGGTCCAGGCCCAGCGGAGCATGCAGCAGAGCATGGAGCGGCAGCGCCTGCAGCACCAGCAGCGCATGCAGCAGGCCCAGCAGCAATTCCTGCAGCAGCAGCAGGAGAATAACCGGTTGTTTTTTGAGCAGGTTGCAGCACTACAAAAGACTTGCAGCGCATCGTCCCAAAGTAATGTTGCAAAGTCACCTGCATTGTCCGCTGTAAAGAAGGCGGTAAGACGGTCCCTGAAAAAGATGACACCTCGTGATGATGTGGAGGTATATCTCACTAGGTTTGAGGGACTGGCAGAGAAGGAGAATCTGCCCCTATCTGAATGGGCCATGATGGTCGCACCCTATCTGATTGGAGAACCCCAAAGGGCCTATGCTGACCTGAGCGAGCAGGACAGCCAAGACTATGCCAAGCTGAAAGCGGAGATTCTTACCCGGCTGGGTGTTACGGTGACAGCCCGTGCCAGGGGAGTTCATGACTGGAGATGCAGTTGGGAGTCTGCAGTCAGCAAACCTGATTATGGAGTTGAAAAGGTGATAGTGGACCGCTACACCCAAGCACGTCCTCCTGAGGTACAGCCAGAGGTCGGACAAAGAGACCACCAGGACGCCAATCGTCTGGTCAGCCTGATGGAGAGGGCCTTTGTCACCAAAGACTGCCTCCGTGACCAGCCGTCTGAGAGGTCGTCACTTCGGAGTTCCTGGACGCCGAACTCTCCCGGTAAGAGCGTTCCAGCTGTTGGGGTCGTGTGGGTGGGAGAGTGTGATGGACAGTGTTGGAGATGTCGTGAAATTTCAGCCAACTGTCCAATAGAGGGGGAGCCTATGTGTTGTGATGTTGGCGGATCCCTCTCTCCCTGCGCAGAGCCTGTGTGTGTGTCCACCTCAGCCGAAGAGACTGGACCACAGGGGTCCCGGTGGTTGTAAATGACTGCCCAGCACAGGCCCTCTTGGACTCAGAGAGTCCAGTGACTTCCGTATGGGACAGCCTGATTGATAGGGACTTCATCCCTGATAAACACCTGAGTGTGGTGTGTGTCCATGGAGACACCAAAGTCTACCCAGAGACTGTCGTGGACTTGATCCCCAAACGCGGGGAGGTTTCATGTGAAGTGGGGGTAGTGAAGAACCGGGTGCACCCCGTCATATTGGGTAATGACTTTCCCCGATCTAAGGGTCTCTGGGGGAAAAATGTTTCTGATGGACAGTGTGATGAAGCTCCTATTGAGGGTGCGCAGTCCCGAGGGGCGGAACACAATGGTAGTGGGCCGTTAAACTTATGTGATAATGATGATGATGATGATGATAATGATAATGATGATGATGATCATGATAATGATGATGACCATGATAATGATGCTGATGCTGATAATGATGATGATCATGATAGTGATGATGATACTGATCATAATCATGATAATGATATTGATAATAATGATGACTGTGATAGTGATGAAATTCCTTTGCAGGTGATGTTGAGAGACGAGGATGGTGGTTCTCGGGAACCGAGTGTCCCTGACTTACCTGTGTCCTGTGACAATTTTGAGAGTGAGCAGTGGCGAGACCCCTCTCTTAAAACGGCCCAGGAAAATATAAATGTTCTAAATGAGGTTTCCCAAGAGCCTGGCTCTGAGGAGAGGTTTCCTCATGTTGCCATAAACACTCACCTGTTGTATAGGGACACTGAAGTCCAGGGAGAGGTCGTGAGCCAGCTCCTAGTACCTGAGCTATATGGAAGTATAGTGCTGGGGTTGTCACATAGTCACATACTTGAGGGACCACCTGAGGGAAACCAGGGACCAGATGGTGAAGTTAATGTTGTGGATGACATGTTAACTAAGGTTCCAGATCAAGATGTGAATGAGAATGAATTGTATAACCCTGACAGTGAGCAGGATGTGAATGAAAATGAAGTGTATAACCCTGAAAGTGAGCAGGATGTGAATGAGAATGAATTGCATAACCCTGACAGTGAGCAGGATGTGAATGAAAATGAAGTGTATAACCCTGAAAGTGAGCCAGATGTGGCTGAGAAAAAGGGGTCAGACAGGGATAGTGGTAGTGATAGTGAATCATCTGATGACAATCAAGCAACCAGTGCAAATGAGGAAGGCATGGTAGCAGAGGAGGTTGAGAGTCCTGAGAGGAAGGCTGATGCTGACCTTGCAGTCGGACAGAAGATGGCATCTGAAGATGTTTTACAGTTGGCCGGTTCCCTGGCGAAGACTAAGGTGAAAGGAGGAGAGCTGAGCTTTAAAGGCAGGACTCTGAAACTGAACACAGCCCAAGTAGATGCTGTTGGAAATGTGAAGTTACCAAGGTATGGTGTGGATCTGTATCGTGCCAAGGACTCTGAGGGAGATGCTGCAGAGGTGGAAAAAGCCATAGAAGTGGTAGTCACCAAGCCAGATGCCTCATCAGAAGCTGAGGTCTCAAGTGAAGCTGTGAGGAACAAGACTGAAGATATGGGAACTGACTCTGTCCAGGAATCTGTTTCTGCCGGAGACAGCGGCGTGGACGGGTTACGGTCCGGATCAGTAGCTGCAACTCGTGAAGCTCAGGCTGGAAGTTCGGCGCCCGGAGCCCCAGCAGTGTTCCCGAGTGACACCAAGGATCTGGATAAATCACAAGATGAGATTTTGAGACATCAGGCTGGCATTGGTGAGCTCAAGCGCACTTTCATGGAGTCTACATCGGAGCCACGTCCCAACAAATGGGAAAAGCGATGTGTCACTCCGTTGCCGCTGCAGACACACGGGAGCTCAGATGGGATGCAGAACGTGGTGGAAGAGAAGAATCCGGCGGGTTCTGAGTATACAGATGCAGCTATCAAGGAGAACTTGAAAGCCGGAATAAATGGAAATATTGGAGACCATAATGATGTGACTGAAGAGGTAGAATGTAAGACTGACGGTAGGGCTTCTGAGCATGTTCTACCAGAAGAGCCTGAAGAAGGGGCCGAAGACATAAAAGACGTCCAACAGGTACCAGATGAGTTGATGACTTCTCAGAAAAAACTCCAAACTGTGATGAAGGAGTGTGATGAAAGCCATGAGCATCTTCGTGAGAAGGTCAATGAAGTAAAAGGAAGGATACAGGGAATCTCTTCGTTGCAAGAGCAAATGCTGCTCAATAAGTCTAAGGCTCTATATAAGAATGCTGTTGTTACGGTAGAACTTGACAAATCAGCTGGAGACTTAGCGGATGAATTATGTGTACTGCAAAAGAAAAACGATCAGCTCCTTCTACAGTCCCAATCATTTGAACAGTGTAGCTTAAAATGGTCAGAGACCATGGCAGAGGAGCTTAAGGTCTGTGAAATAGACTTTGAGTCAACCGATATTCAAGAAAATAGATGTGCTAAAGAGGGTTCAAGGGGAACTAGAGAAAAGTGAAAAACCCCTATACCTTCTGTGATAGTTGGTGACACATGGTCAGTGCACCAGGGACAGGAGGTACGTGAGTTTCTGAGGAAGAGTCAGCAGAAGTGTTCTGATGTGCCAGGTCGTACTTCTCTGGCCAGGCACTATATCGAAACTGAGCCCGGCCCTAAGGTCAAGATGAAACCGTGCAGGATACCCGAGGCCCGCAGAGAGCATAGGCCTGGGAGGGTACAGGGTAGTGCGGATGCTTCAGATGAAGAGAAAGCTGATGTTGGCTATGGCTCAGGTGAAGATACAGATGACAGTAGTGAAGATGAAGCTGATGAGGGTCATGACTGGTCCAGAGTTCACTGTCTCTTTTGGATTGTTGACCAGCCCTCCGGTCTGGATGACCAGCCCTCCGGTCTGGAGAAGAGGGGGGGGATATGTGAGACAGTGAGAGTATGTGTGTTGAATGGGGTGTACATTTCACCTAGATACTTTGCTGACTGGTATAAGGGAAATGTATGGCTTTGTAAACCTAGTGGTAGAGAAAGGTCACTACACCTTACATTCAGTACACACTTGCAGCTCAGGCCTGAAACCACTCAGCTGTTAATTAGGAGACCAGAAATAGGTGTCTGCGAACACAGACAGAGAGCTCGCTTAGTCTGGACAAGGAGTCCAGGCACAAGAAGGAGTCTCCAGGAGTATGAGCTGTCTCAGTCTGGGTGCTCGATGTACCCCGGACACAGGAGTAGTCTCTGTGAGAATCCATGCGGATAGCTGCTGAATAGGAGGGGAGCTCTCTCAAGTCTGGATGTTGGATATGCCTTCAGACACAAGGAGGAGACTCTGTGAAACTCCATGCTGGTAACTACTGAACATATGTGTTGTTTTGGGGACAGGCTGTTAGAGTCTGGACCCGGATAGAGAGGGAAATCTATCTAAGTGTAGTAAGTGACTGGACAAGCCCAGGGCTTATGTTTATGATTTGGTTTTGCTTATGTTCTGTTTGCTGTGGACTTTAATAAAACTGGTTGCGGCCAGTTTTTACCAGAACTGCTGTCTGTGAATGAACTGTTTCCGTGCCACTCCGTCTACCCGGACGGCGATCCCAGAGCTATATCCCCTGAAAAGCTTACACTACTATGGTATAAAGTTTCAGGGCTTGCATGCTGTGCTAATTGGACCGTCTGGCCAAGCTGTCCTGCAACTCTTTTTGTTTTTTTAACACGTTTTTGGACAGCTACGGGCCTTCCAGATAACTGCTGCTGCAATGTTGATGCCTACTGCTGATCCTTCTCCTCTTCTGAGCTATTGCCAGCGGCACCCTCTTCCCCCAATGGATGCCAATCCCGTTCAACAACTGGGTCATCCATCACCTCCTCTTCAATTTCATCTGCACCTTCCTCTCTGTCACCGTGTAAGGGGAGGGCGGGGAGGGGCACCTGAGTTTCATCAGGGTCAGATTCTGGCTCAGTAGGCTGCGAGGGAAATGTAGTGCTGTGGGTCAATGTACCAGCAGAATCATCTAGCAGTGGCTGTGCATCAGTGCACTCCATGTCTATTCATCTTGGACTGGGGAATTCAGGATTTGACTTGATAACCCAGGCATGGTATGTGAAAAGAGCTCCATGGAGTAATCTGAAGTGTGGCCTGCCGCATCCTTCACTTTTGGTGGGGGTGAAGGACACAAGGAAAGGTGTTGTTCCTGACCAGGAGCCTGCACTGACGACTCAGTGCTTGCATTTTTTGAAACTCCAGAAGAGGAGGCGATAGAGCTGGAGGCTGTTTTGGCAATGTAAGCCAAAACCTGTTCCTTATGCTCCGGCTTTAAAATCGGTTTACCTACTCCCAGAAAAGGGAGCCTTCCAGACCTTCTGGAGCCAGACGATGACGCAAGCTCAACACCTCCTGCCTTAGGTGCTATTGTGCTTTTGGCACTACCAGCAGATGCAATAACACCACCATCAGTACCAGCTGGCCTCCCCCGCCCACGTCCGTGGCCTCTTCCACCATACGTCCTCATGTTTTGGAAAATGTACCAAAAATACCAGCAGATATATGGTACTTTATCAGAAGCGTGCAGCTGTATACAGTGTTGGGGTAATTTTAAATCTCCATATAGATTTCCGGAGTCACACACAGACGTTCACAGGCTCAGTATGGATTAGACCACAATATAAAAAGCTGAAAAAGGGTACTGTACCTGAAGATAACAGGTGTATAGGGGTAAATTGTAAATCTCCGTATAGATTTCCGGAGTGACACTCAGACGCTCACAGGCTCAGTATGGATTAGACCACAAAATAAAAAGCTGAAAAAGGGGACTGTAACTGAAGATAACAGGTGTATATAGTTTAGGGGTAAATTGTAAATCTCCATATATATTTCCGGAGTAACATACAGATGCTCACAGGCTCAGCATGGATTAGACCACAATATAAAAAGCTGAAAAATGGTACTGTATCTGAAGATAACAGGTGTATAGGGGTAAATTGTAAAACAGAAAAAGGGTACTGTATCACAAGCGTACAGCTGTATACAGTCTAGAGGTAATTGTAAATCTCAGTATATATTTCTGAGTCACACAGATAGTCAGCATGTATTTGTCCATGATACCAGCCGGTACACGGTAGTGTGTGAAGAGCGTACAGCTCTATACGGTGTGGAAAAAATGAACGCTCAGTAACTGTGCAGACAAAAAGAATAAAAGTATTAGTGCTGTGTAAAAAGCAGTCTGCACAGCAGTGTACACACAGCAATACAGATAGCAGGCAGTCTAATAACCAGCGCTGCTGCACACAACAAAATCCTCCCGTCCCTGCACACTAACTGTACAGCACAATTGCTATCAGCACAAGCACAGAATCACTTTTCTTTCCAGCCCTAACTCTCTCCCTACTGAGAAACAGCAGCAGCAACGGTCGGCGGTCAGGGCTTTTATAGCCACAGTCACGCCACACAAAGCAAGCCAATTACTGCAATGCCCTTCTCTAAGATGGTGGTGGACGCTGCCCATGTCATCTCGTTGCCCACAGTGTGCGTCCTTGCTCATTGGCTGAGAAAAGGCGCCTGCAAGCATTATAGGAAAACCGACTTTGGCGCTCAGGTCGATGACCGCATGGCCGACTTTACGCTATGGTTAGGTTTCGCTCGTCAAAACCCGAATTTGCCGAAAGTCGGCGATTTTTGAATCTGACCGACCTGTTTCGCTCAACTCTACTAACCAGCAATGGCTCTGTATGCTAATTACCCATAAAAGGAGTACTGCTTAAAGGTACACATCCTAAATATTGGCCCATTATAATCACTCACATTTTTGAGCATCAAAACCATCTCCTGTGATACTAAGAAGCTCTGTCTCCTTGATTTGGATCTCCAGCTCACATAGCTTGTCAGCTAGGCTTGTCCGGGCTTTAACGTCTTCTTGGATATGAGTTGAGAAGAACCAGATTGGAATATAACGGAGATCTGCCAACTCTGGTGGCCAGCGCGACACCTCGACTCTGCAGCTATCAGAGTTTTCAGTAAAAATTATTCCAAGTTTCTTCCAATTGTTAAAGTGACTCTCTGTAGAATGAAATACATTCTTGTCATACAGGAAAGGAAAGTAGACCGGTATAACTGTAGACATTTTCTTTATAGTTGAAAGGTGAGCTAGTGTGGCCCTGCAGAGAAATGAGAGTGTAACTGAACCAACTGTCAGAGCCAGTGCCAGTGCATGAGACGTGATATCATATCCTCATGGCCAGTACTACCATCAATCACAGCAAATGTACATGGCACTATCTGGATAGCCATCTATGCTGCACATACATTTAAAAGGAACCTGTCAGCAGGATTGTGCACAGTAATCTACAGATATGCTTGAAGAAAGAAGGAATCCAGCTCCAAAGAGTAAAATCGAACACGTATAAGAACATGTGTGTGTTCGAAACGCGTACAGTTTCAGCCAGGCACTTTTTCTCACCAGTATATCCGGTATTAACATGATGCATGACCTTTTGTATTTTTACTATTGAAACTGAATAAAAGTAATCGATTTTACTCCTTGGAGCTGGATTCCTTCTTTCTTCAAGCATATCTCAAGGTGTCCGGCAGAGACACGAATCCTTGCTCCAGGTCCATGGAATCCACCACAGTTTCCTTGGAAGGGGTGAGCTGAATTAATTTTGCATATTACAGTAACCTACAGACAGTGTCAGGTTGGCGTTGTTATGCTGATTACAATGATACCTTGGTTGATGAAATCCGTCTTGTGGTTGTTGTGTAATCTTTATTTTCAGTTTTGAGTTAATGATATGCTCGTGCCCCGGGGTGGCCTGTGGGGGGTCTTCATGTGGTGCTCTAATTAGGTATTCATGTCTATGGCTTCTGACAGGTCACTGATCCCTCACACACCTGCCCAGTATTTTACAAAATGAATATTACATATATCTTGGAAAAAAATCATTTTGCAGGCAGATGCCGGTGGTGGCGCCTGCCTGCAGCCTCATCGCATATGTAATGAATTATATCAACATTTGTTAGATGTTATCCTGAAATTGCTAAAATAAAAAATCTGTTTGAAAATTGTACCTGACGCACCTGCGCAGTAGCAGCTATCGGTGTATATAGAGGTGATCCGAGAGCTGCTACTATGCAGACACTGGAAGCGCCATCTTGCTAGAGAAAAAAAAAATTTCCTTCTCCAAGATAGCGCCACCCGCACCTGTGCAGTAGCCGCTATCAGATCACCAATATCAGATACAGGGCTGGCGCTGCCGGTGCCATTTTCAAACTGATTTTTTTTTAAGCAATTTCAGGATAACATCAAACAAACGTGTATATAATTCATTACATATGCGATCAGGCTGTAGTGCAGGCACCACCGCACGTACCTGCATACAGGTTTTTTTTTCCAAGATTTATATAATTATCATTATGTGAAATAGGGGCAGCTCAGTAAGGGATCAGTGACCTGTCAGAAGCCATACACATGAATACCTAATCAGAGCACCACATGAAGCACCTCCCCACAGGCCACCCTGGGGCACGAGCATATCATTAACTCAAAACTGAAAATAAAGATTAAACAACAACCACAAGACGGATTTCATCAACCAAGGAATCATTGTAATCAGTGTAACAGCTCCAACCTGACACTGTCTGTAGGTCTGTAGGTTACTGTGCACAATCCTGCTGACAGGTTCCCTTTAATGGGCTGTTATACTTAATCTCTCTCTCAATGGCAAGAAGACCACTCAGAACAACAAGCAGAAATCTGTGCAGTTGCTCACATAGTCACACAGGTCCATCGCTTCAAATATATTAACAGTTCCAAACTGAAGATCAGGGGCAGATTATCAGGAGGACACATGGGGTATTTGCCATAGGGCCTCGCCATCCCATACTCTATATGGGTTATTTGATATACAGCCTACCCAACCCATCCTCCATATGGGGTATTTGCCCAAGGATTTCTCCAACCCATCCTCCTTATTGTGGATACCCATCCTTCTTGTGTATTTTGCCCTAGGGCCTTCACAAACCATACTCCATATGGTATATTTGCACTAGGGTCTCCCCAACTCATCCTCTATATGGATTATTTGACAAAGGGCCTCTTCATCCCATCCTCCATATGGGTTATTTACCATTTTGCCTCCCCATACTATCTTCCATATGGGGTATTTTACCCTAGGGCCTCCACAACCCATCCTAAATATGGGGTATTTGCCATAGTGCCTCCTCATCCCATCTTCCATATGGGGTATTTGCCCTATGACCTCCCCATCCCATCCCCCATATGGGGTATTTACCATAGTGCCTCCCCATTCCATCTTCCATATGGGGTATTTTGCCCTAGGGCTTCCTCCACCCATCCTCCGTTTGGGGTATTTTGCTTTAGGGCCTCTACAATTACAGTCTCACTGATGATGATTTATTCATTGTTATCAGCTTGATAAGTGGGAGAGAGATGACATGTAGGCATGCGCTCCCTTTTTAAGTTGCACCTCAATTGTCTCTATAGCTTTCATAGAATCCAGGTGATCTGCTTCACTGCTGGCTGCAGATAGACATGCATACAGCTGAACATGGGGTGTCAGACCTATACTATACTATGCATACCTGATACTATATTGAGTTGGAGTAATAGTGGTTATTGTAACTCAGGAAGCATTAAAATTGTTGTACGAAGTTTACCTATCCACGGAATAGGGGATAACTTTCCAAATGCTGGGGGCCACCACTGAGAACCACTTTGATATTGTGAAGAGGGTTTTGTAGGGCCCTGTCAGAAGGGTAACAAGGTTGAGCATGCGTACCTCCACTTTATTTATCCTTAATGAAAGTGCTAGAAAAAGGCGAGCACTGCACTCGCTTATCTCCAACACTCCTATTGGAAATTGGTGGAGGACAGGCGCTCATGCTCAATCTCAGATCCATTCACACGGGCCTCTTCAAAGCCCCATTCTCAGTATCGGTGGGAGTCCCAGTGGTAGGACATCCAAAAATCGGCAAGCTGTTCCCTATCCTGTGATAGGGGGATGTCACTATGCTTGGTAAAACCCCTTTAATTCCCCCACAGACATTAGACAGCTGACAGATAAGACTGGCCAAGCACTACTATGTTCTCTATGAGACAGCAACTGCCAGACTCCTCTGTTCCCTCCAGACTCTTCAGGCAGTGACTTATCACCCAGAGAAATACAAAATCAGCCGTTGTTGGCTGATATAATGTGTGAGGAAACTTTTATGGATCTAAGAAAATGGTGACAGAAACAAACTCTTTACAAAGTTCAGATTTTTGTAACCACTATAATAAAACAACTCTTATGTTTGGTATCACCATAAATGTGTTTTCCTGAAGAATCATGTTGTCAGGTAATTTTCACAACTTAATGAACAAATTAATCCTTATACATATTTGACTATTGGACAATCCTGTTAATATCTGCGGGTTCGACTGACTTTAGTGTAATGTGCATGAATCCTTACCGCGGAAGAACCGCTCCAGACACTAACAGCCCTGGTGAGAAACCTCAGTAGGACAAGAAGGTTACTGAATAAGAGTGACCTGTCTGTCAGACACAGGAGGCAGGCGGAAAACAGGGAGGAAGGGCTGGAGAACTGCAGGTGACTGAAATAAGAGTAACTTCTCAATAAGACACAGAAGGCCGTCAGAGAAAAGGGAAAGTGGGCAAGAGATCTGCAGATGATTGAAATAAGAGTGACTTGTCAATCAGACACAGGAGGCGGACTGAGAACAGGGAGGGTGGGCTGGAGAACTGCAGGTGACTGAAAAAGAGTGACCTGTCAGTCAGACACAGGAGGCAGGCAGAGAACAGGGAGGGCAGGAGAACTGCTGATGACTGAAATAAGAGTGACCTGTCAGTCAGACACAGGAGGCAGGCAGAGAACAGGGAGGGCAGGAGAACTGCTGATGACTGAAATAACAGTGACCAGTCAATCAGACACAGGAGGTGGGCAGAGAACAGTGAGGGTGGGCTGGAGAACTACACCTGACTAAAATAAGAGTGACCTGTCAATCAGACACAGGAGGCGGGCAGACGACAGGGAGTGCAGGAGAACTGCAGGTGACTGAAATAAGAGTGACCTGTCAATCAGACACAGGAGGCGGGCAGAGGACAGGGAGGGTGGTCTGGAGAACTGCAGGTGACTGAAATAAGAGTGACCTGTCAATCAGACACAGGAGGTGGGCAGAGAACAGTGAGGGTGGGCTGGAGAACTACAGCTGACTGAAATAAGAGTGACCTGTCAATCAGACACAGGAGGCGGGCAGAGAACAGGGAGGGTGGTCTGGAGAACTGCAGGTGACTGAAATAAGAGTGACCTGACAAACAGACACAGAAGGCGGGCAGAGAACAGGGAGGACAGGAAAACTGCAGGTGACTAAAATAAGAGTGACCTGTCAATCAGACACAGGAGGCGGGCAGAGAACAGGGAGGGTGGGCTGGAGAACTGCGGGTGACTGAAATAAGAGTGACCTGTCAATCAGACACAGGAGGTGGGCAGAGAACAGTGAGGGTGGGCTGGAGAACTGCAGCTGACTGAAATAAGAGTGACCTGTCAATCAGACACAGGAGGCAGGCAGAGAACAGGTAGGGTGGGCTAGAGAACTGCATGTGACTGAAATAAGAGTGACCTGACAAACAGACACAGGAGGCGGGCAGAGAACAGGGAGGACAGGAGAACTGCAGGTGACTGAAATAAGAGTGACCTGTCAATCAGACACAGGAGGCAGGCAGAGAACAGGGAGGAAGGGCTTGAGAACTGCAGGTGACTGAAATAAGAGTGATCTGCCAGTCAGACACAGGAGGCGGACAGAGAACATGGTGGGCAGGAGAACTGCAGGTGCAATGTCCCACCCCAAAGCACTTGCATATGATTTCAATGCTGCATTTCTCAAACTGCAAAACAGATTTCTACAACCAAGCTAAGGAATTCATCAGCATGAAAGACCTCTACATACTGGTCATTAGTGTGAGGTACTGTGGTTTCCTTTAACACCTTCCTGACATGGCCAATTTCCATTTTCATTTTTTTTTCTCCTTCCTCCAAGAGCCATAACTTTTGTATGTTTCTGTCCTCATTAACATATGGGGGATTGTTTTTTGAAAGATGTATTGTACTTTTAAATGACTTTATTAATGTTACCACATAGTGTACTGGAAAATGGGGAAAAAAATCCAGTTGGGGTGAAATTGCAAGTAAAATTCACAATTTTGACATTGTATTTTGGGTATTGATTTTACGGTGTGCATAGCAAGGTAAAATGGCCTGGCAGTAAGACTACAGTATAATTACGACAATACCGTCCTTGTGCAGTTTTTTTAAAAAATGTTTGTAAAAAAAATATGAAACCTAGTTAAAAAAAAATAATTTTTGATTGTGTCACCATTTCCTGACACCCATAAAATTTTCACTTTTGACCTGTGTGAGGGCTTATTTTTTACAGGGCAAGAAAACATTTATTTTCATACTACTTAGTGATAGATATGACATTTTGATCACTCATTACTGTATATTTTGCAGTGTTGCAACGACTAAAACATTTTCTTCCACTTACCTTTTTTTTTATTGCAGAGCTAGAGTGGTGCTACTATTAGCCCACCTTAGTGTGATACTTACCAGCAGCTGTCTTCAGATGTTCCCAGTGCTGCTCCTGCATCTCCATCTCATGATCGCGGCTTCTGACTGACCAGATGTCAGAGATAACGAACACAAGCTCTCAGTGTAAGTTTATTGTAGCCTCATCCTGGAATCGTTCTGGATCTCATAGACTTACATTGAGCAGTGACTTCTGGCTCAACCAGCAAGACACTGAAGAGATGCATTGCAGTACTCGTGACATGTGCTGAAGTGCCTAAGACCTGTCACTGTCTCACTGACACAGCCTGTTCAAACCGGTTTATAGTTGAATCTAACAGGTCACCATACCCTGGGGTTATCAGATGACATTGGGTTGCAATGAAAACTATTGGCACCTGCGATTACGATCGCTGGAGGACAATTGTGTCAAAGGAGGTCTTCTTTTAACCAATTATGTGCTGCTGTCGTGATTGACAGTGGCACTTAAGGGGTTAACCATCCCCGATACATTCAAAAACTGGTCAGGGCTAGTGCTGCAGCGTATCACCTCTCATACTCAGCTGTCACCCAGATTTTTGACTTTGGTGAGCGCTATGCATTAATCCTTGGTGCTGTGACAAAGCCATGCAGAGGATTAAGGTCTCTTAGGCTATGTGCCCACGTTGCTTTTTTTAAGGGTTTTTGCCACTGTTTTCCGTGGCGTAAACACTTATAAAAACAGTAACAAAATGCATCCCATGCAATCCTATGGGATTCCGCAATTGCTGTGCCCATGCTGCGTATTTTTCCGGAGCGTAATCGCATCGCGGTAAAATATGCAGCATGTTCATTATTTTAGTGTAATAGCGGCGATTACGCCGCCATAGGATTGCATTGAAACTCTCACTTTACGCATGTGAGCTCTTCATGTGCGGTTGGTTCCCAGGGTCTGGAGGACAGGAGACTCTCCTCCAGGCCCTGGGTTCCATATTCCTGTAAAAAATAGAATTAAAATAAAAAATAGGCATTAGACCTACGGTAATTATGTTTCCAGGAGTCTGTCCTGACAGCACCAGGGAGGACGTCCTTCACCTCCTTGCAGGGACAGGAAGAACACACAAGAGGTTAAAAAGCCCTCCCCGCCCACATTTCCTCAGTGTTTTACCAAGTACCACACCGTGGATGATGCAACTTAACATTTATTTAGAGTATCATATTACAACATATGACACAACATAATTAGGGAGGGAACTATCCATGCTGTCAGGACGGACTCCTGGAAACATAATTACCGGTAGGTCAACTGCCTATTTTCCAGGACGTCCTTTCTGTCAGCACCAGGGAGAATACCAAAGTACCTCTTCAGGTGGGATGACTGCATGTAAAACCATTCTTCCAAAAGCAGTCTGTTGGTTAGACAATACATCCAACTTATAATGCTTACAAAATGTGTCCAACCTGGACCAAGTTGCGGCCCTACAAATCTGGTTTACTGATGCCCCCGCCCTCTCTGCCCAGGAAGTTGCTAATGCACGAGTCGAGTGGGCTTTTAAACCTTCTGGGGGGCTGATGCCCTGAAAGAGATAGGCTAGATTAATTAAAGACGTTATCCACCTCGCGACAGAAGATTTTGAGGCCATCTTCACTCTATTTTTCCCCCAAAATAGGATAAATAGGTTATGGTCCTGCCTCCAACTGTGTGTGGCTTTGATATAATCAATGACCGCCTGCCTTACGTCTAACTCATGCAGGGCTCGCTCTTTATCATTTGAGGGGTTTTCGCAAAACAAGGGCAGGACGATCTCTTGGTTTAGGTTGTCTACTGACGCGATCTTAGGTAAGAAGGAGGGGTATAGTTTCATGATTATACGGTCTTCCCAAATTCTGAGATATGGGTCTCGAATGGATAAAGTTTGTATTTCATTTATACGCTTTGCCGTGGTGATGGCTACTAGAAATGCTACCTTCATGGTTCGATGAGAGATGGGCATCTGTTGACCCTGACAGAAGGGGCCTGAGCAAAGGGACCGAAGGACAAGGCTAAGGTCCCATGGGGGAACTGACCTCCTAATTGTGGGACGTAGTCGCTGAGTAGCCCTGACAAATCTTATTACCCAGGGATGAGATGCCAGGGGGTAATCGAGGAAGGAGCTTAAGGCTGAGATCTGGACTTTAAGCCTACTGGGCCTAAGTCCCTTATTAAAGCCTGCTTGATGTAAGTCTTAGATTTTTGGAATATTGGGTTTTCATTCTGGTAGGTCGGACCTGCCACCCTCCAGACAGAATCTTTTCCAAATTTTATGATAAATTGCAGATGTGACCGGCATTCTGCTGGCCTGAATTGTGGAAATGACCTGGTCCGACAGCCCTCAAGCGCTCAAGATGTCCCGTTCAGGATCCAAGCCGACAGATGAAGTCTTCCCGGGTCCTGATGGTAGACTGGGTCTTGGTGAATAAGATCTTCCCTCTGTGGGAGCAGCACTGATTGATCTTCCACCATGATTCCCAGCAGCGGAAACCAACTCCTCTTCAGCCAATAAGGTACAATCAGCAAAACTTGCCTGGTCCTCCTGTATCTTCCTGAGGATGGCTGGGATGAGGGCTAACAGGTGGAAATGCGTAGGTGAGAGATCTCCCCCACTTCTAGCTTAGAGCATCCACACCTCCTGGGTTGTTTAATGGATTTAGCGAGTAGAATTTGTCCATCTTGGTATTTTTTCTGGTTGCGAAAAGATCTATCTGTGGTCTGCCCCAGCGAAGGCATAGGTTCTGGAATTTCCCTGTGTTCAACTCCCACTCTGTTGGCCAGATCTTTTTTCTGCTCAGACACTCTGCTACCGTGTTCCGGGACCCTTCGAGATGAACGGCTGTTATGGATAAGACTGTCCTTTCTATCCAGAAAAAAATCCTCCTCGAAAGCTCTTGGAGCTTTTGATGTCTGTTTCCCCCTTGGTGGCGTAGAAAGGATACCCCCGTCATGTTGTCCGACAGAATTTTGACATGTCGGTCTTTTAGTCGGGTTTGATTCTGCCTTAGAGCTCCCCATGTAGCGTAGAGCTCCTTGTAATTTGAGGAGCTGGACCACATGTGTGCCGGCCACTCTCCCTGAAGAATTCTTGCTTCCAGATGTGCCCCCAAAACCCCACTTGCTGGCGTCCGTGGTGATTACCACGCATGGGGAGGTGATCCAGGGGACGCCCTTTCCTAGGTTCTCCAGCTGCATCCACCACGCCAGGGACCTTTTGCTTGCCGGGGACAAGGATATTTTCTTGTCGAGGGAACACTGACGATGATCCCAGATGGCCAGGACTTCCTTCTGTAAGGTCCTGGAGTGGAAGTGAGCCCAACGGACGCAGGGGATACATGATGTCATGAGCCCCAGTACTCGCATCGCCGATCTGATGGAAACCCGACCTTTCTGGAGTTCTTTCATACTGTCTTATACCACCCTCTGTTTTTCCTGTGGCAAGAAAGATGTTCTGCTGCTGGAATCCAGGAGCACTCCTAAAAAGATCTTTCTTTTTTCCAGCACCAAATCCGATTTTTCTTCGTTTATTATCCAGCCGAGGGTTTTTAGAACAGCTATCGTCTTCCTTCTGTGTGGCTGCAGCTCCTCTTTTGAACTTGCTACCAACAGAAAGTCGTCCAGATATGGAACGATGATTATTCCTTGACTCCTTAGGAAGGCTACGACTTCTGAGATCAGTTTGGTAAAGACTCGAGGTGCTGAAGCCAGGCCAAAAGGAAGACACTGGAATTGAAGTGGCAAGTCCGACCCCGAAGCTTTACCGCAAATCTGAGGTATTTTTGTGAAGTTGGATGGACCGGCACCTGATAATAAGCAGCACTCTGCAGATCCAGAGTGCACATCAGGGCGTCCTTGTCTATCAGATGCACTGTGGATCTGATTGACTCCATTTGAAATTTTTTGTATGTGACCCAGGCATTTAGCAGGTTTAAATTTATAATCGTACGAGATTCTCTAGATGCTTTTGTGAAGAAGAATAGGGACGAATAGTGACCTGATCCTATTTCTGCTCGGGTAACCGGAATTATAACAGCTGATTTTTCTAAGTCTAACACATCCGCCCACATCGGAGAGTGACTTTTTATCGTAAGGGGAGAAATAGCTCCCTTGGGGGAGGAGAGGACAATTTTATTTGGTAACCCTCTGATATGGTCTTTAACACCCACTGATTTTGTGTGATCTGAAACTCTTGGGCCCAGAATTTTTTGAGCCGACCCCCTATATAAGCATAGTCATGTCCTTCTGGCTCTCGTACTTGATCCAAACAGGGTCCCCTAGTTTTTCCGACTCTCGATTGGATACTACCGAAAGGACCCCTTTGAGACCTCCCCTGTATTCTATAGTCCTGCTGTCTCCTGGGACCACTAGGGAAAGGACTAATCCCTCAAACTTTTTTCCTCTGGGAACCCTCTCTTTTTGTCGGACGCCTTCTCCAATATTTCATCTAATGCCAGTCCGAAGACCTTTAACCCAGAGAAGGGAAGGGAACAGAGCTTGTTTTTAGAAGCCCCGTCCCCTGACTATGTTTTTAACTAAATAGCTCTGCGAGCCGAGTTGGTCAGTGAACTACGGATTCAGCCGATGCATCGGCTAAAAAAGCCGTGGCCGACTTCATGAGTGTCAGGGAAGCTAATATTTCCTCCCTATGGGTTTTGTTAGTGAGATGTTCTTCTAACTGCCCCATCCATAAAAATATAGATCTTGCTACTGAAGTAGCTGCTGCGTTTGTTTTAATTATGGCCGCCGATGTCTCCCAGGCTCGTCTTAGTAAATTTTCCACCTTTCTGTCCATGGGGTCTTTGAGGCTGGATTGAGTCCTCAAAGGGGATAGATGTCTTCCCGGCGACTTTTATGCGGTTCCGTCTGTCTGGTTATGTATTGTATTATTTCCATGCTGTGTATAATCTATTCTTTCATGCTCTCTGCTGTTACCTGGTGGCCCTTTTTGTATGGCAACCTGTAACTAATTAATTCTGGTACATGCCTTTCACTTCCTGTGCTGAGGTCACTGCTTCTTCTTCCTATTAGCAGCCATTTGCTTGTTAGTTCTTTATGGGAGAGACACGCTTTGCACCGAGCTGTGAAAGGCATCAGTTTTCGACCACTCACCCCACTCACTCCTGCTGGTCACACTTGCAGCCACACTTGGTGCTACGTCTTGCTTCATTTCTGGAGAAGTTACTGTATACCAATCATAAGCTGTATGTCCAGATTTCCAAATAAACAAGTCTGGACTTCACAATCCCTGGTGTGCATCATCTCTGCGGACGCTGAAGAGCACTGGTCCTGTCTGCTCTGCATGAGGAAGCGGAAGGTAGGATAACTCTCCCAGCCCCATTCAACTTCACCTCCATTCGCCTCATGTGGGGACAGAACAACTTTCGCCACCGGAACATCAATTTTAGGAACTTCTTCCCAGATTTTTATGTCCTCTGGGTCGAAGGGAAGAAGTTTTTTAAAGTCTTGGGGTATCACAAGACGCTTCTCCGCCTCGTCCCACTCTTCAAGTACCATAGCCCGTACGTGGTCGTTCACTGGGAACATTTGTTGCCTTTGTGCCCTGAGACCGCCAAACATCATGTTCTGTCTGGACTGTGGTTTTTGGACCTCCTCTATCTGCATCGTGTCACTGACCGCATGAAACAGGTCATCTGTATTGTCGGATGAGAAGAGATATCTTTTGCCTCGCTCCGGTTCATCTGAGTACACCTCGCCCTCTTCCTGATCGGACTCTCGGGAATAGGCCTCCTCCTCTCAAATTAGCTCCATCTCCCACCTGGCCCATTCTGCACTGGGCCCTGGACTGGGGGGGTTGCGGATGGGAAAAAGTGGCCATGGAAGCTTGGACTTCCTCACGAATCATGGACCTCATTTCTGATAAGACTTTGGTCGTGCAGGTGTCACAGAGCATCTTTTTATGTTTGCTCGGGAGCTTTGTCATGCATATAGGGCACCTAATTGACTTCCCCGAGGCCTTCCCCGTCTGTTTGGTCATAGGTAGGGGTGTCGCTGGGGGTCCCTTTTCCTGCATAGTGCAAGAGAGGGATAGTCAGGGCTCAGGTCCGGGATAGTCAGGGTCTCAGGTGGCTGATTTGCGCACAACACACTTACCCCGTCCAATTCGATTCGAGATCAGGAAGGTGGTTGCTGCCTGTCTCGTTGCACTGCGCTCGCTTTCCGGGAGTGCACGCTGGCCTCTTACTTCCGGTGCGCTGACATCACCGGAAGCGCGTCACGACCCCTCGCCACGTGACTTCCGGTCCTCGCGGCGTCAGAGCCGAGAGCCTCCACAGTGGGAGGAAGCGGCTCTACCCAGGGGTCTCGTCTCACCCCTGGTCTCTGCGGCTGAGGGACCCCCACCCAGGAGGGTTTCAGCACTGGGGCTACTTGACAGGGGGAAGGTTTGGACGAGCCACCCGATCCCCCTGGGCCCCAAAATCACGCTGCTGCGGGTACCTTTGCTGCGCCGGGTCCGGAAATTTAAAGGCTGCATCGCCTGTATCCCCGGGGGAAGGAATAGGGGAACGGCAGGCTCCATTACCCAGGAAGAGGGGGCATGTTTAGACAGGGAACCTGGCCGGAGGCTGAGTGAAAAAACATGCAAAGAAGGAGTGAGTCCCCAGCTGTCAGTGTGTGAGCAGCAAGGGGGACAGTGCACTATGCAACCGAAGCGCCGGCGCTGCGTCGAACTGCAGCAGACAGACCCCGTGACCTAGAGGCAGGGGGGCCAGCTTAAGAGAAAGTGGGCACAACAGCAGAGATTTTTGGTGTGGACAAGCAGCACATAGGAGACTGAGCAGCGTGCTCGGTCCTTAGAGCACTGGCGCTGCAAAGGACTGTTCCCGTTGGCTCCCACCACTAAAAAACGGTACTGCCTGCTAGAGTGAGGCGCCGTGTGCCCAGTGACCACCAGAGAGCGAGGCGCCATGCGCTCCATGACCGTTAGTACAGCGCACGTGTGCAGTAGAGAGAGCCAGTTCATGCCACGTGTTCAGCTTTGCTAAGCAAAAATTATAAGGGACAGAGGAATGACAGAGGACAATGGTACAGTCAGCAAGGTACTCCCTCAGCATCTTCACAAACTTTGCACTCCTTGTGAGAGTCCCTGCGCCTCAGGGCCAAGGCGATGGGAGGGTCTGAGAAAACTCTCCCAGAAATTTAACAGTGTTCCACTGCCTCTGTTGGATTGGAGTTGTGTCTCTCTAACCTGTACTCCTTGCTTTGCCAACGAACTGTGTCTGTGACCTCTGCTGCCAGCATTTTCAGATGGAAATTTTTTTTAATAATTCAGCAAGAAGGGCTCTCTGGTCCTCCAATATTTTAGTACACCTGTCTACTTCTGGAATAAGAGATATAAAGTTCTCCTTGTAACGTGGGTCTAGAAGTGTCACCAATCAGTATTGCCTGTCACCCAAAATTTTGAGAATGCAAGGGTGACGGGAAAGGCAGCGTAACATAAACTCAGTCATGCATGCAAGACTGGTAACAGTGAATACTTCCGTGTCCTCTCCCAGAGGATGACTAACCATGCTCACCTCCTCCTCCTTGTCCTCAGGCCTCCACAACTTTCGACTAACCTCAGTACTATCATTGTTAATACGTCATTGTAAATTCATCATTGTAAATACACCTTTGTAGTTTTTATCTCCCCCACCTCATTGTAGATTGTAAGTTGTCACGAGAAGGATCGTTTTTTTGGTTTAATTATTTTTATCATTGTTGCTTAGTGTAGATTGTAAGCTGTCATGAGCAGGGTAGTTTTATTTCTGTTTAATTATTGTATTATTGTTATCGTTGTTACTTAGTGTAGATTGTAAGCTGTCACGAGCAGGGTAGTTTTATTTTGGTTTAATTATTGTATTATTATTAACTGCCCTCTTCTGCTCACAAATCCTTTCCAACATCTGCAGTGTAGAGTTCCAACACGTGGGGACATCACTCACCAGTCGGTGAGCCAGAAGCTGCAAACGCTGGTGAAGCACGGCAAGGGCGGATAAAGCTCTATCTGACTTTCTAAAATGGGTACGCAGGGCGTGGTACTTTCCCTAACAGATCCGGCAGCTCCGTGTTGCTTTTCATAAACCGTTTAACAATGAGGTTAAGCACATGGGCTAGGCATGGCACGTGTGTGAGCTCTCATCGCATCAGATCAGCCACCAGTTTTCAGCCATTGTCACACACGACCATGCCTGGCTGTTTGTTCAGCGGTGTCAGCCACAGATCTGACTGCTCTTTTAGAGTTGTCCACAAATCTTCAGCATTATGCAGTTTGCTACCTAAGCATATTAGCTTCAGCACAGCCTGAATGAGGCAGTGCTGCAGTGCTTCCAGCTGGTGACTGATCTGCTACTTTCGGAGATGGAGGCTGAAGAGTAGGCGGAGTAAGAGGAGGTGCAGGAGCTGTAGACTGTGGGGGCAACCCAGATTGACGTAGGGTCTGCAATACTCGGGGTTGGGAGGACGTTCATCATCCCAAGATCAGACTGGGTCCCGGCTTCCACTATGTTAACCCAGTGTGCCGTCAGCGAGATGTAACATCCCTGCCCACAAGCATTTGTCCACGTGTCTGTGGTTAGGTGGACTTTCCCAGTAACAGCATTGTGGAGGGCACGGGTAATGTTGTGGGACACGTGCCTGTGTAATGCTGGGATGGCACACCGGGACAAATAGTCCCATCTTCGGGGCCTCAGGGTGATCCTCGACTATGCCCTCTCTTTCAAGCTGCATATCCAAGCCCTTGCCTCCTCCTGCCCACTACTGCTCAAAAACAATTCCCGGATCCGTACATTCCAAGAAACTGCAAAAATGTTTGTGCACGCCCTCATCATCTGCCGCCTCGACTATTGCAACCTTCTACTCTCTGGCCTTCCTTCTAGCACTCTTGCACCACTCCAATCTATCCTGAACTTTGCTGCCCGAGTAATCCAACTGACCCTCCGTTATTCCCCAGCCTCTCCTTTCTGCCAGGCCCTTCACTGCCTTCATACTGTCCAGAGGCTGCAGTTCAGAACCCTAACTATGACATACAATACCTTCCACAACCTGTCTCCTCCATACATCTGTGACATGGTCTCCCAATGTCTGACTGGGTCATGGCTTCCTCTAGGTTAACCCAGAGCGCCATCAGCGAGATGTACCATTCCTGCCCACAAGCACTTGTCTGCGTGTCCGTGGTTAGGTGCACTTTCCCAGTAACAGCATTGTTGAAGGCCCGGGTACTGTTGTGGGACAAGTTCTTGCTTGTGTAATGCTGTGCCTGCAGACCGAGATAAATTGTGGCAGCTGGGGACCAAGTACCTTGTGACAGTTGCCGCCATCAGGTTGCGGAAAGCTTCCGTCTCCCACTAGCCAAAAATGCAACATTTCAAGCGCAAGCAGAAGAGAAATGTGTGAATTTAGTACTGTGACCTGTGTAGCGTTGGCTGCGTATTTCCGCTTGCGTTCCAAGGACAGGGGTATGGATAACTGAGCGCTGCTGCTGGATGTGTTTGTTGATGGTGGTAGTTGAGTTTGTGTGCAAGTACAGATGCAGGGCAGGAGGCATCTTTGCATGCACCATGGACAGGGATTTGGCTTGCATGCACAACAGTGGAAGAAGCAGTGGTATCACCCGAAGACACTGTTCATGGAGCCTGGTGTTTGGCCAACAAAGTCGGGTGCTTTTGGATCGCCCGCCAGGGCAGTGGGATGCTGGTTACCGGGCCGGTGTCTTAAAGCGATGTGTCACGGCAGCAGTGACCCTGTCCGTGGCGCTGGACACCCAATAAAAGGGGAATATTTACAGGGGATGATTGAGTTTGTAGTAGTTTGTGACGTGTCCCTCATGTTGCACTAAAAAGAATACCCCAGATGGGGCTTGCACAACAGAAGAAGAATTTTATTGAACTTGAATAAAAATGTTTGATTGCACTTGATCTGAAAGTAGTTAATAGCACTTGAAGTTGGTAATGTGAATGTTTTTGAAGAAAGTTTTAATAGCACTTTAAGGCTGTGTTTCCATGATCAGGAAACACAGCGCTTTGGACAGAGCGGAAAGTCCGCTCTGCCCAAAGCCCCGCCCCCTAGTGAACACGCAGTCAATCCGGATGTATTCATTGAACACATCTGGAATGACCGCAGCGCTACACAGGCCTGTTATTTTCCTTGCGGCGACGCAGCATCGCCGCAAGGGAATAGGACATGCTGCGATCTAAAAAGATGCGCAGCATGTCCGTTAACGCAGGTCTGCCGCCTGCGTGTTTTTAAGCATAGTGGAGACGGGATTTCTTGAAATCCCCTCCACTATGCTGTAACATCTGGACGCTGCTTGTTTGACGCTGCGCCAGCGCACAGCGTCAAACACGCAGCAATTACTGAGTGTTTCCTGACTGTGGAAACACACCCTTATAGTAATAATAAGAGAAAGTTAACCGATAGTAAATGTAAATAAATTCCAAAGAATGTTTTATTTACTAATGCCAGTAGTACTAGTTATGCTCATGTTTGCTTATTTGTTATTTATGCAACGTTTAAGAAAAAGTGCCTCCCATAAAGGGAAGATGTGTTTTAAAGTATTTTATACCTGTTGTAATGCATTACCAAAAATTTTGTATGTTTCCTGTAACCACTGTTTACTCTGTTTCAGCCCGCGGACGTACTGTGTTTAACAGAGGGAGTATGTGGCGGCCCTGAGGATTCAGTCACCACAGAGGTATTGCACCTCATCCAGAGGTGTGATACCCCACTCTCAGGTAAGGAAGGAGCACCCCCAGGACTCTAACACCTGCACCCAGCACAAACTATAGCAGCCGGGTACCCTGGACGTACCCTAAGGGAGGATGGTCTCATCCCAGGCTGGGTAGTAAAGAGTGCATGAGTGGGTGCAGTTAGTAAGAAGGATGGGAAGTGAAGCTTTAGGAAGCAAGACACAGAGTCTAGTCAAACGTGAGGAGAATGTGAAAGGAAGCAGAACTGCCAATAGGCAGGGAGCTGCCTGTTGGTCACAGAACAAGGTCACCCTGGTGATCTAGGGTGGTGTAGGAAGAGGCGTGGAGTATGGCCTGTTTAACTGCAATTGTCCACTGCCGGATGTTCAGTCTCAACTATTCACTGCATAGCCAAACAATATGGGAGTATCAAATTAATAGGAAGAATGCTTTCAGGCGATCATCAACTACGTGGGTTCAAAGACTTATTGGGGTGTGTAACTTTGGTGCAGGGCGGGCCTTGCATTCAATGCATAGGCTAACAATATGGCAGAACAAAATGAATAATGTGAACTTGGTTTTCCTGAGTACATCTACTAGGCCGGTTCAATGCCTTTTTGGGGTGCGTTTGAATTTGATGCAAGGCGGGCCTTACATTCAATGCCGAAGCTAACAGTATGGCAGTGGCAAAAGAGTAATGTGAACTTGGTTTTCCTGTGTACATCCACTATGTTGGTTCAAAGCCTTTTTGGGGTGCGTTTGAATTTGATGTAGGGCGGACCTTGCATTCAATGCATAAACTAACAGTATGGCAGTGGAAAAAGAGTAATGTGAACTTGTTTTTCCTGTGTACATCCTCTATGTCAGTTCAAAGCCTTTTTGGGGTGCGTTTGAATTTGATGCAGGGCGGGCCTTGCATTCAATGCATAAACTAACAGTATAGCAGGGGCAAAAAAGTAAATTAAACTTGGTTTGCCTGTGTACATCCACTAGGTCGGTACAAAGCCTTTTTTGGGGTGCATTCAAATTTGATGCAGGGCGGGCCTTGCATTCAATGCAGAAGCTAACAGTATGGCAGTGGCAAAAAAGTAATGTGAACTTGGTTTTCCTGTGGCCATCCAATACCTGGGTTCAAAGGCTTATTGGGGTGCGTGTTACTTTGCTGCAGGGCAGGCCTTGCATTAATCCATAGTCTAACACTATGGGAGACCTATTTTCTTATATTTGGAACACTTTTTCATGAGGCCCTCCTGTACATCTCATCAAAGGGGTATTGGGGTGCATCCTAATTTTTGGCAGCCCAGCCACTCAATGCATAGGCAATAACAGTATAGGAGACCCACTGTTTAATATTGGTCCTTTAAGAATAGTAATGCCGACTGAAGCCCCTATAAAAATTGGCTTTGTGACTTTAAGAGTCCCTCCTTCATAAATTAAAAAGGTGTGTCTGATGATGTGTCACACACCACATGGCCAGCTAAGGTTGTTAAATGCTACAATGACATTTCACAGTAAATTAATTTTGTATTGGTTGAAAGCAATGGTAATGTTGAAAAACGCATAAAAAACACAATGTGTGTACATAGACAAATTGGTGGAGGAACATTTTTACTTTGGGTTCATTATTTTGCCTTATATAAAAGTCATTAGTCTGGGAAGGATGTTCCCTGACATATTTCCCAGGAAAATCCATTTTTGTTTCATTTTTGTATGTTTTTTGGTGCACCTGTAAAAATTGCTCACAGCTGTGACCTGGGAGTGAGAAAGTCAGAAATGCTTCCAGGGGCATTCCCCATGATGTTCCCATGTCTTTTGAGCAGTGTTTCCATCATTTACAGACGTTTTTAGACTTTAAAAGGACCTCTCGGGGGGTTCGCGGCAAAAATACTCGTTTTTCCCTTAGACTTACATTGGGTTCAGTGCTCGGGTCGAGTACCCGAGTATTCCAATTTGCTCGACCCAAATAACGAGCACCTGAGCATTTTAGTGCTCGCTCATCACTAATTCCAGTACTTTATTCCTAGATCCCCCATCCCGCAGCTGTTTCTCTCAATTGATCCACCCATATCATTAGGGATCTGGAGGTACATGTAGCTGCTATGGCTAGCCTATGGTTTCCCCCTGCTGATTCCCAAGCCCCTTTAAGGAAGGTGTCACCTTTTTTGTCAAAGGGGTCTTTTAATTTTCCCATGTCCTTGAAGGGGAGGGCAAATTTTTTTAGAGGCCCTGGCTACTGCGACATCAAGCTTTGGGGCTTTATCCCATAATGTGGGTGCCCCCTCCTCAAAAGGGTACTTCCTTTTAAGGGAAGGTACCGACAAGTTTTTCCTGTCCGGCTTCTCCCACTCTTTCTTAATTAAGGCCTGAATGTTTTGGTTTAAGGGAAACACCTTTCGCCTCTTTTGGCCTAATCCCCCAAACATTATGTTTTATGAGGACAAGGATCTGCCACACCCATGGTTGATCTTACTACTTTTACCAATTTGATATAGGAAAGATGTGTATCTTCGTACCGTGTTAGCCAGTAGATAGAAAAATATTTAGACTTGAGAGTCCTCAGTGGTTGATACCTTTTAATGGCTAACTGAAAAGATGGTAACAAATTGCAAGCTTTCGAGACTACGCAGGTCTCTTCATCAGGCAAAGACTAAAACAAAAACTGAAGAATCACATATTTATACACAAGAGGACACAGGAATAATGCAATAGGTAAGACAGGTGACGTGAAGCAGAACTGTCATTATGGCAGAAGGATGAACATAAATATGACTAGTTCATAGATAAGGAGTGAAAGTTTTATTACCCTCTGATTGGGGTCTGGTATTGTGTTGTGATGACCCTAAAAGGTCAGGGAAGCAGATTCCTTAATTGTTGTAGAAAGACATAAAACTCTGGGATATATTCATCCCAGCACTAAGAGTGTCAAAGGTCATCATAAGTTTATATTCCCAGACTTTTCTATCCTTCTCAGATTTGAAGTTAGATTTTAATATAAGTAATTCCATATCCGTCATGCTATGACCGGGCATACAAAAGTGTTTTGCCACAGGTAAATCCATTCTCCTTTCTCTTATTGTGTGGCGATGAGAATTCATCCTTGTTCTCAGTTTTTGCCCGGTCTCCCCCACATACAGACCCCCAGTTGGACATTTAGTACATATAATTAGGTACACCACATTAGATGTGATGCAGCTGAAAGTACCTGGTATCTTGTAGTCCTGATGGGAGTTGGGGATCTTTATCCTGTCCGTGGTCATTATAGATGTACAGGTTTTGCATTTCTTTTGTTTGCAAGGAAAGGTACCTGCAGCTGTTGGGGAGGACAGGGAGCTTCTGACAATGATGCTTCTTAGATTTGGGGGCTGCCTAAAACATAGTAGTGGGGGGTCTGGAAATATGGATTGTAATCGGGCATTCTTTTTTTCCACTGGGCCGCCGTTCGGCCGTTTTTTTTTTTTTTTTTTTTTGACCAATAGACATATGAATGTCCGAAAACCCACACTTCGACTCCTGAAAGAGAAAAAATGTGTCACTTGAACAGATCAGGTCTTATGTATTAAGCGAAGCATGCGGATTTCCATCATCCCATCCCCTACGGCTTCTGATACTCCAGCCCAAGCTGCCTCGTTAGCTGCCCCTATTAGAAAGGAAAGCATCCCGTATTCTTTTTAAACATGATGTGAAAATTGTTTGAAATTGATACCTGGTAAGAGGGAACTCATCTGTGTGAGATAGGAAAAATCTGCCTTTGTGTGTTACTACAGCATAACTTTTGACTATGTTAAGGGGGCATACTGGGCCATCTGCTGATTTAACCAGCACCCACGTGCCCCTCCAGGTTGGATCGCACTTTGATTTTCGCACTCGGATGCGCAGGGTGTCACTACATATTACATAAGACTATGTCTTCGTTAATTAAACCGACTTCCGACACGCTTTTAGAACAAGGTAACGCTCACTGATACGCAGCGCTCCAAAATAAGCGATAGCGAAGACTGCTGAGATAAGGGTCGCCTCGTATTGTGATCTGCAGAGCGATGGAGATATTGAGATAATGTTGTGCAATAGTGTGAGTAAAATGGGGCGACGACATTCTAGACTTGGCTGAAGCCTTTTCCACCCTTTGATGGCTTGCCTGATAAAAAAGAGTTTCACGTCGGCCCACCCCATAAGCTGTAAAAAGAAGGCTAATCCCGATGATTTCCTTTGCGCCGACGTACCCGACACCCCTGCCTGACACCCCCGCATTTTTAAAAAATTCTGCAGTCACTTCTCCTCTTGTGCGGTCACACATATCTACCGGCCTCCCCTGAACTAAGGAGCACCACTCCTCCCAAGCCTTACCATAAACCTGCCAGGTAGCCGATGACACAGAGGCGCAGATTAAGAGCGGTTATAATATTTCTAGTATGAAACCGGATATTGGCATTTATTAGCAGCTTGGCCCAAATCTCAATGGCTGCCACAATTGAGAAAGTTTCCCACAGAGCTGGATCTTGTCCCCAGCTCGATGTAGCCCAAAGTTCTGGCCAATTACTTCTGCACCACAGGTCTTTGTAGACCACTGCAAAACCGTGTTCTTTGCTCCACCCAACTGTGAACTCAAAGTCTTTGACATCTCGTTAAACATGACACATGTATGACCATTGTATGATTCCAGGAATGTTTTCCAAACTATCAAGTCAGCTTTTAACGAGCGAGTAAATCTGATTCTATGGCCGGGCTGAGAAACGCCCTTTGTTGCCAGCGATAATTGACGAGAGAAGGCTCTGCCGACCGGCATTGCTGCATCTGCTGAAGAGTGACTTTTTAACTGTGCAGAAGCTTTCCAGCATCTGAAGTGTATTTTGTATTTTTTCGGAAGGTAACCGGAAAATCATCGAATTGGTGTCTATTTCAATGGCCAAAAAAGATAGAACGTTACACGGTCCGATTGTTTTTTCTGGTGATAGCGGGACACCGAAATGACGCGATATCAGTTTAAATTTTTTCAGCAGGAAAGAGCAGAGTTTCGAATTTATGGGACCGACGAACAAAAAATCGTTGAGGTAATGAATCAAAGAATTACTGCCTGTTTCATGGCGGACGACCCAATCCAGAAACGTACCGAATAACTCAAAATAGTGACACGAGATTGAACATCCCATCTGCAGGCATATATCAAAATAATAGTGCAGGTCTACTTTTGCATCTTAATAAGTGGTAACATTTGGGATGGACGGGTAAACGGCGAAATGCCGATTCTATATCCGATTTAACTTTTAGCTAGCAGAGCGCTGGGCCTGCAGCACGGACTAAATCTACGGCCTTGTCAAAAGACGCGTATGTGACGGAGGCTTCCTCAGGGGGGATCGCGTAGTTAAAAGATTTGACTTTTGAATGAGAAAGATGAAGGAAAGATGATGGATTAAACGATATTTGTCGGGTTATTTTTTCGGAATATTGCCTAGAGGTGATATTTTGAAGTTTTTGAAGGGCAGCAAATGAAAGGGACCCGGCATTCTACCTAGTTTAAATTCCTTTATTATTTTTTTGTTTAAGGTTTCAGGGAATTCTCGCGCTGATTTTAGGTTATTGGCAACCGTTTGTTTTTAGTTAGGTTTGTGGTCGCCGAAGAGAAGTTAGAGAAGGGAACTTCTTCTGCTCTAGCATCAATCGTAATCACACCTCTTGCTTTAACCCCCCATACTAGATCGGGCTGTAGGGCCAGACGCCTGCGGAAGTCCTCATTGTATTGTCTCCAAGTGGAACCGCCATGCGACTTGTGTGTGTTATATATCATATCCTGATATATGAACAATTCGGAGCATCGTTCCGGATGCTTCTGGCCCATATAACACACAAATGCCTGTTGCCAATTGTTCAGGTTTCTCGCTAATTAAGCTTCTATCACATATCCCACCTCCCGTCTTCATTTCTATATTAACGTTTTGTTGATCCACTGACAATAGCGACCATATGTCAACGTAATTTTTTTTATTTATTTATTTATTTATTTATTTATTTTTTAATCTCCTGTTCTAAATGTGCACCAAACGGGCTGATCCCGCAGTAAAAACCTTCTTCCGTGATCGCTGAGGATAGCTCGTTCTCCTTTGAAATCAATCTGTGTAACGCTAGATAGTCATTGTTATTAGAACACTCACCGCTGTGCCGCAGGAGGAGTGATGACCGATGCGGGTGGAACCCTGGCTCCCGCTGGTGCAGGAGGGGTGAAAACCAGCGCTGGAGTTACTCCGGCTCCTGCTTGGACGAAAGATTGGTTAACACGGTGGCTGGAAGGCCCGGGGAAGGAGAAGCGTCTTCCCGGCTGAACGCCACATTAGAAGCATGTAATGTAATATCGTGCGCTAGAACCGGAGTGAAGCCCGGTGATGGGGGAACTCCGGTTCCGTGTTGCGCAAGAGCAGGAGTGAAGCCTAGTGTTGGCGTAACTCCTGCCCCGTGTTGGATGGTGGTCTGCTGGTTGTAGAGGCTGGAACTCCAGCTCCGTGTTGCGCTAGAACCAGAGTGAAGCCAGGTGATGGCGGAACTCCAGCTCTTCTGACGTGGACGCAGATTGTAATGCACAAGCTGCAGCCCTTCCACCTCTCCAATCAGAGGGTAATAAAACTTTCACTCCTTATCTATGAACTAGTCATATTTATGTTCATCCTTCTGCCATAATGACAGTTCTGCTTCACGTCACCTGTCTTACCTATTGCATTATTCCTGTGTCCTCTTGTGTATAAATATGTGATTCTTCAGTTTTTGTTTTAGTCTTTGCCTGATGAAGAGACCTGCGTAGTCTCGAAAGCTTGCAATTTGTTACCATCTTTTCAGTTAGCCATTAAAAGGTATCAACCACTGAGGACTCTCAAGTCTAAATATTTTTCTATCTACTGGCTAACACGGTACGAAGATACACATCTTTCCTATATCAAAATGGAGGATACCAGAATGTACCGCATCTTTATGGAACTGAAACCACTTCTGAAGAAACGTGCACAAATGGACAGCGACATTTTTTTCTTATCTAAATGCAAAAAGGAGAATCTAATTCCCAAAGGACTCTGGATTACAAACCCAATTCTTCACACCTACAATACCCATTATGCACAAAACCTTTGTCACAGGACTTCTGAAAGACTAAGGAACCATCTTTTGCATGTCTGCTACAGCATAAGGAGTAAAGTCCAAGGACAATTTGAAACTCTGAGGAAAACACTTACAGAAAGCACAGAGCAAAAATTACAACAATACTATAACAAACTACGGACCTTTCTGATTCAAAACAAGGAAAAGAAACTACACAGATTGCGCCTCCATTCCGGACTCTATACAAACAGATACAAAACAAAACCAAAACCTGACAACTCTGACAACCACTCCATTCCAGACACAAAAGCATCTAACTGTGTCATCAATCTCTCAGATTACAAACCCAACAAAGTGGAGCTTGCCATGCTTTCTAGAGGACTCTCATTTTGTCCTACTAAGGCCCTGGATAAAACCGAACTCTGCAGTGATATGGAACATTTTTTCAGGAGACTGCGCCTGAGGGAATACTTCAATGATACAGAAGATTCAGAAAACACTCGGACTGAAGGAAGAGGGATCCCAATAACCAAGAAGAGGTCAGACTGGACACCTCCACCTGGACGTAACCCTCATTTGGATAAATATATAGACTCATTCAGACATTTGATAAAATCCACCATCATAGCCACCAACAAGAGACAAGCCTCCAACATCAGTGCCCAGGAGAGAAAGGCCATACAGTCTCTGAAAACCAACAAAGAAATCATCATTAAACCTGCTGACAAGGGAGGTGCAATAGTCATGATGAACACATCAGACTATATGAAGGAAGCAAACAGACAACTTACGGACACACGCTACTACAGAAAACTGGGGTCGGACCCTACACAGGACTATTACAAGGAACTAAGCAAGTTGGTATCTTGTCTGTCTGACAAATCCATAAGAGCTGATGACCTGATACCAGAAAGTCCAAGAACAGGGACATTCTACATGCTTCCCAAAATCCACAAAGCCGGAAATCCACACCCTTACTGAGCAAGTATCTGGATGGGTAGAGGGTGTTCTTAAACCCCTGGTAAAGGATACACCCAGCTACATTCAGGACACAACTGACCTACTGAATAAACTAGCAGCAATAGGTTCTCTACCAGAAGGAACCATCCTGGCCATCATGGATGTGGAATCTTTGTACTCTAATATCCCACACCAGGATGGATTAAATGCCTGCAAAGTCTTCATGGGAAACACCGGGAATGATGCTGATTCTGTGGTGAAACTCACAAAATTCATCCTCACCCACAATTACTTCGAATTTGACAACAAGATCTATCTTCAGGAGACTGGCACAGCTATGGGAAGTAAAATGGCTCCACAGTATGCAAATCTTTTCATGGCCAAGCTTGAAAGCGAATTTTTGTCCTCATGCCCCATCAGGCCTCGGGCCTACTACCGCTACATTGATGACATTTTAATCATCTGGACGGAGTCTGAACAACAGCTAAAGACGTTCCATGAACAGTTCAATCAATTTCATCCCACCATCAACTTAACACTTAACTACTCCAGCACTGAAATTAACTTTTTAGACACCACCATTAAGCTAAAGAACAATGAAATAGAGACATCCCTGTATCAGAAGCCAATCGACCGTCCAACATATCTTAAATGGGACAGTTTCCATCCAAAACACATAAAAAACTCTATTGTCTACAGCCAAGCCATCAGATACAACCGTATATGTTCCAACCCCATGGATAGAGATGAACACCTTGGTCGCCTCAGAAAGACTTTTTTGAACCAGGGCTACCATCCAAGAACAATTGAAAACCAAATTACAAGAGCCACCAGAATATCAAGGAATCACCTGCTACATTACAAAGCTAAAGAAGAAAATAACCGGGTGCCTCTAGTGGTCACCTACAATCCAAGTCTGGAGATGCTAAGGGAGCTGCACGGAAACTACAACCTTTACTACAAAAAGATGCCCGATTACAATCCATATTTCCAGACCCCCCACTACTATGTTTTAGGCAGCCCCCAAATCTAAGAAGCATCATTGTCAGAAGCTCCCTGTCCTCCCCAACAGCTGCAGGTACCTTTCCTTGCAAACAAAAGAAATGCAAAACCTGTACATCTATAATGACCACGGACAGGATAAAGATCCCCAACTCCCATCAGGACTACAAGATACCAGGTACTTTCAGCTGCATCACATCTAATGTGGTGTACCTAATTATATGTACTAAATGTCCAACTTGGGGGTCTGTATGTGGGGGAGACCGGGCAAAAACTGAGAACAAGGATGAATTCTCATCGCCACACAATAAGAGAAAGGAGAATGGATTTACCTGTGGCAAAACACTTTTGTATGCCCGGTCATAGCATGACGGATATGGAATTACTTATATTAAAATCTAACTTCAAATCTGAGAAGGATAGAAAAGTCTGGGAATATAAACTTATGATGACCTTTGACACTCTTAGTGCTGGGATGAATATATCCCAGAGTTTTATGTCTTTCTACAACAATTAAGGAATCTGCTTCCCTGACCTTTTAGGGTCATCACAACACAATACCAGACCCCAATCAGAGGGTAATAAAACTTTCACTCCTTATCTATGAACTAGTCATATTTATGTTCATCCTTCTGCCATAATGACAGTTCTGCTTCACGTCACCTGTCTTACCTATTGCATTATTCCTGTGTCCTCTTGTGTATAAATATGTGATTCTTCAGTTTTTGTTTTAGTCTTTGCCTGATGAAGAGACCTGCGTAGTCTCGAAAGCTTGCAATTTGTTACCATCTTTTCAGTTAGCCATTAAAAGGTATCAACCACTGAGGACTCTCAAGTCTAAATATTTTACTTTTACCAAGGTATCTACTTCATCTAGGGGAAAGCAGTGACGCTTTTCAGTGACTTTTCATCATCCGAGGATGAGGAGGAGGAGTCTGGTCTATCTGAACCTATGCCTCCGGAGCTAGAGGAATCGGACTGGGAGTTTATGACGGTTTCCCTCCTCTTGACTTTGCCCCACTGCCTTATGGACCTAAAGAAACTCTTGACCTCCGTTTTGATTGCGGATCTCAGTTTGGAGGCGAAGTCTGGGGTTTCCTCACGGAGCACTTGTCCTATGCAAGACCACAAAGATTCTTATCCCAGGACACAGGCAAGTCTTTGTCACACATGGGACAACACCTGTGCTTCGTTTTCCCAATCTCTTCCTTGCCGATTCTGGAGGTGGGATAGGATCCTGCAAAAGGCATTTCGGAGATGGTGACTTATTCATCGCGCCAGAATTTATGCTGCATTGTGTGGAGTGGCTGCTGGACCGCCCGTTCAGCTTGTCTGCAGGGGAACGTTTTTCCTGCGCATCTGGTTGCTGGTAGTGGTGATGCTGCTGCTGGAGCTGATGGTCCCTGTCCTCCATGATTCACAGGGGACTGCATGCAGCAAAGAGCATCCCCACTCACTACATTTTGAATTTACCACCCTGCACCACATTACTTCCGGCCCCTTCCTCCTCCTGCGGCCACGTCAGCTGGGGAGCGCCTCAGTTGCGCATGCGCCGGCCGGGAACCAGGAAGCCCTGCTTCACTTCCGGAGCGGAGGCAATCTTGCTCCACTTTCAGGGCGCACATTGTCCGCATGTGCGCCCGCCGGGAAACCGGAAGCCCTGCGTCCTCTCCAAAGCGGCGGCCGCTCTTCCCCCTGCTCACCCTGCAAGACTCTTCGGTCCCAGCGGTGGCGGCCTCGGGCACCGCACCAGCCATGGCAGAAGCCTCCCCGCTGCCAGAACTCGGACTGGCTGGTCCTGGATCTTTTCTTCGTTTCTTCTAAAATGTACTGTCCGAACTGAAGGTTACCCGTCAGGGACAGGTTAACCAACTGATGCGAGGGAGAGGTACTATCCTTTTATCTGTAGGTTCCCTGTTACTGAAGGGCGGATCCCCTCTCTCCGTGGTGCTGTCATGGGGGATAGAGAAAACAACAATATAGCATACCTGTCTGTCGTTCTGTCTCACGCTGTAATCCATGTCTGGGGGAATAATAGTTTTCAACCTGGGCGGTGCCAAGATGCAACCGTCCAGGCTGAGAACCACTGGGGAATGAACTAGTGCGAGCGGAGCCTCAGTGACCGGTGGTGACATCATCGATGTTACGTCCGGTAACTGAGGCTGCGTTCCCAGCAGGACTGAACTTCTGTGACCTCGGTGAGATCCCTGCTAGCATCGTGAGAAAAATTCACTGAGTTCACCGCAGTTGAAGTACAGTGGCTTCACAGCAGATCACCATGAGAATTTCTCTACGTGATCTGCAGTGAAGTCACTGAGCTTGAACTGCATTGACCTCATCACTGACTTTTTCCCATGGTGCTGAGGTCACAGCAGTTCAGCCCTGGGAACCCACGCAGGTTTTTTTTTTAATTATTTATTTACAGTGCAGGATCAGCTGATGAATACCATCATCATCCGCTCCTGCTCTCACTGTTATTAGCGGTAGCCGGTGTCAGATGATGGGAGTGGTAGTCCCATCAGCTGACACCAGTGACCGCAGGAGCGGCTGATGAATACTCCCATCCACCGCTCCTGCTGTCACTGTTATTAGCGGCAGCAAGTGTCAGCTGATGGGACCTGCAGTCCCATCAGCTGCCACCAGTGACCGGAAGTAAGCTTTTTACCTCTGATCACAGCTGAGTGCTCACGCTGTCTTCTGACAGCTTGGGAACCGTGGCTATTTGACTGGCAGGGATGATTTCACTGCCGATCAGAAGCGATACGCCGGTGTTTCCCACGCTGTCACACAGGTTAGGAAACACCGGCTTTTGTGCTGTGCACGTTGATTCGGAGATTTAATCGGCAAATATTGCAAATTTGGTGATTGTGAGCCGAACCGAACATTAAAATATTCGCTCAACATCATTTTTGACCATTTCACCCTCTTTGTCCTATAAAACGTAGCATATTTAACTTTAACCCCAAGAAACTTTTTGACACTTTTCACTCCCTCCTCAGGCCAAAAGCACAAGCCCCTATTACAGACATTTGTGCTGACGACCTGGCCTCCCACTTTTAAAAAAAAATAAATACTATCCTTCAGGAAATCTGCTCTCAACCATCAAGTGCTGTGACTCCTATCCCTCTCTGCATTTCCCCTGGCTCAATTTCCACATTTGATCCCATCACAGAAGAAGAAGTCTCCAGACTCCTCTCTTCCTCTCGTCCGACTACATGCACTACCGACCCCATTCCCTCACACCTCCTCCAGTCTCTCTCTCCAGTTGTCACAACTCACCTAACTACAATCTTTAATCTCTCACTCTCCTCTGGCATTTTCCCATCCTCCTTCAAACACTGCATCATTACTCCACTACTAAAGAAACCCGCTCTCGACCCTTCCTGCACAAACAACTACAGACCGGTCTCCAATCTCCAAATCATCTCAAAACTTTTGGAGCGCCTACTCTACTCCCGCCTTACCCGTTACCTCTCCATTCACTCCCTCCTAGACCCTTCACAGTCCGGCTTCCGACCCCTACATTCGACTGAAACTGCACTCATCAAAGTGAACAATGACCTTCTGACAGCAAAACGTAACGGTGACCACTCTCTGTCATTCTTCTCAACCTTTCTGCAGCTTTCGACACGGTTGACCACCGTCTCCTACTGGCTAGGCTCCAGTCACTAGGTATTAAGGACACTGTTCTCTCCTGGTTCTCCTCCTATCTTTCTGACCGCTCCTTCAGTGTTTCGTTCTCTGGCTCCACTTCATCTCCTCTTCCTCTCACTGTCGGTGTACCCCAGGGCTCAGTCCTTGGCCCCCTTCTCTTCTCTCTCTACACGGCCCCAATTGGACAGACCATCAGCAGATTTGGCTTTCAGTACCATCTTTATGCTGATGACACACAACTATACACGTCATCCCCCGACCTTACCCCCGCTGTACTACAGAACGCCACCGACTGTCTGCCCGCAGTCTCCAACATCATGTCTGCTCTCTATCTGAAACTTAACCTCTCCAAAACTGAACTTCTTCTGCTCCCGCCGTCTACTAACCTCCCTAAATCTGATATTTCCCTCTCCGTGGGCGGCACCATAATAACACCCCGGCAGCAGGCTCGCTGTCTGGGTGTTATGTTTGATACCAATCTCTCCTTCACCTCCCATATACAATCTCTTGCCCGCTCTTGCCGCCTACACCTAAAGAACATCTCTAGAATCCGCCCTTTTCTCACCATGGAAACAACAAAAACCCTCACTGTAGCATTGATCCACTCCTGCCTGGACTACTGCAACGCTCTATTACTTGGCCTCCCCATTACTCGACTATCCCCTCTCCAGTCCATCCTTAATGCAGCAGCCAGGGTCATCCATCTGGCTAATCGGTACTCGGACGCGTCCGCTCTTCGCCAGTCCTTACACTGGCTGCCCATTCATTATAGGATCCAATTCAAAGTACTGGTTGTCACCCACAAAGCTCTCCACAGTGCAGCACCCCCCTACATCTCCTCCCTCATTTCTATCTATCGGCCTAACCGACTGCTGCGCTCTGCAAACGACTTTCGACTAACCTCTGCACTAATCCGTACCTCCCACTCCCGACTCCAAGACTTCTCCCGCGCTGCGCCAATCCTCTGGAATGCTCTACCCCAAGAAATTAGGACTATCCACAATTTGCATGGTTTCAGGCGCTCCCTCAAAACACATTTGTTCAGAGCGGCCTATCACATTCACTAATCAAAGTCATTCTAGGTGTAAGTGTGTGTGTGTGTAGCCCATTCACTACCTCCATCCATCCCTCAGTCCCTCAAGATGGCTGGACCATCATTGTAAATGCACCATTGTATATACACACCTGTACTTTATATCTCCCCCACCTCATTGTAGATTGTAAGCTCTTACGAACAGGGTCGTCTTATCTTGCTTTAATTATTTTATTGTTATTGTTGTTACTTATGACTTGTGTTTTGAAACTATTAAACTGTAAAGCGCTGCGGAATATGATGGCGCTATATAAATTAAGATTATTATTATTATTATTTAGCATCTTTGACTTTTCTTTTGCTTTTGACATATCCCCAAAAATCCTTTTTTATTTTTTTTATCTCCCTTGCAAGCCTTACTTCACTACTGGCTTTTCTTACTCTTCTAACTCTTGCCCTGCATTTCCTGCAGACAGCATTATATTCTTCTTTAGCTATACCCCCCTCTTTCCATTTAATATAAATGTATATTTTCCTTTTTAACAAGTGCTTAAGTTCTATGTTCATCCATCCTGGTCTCTTTAAATGCTTCCTATTCTTCCTTATTTTCGAGATTGTTACTGATTTTGCAGTGAGAATTTCATTTAGCAAAATCTCCCATCCTTTTAACTTATTGGATTAGTAATGGGGGTGTTAAATCCTAGTTTATTCTAAATAAATGAAACAAAGTATATATATAATATCATGTTTGTTTTGGTCAACCTTTAATTTGACACAACATTCAATGTAGTATAGTAAAAAAGCAGTAGATGGCGCCATTTGAGTACATTTGTTACTTTTATAGCTACCTCAACTGCAAAAACAGAAAAAGATTAGCAAAATTTCACCTGAAAGCTGCAAATTGTTTCTTCAGGGAGAAGAGACAGGAATGCCAGTGCCTCCTATTTTATGTAGCAATCCTTAGATTCAATATCGTCCCTTTTAACACCTTGATGATGTGGACAATTTCTGTTTTTGCATTTTCGTTTTATCCTACCCTTCTTCCTAATATTTTTTTTTCTACACAAAGACATATTGAAGCTTGTTTTTTGTGGAATGACTTGTAGTTTTGAATCATACCATTCATTTTACCACATAGTTTACTGTAAACTGGAAAAAAATTCCAAGTGGGGAGAAATCGTGAAAAAAACGCATTGCTGACATTGATTTTGGGGATGACCCTTAAGTATGATTCTACTCATAAGTATGATTACAGCGATACCAAACATATCCATTTTTTTATTATTTTAGAGGTGAAAAAAATCAGACGTTTGTAAAGTAAAAATTTGGGGGTCGTATCGCCATTTTCTAGATCCGTAACGTTATGGCTTATTTTTTGTGGGTAAGATGACGTTTTTATTTATGCCATTTTGGGATAGATATGATGTTTTGATCACTTCTTACAGCATTTTCGGGGCATTGCAGGGACCAAACAAACGTAATTTTGGCATTCTAGAATTTTTTTTTAGATTACAAGGTTTACCAAATAGGTTAATTATTTTTATATTTTGATTTATTAAACTTTTCTGAAAGCAGCAATATCACATGTGTATTTTTTATTATTTTCTTTCTTGTTAATGGGAGGAAAGAGGGTGGTTTGAACCTTTTACCTTTTACTTTCACTGTTCTAAATAGTCCCCTTAGGGGACTTGAATCTGCGATTGTCTGATCGCTTGCACTATATACAGTGATGCCAAAAGCATCACTGTATATAGAAGAAATAATTGTCTACTTTGAAGCTCGGCCACAGGCAGGGTTTCAATAGACCCCCAGCTGTCATGAGGCTCATGACAACCCATCGGCGACCTGCGATCATGTCACTGGCATGCATATGGGAGCGTGGAATGATGTGCCCCTATTCCGTCACGTGTTAAATGCCGTTTTCAGGGTTTGACAACAGAATTTAACAGGCTAACAATTGCTTCTCAAAGACAGGTCCTGGCTGTAACACACCCGCTTCTGACTTCTGCCCTACATTTATGGCTCATGTCGTGAAAGAGTTAAAGGGCTTTGCCACATGACTTAGGATAAGAAGTCAAATGGAGTGTCTGGTTTGGCTTCTTATTCTGAGTCGTATATTAAGGCACCTTTAAAGGGTCGATATTAACTATTATGATTGTTGCTTCCAATAGGTGGTTCTAGAGTTCCTGTCCTCTTCTTCTCTAAAGTTGATATTTGCATATGTAATTTCCCAGATGTGCATCACATTGGCTCTAAAACTCCCTACACCGGCTTGGTGCGCTCCACAAGAAGAAACTTTACCCTTTAGACCCATTGAAAGCTGGTAATTTACTACTTTAGATTTAATGGGGTAGTCCAAAGTCAAAATTCATTTAATTCAATTTTTAATTAAATTCCTGTGTATTTAATGCCAGCATTTCTTTTGTGGGAGGTCCTCAATGGAAATCATTGTGAAAACTTTCATAGAATCATAATCATAGAATGTTAGAGTTGGAAGGGACCTCAAGGGTCATCGTGTCCAATTCCCTGCTCAATGCAGGATTCACTAAACCATCTCAGACAGACGTCTGTCCAGCCTCTGTTTGGAGACTTCCATTGAAGGGGAACTCACCACCTCTCGTGGCAGCCTGTTCCACTCATTAATTACCCAGATCCTTTAACTGTTCCTCATAGGACATACTTTGTAGTCCGCTCACCATCCTGATAGCTCTTCTCTTTTCCTACTAGAGTATCAGTGAATTCCAGATTGTAACGTGGTGATGGGTAGAAAACTGGGATCAGACAACAGCCTCATCTAAGCTAATTGTTACAAGAGAGATTTCTTATGATTTGATTCACAAATTAAAATGTATATGAGAAAGAGAAAACCTGAGCCCTAGTCCCTAATAATGGGTGGACGCCGACATGACAATGGGTTGGAGGGAAGTTGGGGTCATTATAGTGAGGAGGAGTAAGGTCAGTGATAGGGGTTTAAAAAGGACAGTGGCGGTGAGGGTTTTCATCATCCTGCTCCACGTTTGTATGATGGCATCAGTGGATAAGGCTCTGGAGCATCTAAAGACAGCTCCCTGCATACGTCCTCCGGGCTGGCTGGAGAAACAGATAGCAGGGATCATTGCTGGCTGTGCGGCAACCCCAAGGCTGAGTCCTGTGGTGGTTAGTAGGCCCTCACTCGTTATGGTGCAGGGCCTGCTGCCACCAATACTGCAAATACCTGCAATGCAACGGCAGGCTATCATGGCAATGTTCCTATCGGTGGGCCCTCCTTTTCTTTTCTGGATGATATCCAGCTATCCCAGGCCACTACTACAATGGATAGTGGGCTATTCTCAGAGGAGTCATTGGCTCAGTTGTGGCCATCCATTCCACCTCCCTTCCTGCCAATGTCCTCAGGTATTTTGCTGCCTGCTAGGGCTCAGTAGACGGGAACCCCTCTTTCATCACATGTGGTCTCCCACTACAAGGGCGCATATTTTTGCTCAAGCAACAGTGTAAGTCCAGACTAAGAAGGAAAAGGATGATGGGATTCACCTGGAGGTATATATTTCTTTTGAAGGTCTCCTGGGCGTCTATATTAAAAAGGAAATTAGAGAAAAGATTGGAAAAGACGAGTAGTTCTAAATATTTTCTCTTTTACCATTGGAAAAATTCAATTTAGATAGAGACAAGAAGGACGATAGTAAGAAAGAGGAAGAGGCGCACAGATGGCGCTTGACCTCCTGGGCCTTTACTTATTGGCTGCAGGCCTTTACGATTTTGGCTAGTGTCATAGGTGAAAAGGCATCAAAGAACTGCACTCCCCTGTTTTGATACATGGATTCTATTGGTGAGGCGTATAGGATTTTTGGGAAGTAAGCATGATTGAGGTACGATGACCAGTTTCGCCATCAGAAAGTTATTTGTCCTATGATACGATGGGACCAAAAGGAAATTGGCCTATGGTTGAGGGTGATGGCCCCAACTAGATAAGGGAATTCCTTTAGGCAATGTGTACACTATGTGGATTTGTTGCGGATCCGCAGCGTTTTTTCCACGCGGAAATGCTCCCAAAATCCAAGTGATTAATCAATGACAATCCAGAATTGGTGTGCACATGCTGCGGAAAATTCCGTCCTGATTCGCAGCGTTTTATTTTCCACAGCATGTCAATTATTTTTGCAGATATGCAGCGTTTCTGCACCAACTGACTTCCATTGAGTCAGTCACATCCGCAGCAAAACTGCAGGTGTAAAAAGGTTTGTGGATTTGTTGCCAAAAACGCTGCAGAAAAGGCAATGATATCAGAAGGAGGAAGAGTGTGTGGGCGGAGAATATGTGTGAGTTGAGAATATGTGCATGTCTGTGGGTGTCTGTGTGTGTATGCAGCTGTGTGCGTGTGTGGCTATATGCGGGTGTGTGCGGTAACGCTACCGCCAGTACTGTAGGTCACAGCGCTGCGGGATCATGCTGGTAGATGTCAGCGTGATTCTGCAGCTGGCTGTGACCAGCAGCGGTGACCTGCGGTAAAAAATCAGGCGTGGGCCGATGAGACTACTGCTCCCATCAGGCTACGTCTGGTGTCACTGATAACAGTGAAAGCAGATGCCACTAATGGGAGAGTAGTATCATTTGCCCGCGCCTGATTTTTTACCGCAGGTCACCGCTGCTGGTCACAGCCAGCTGCGGAATCACGCTGACATCTACCAGCATGATCCCGCAGCGCTGTGACACAGCTGTGCTCACAGTTAAAAAAAGTAAAATTACAAATATATTCACATAAAAATAAAAACCCATTATATTCACCTCACACCAAATCCCTGACCCCTTTGTCTCCTAGAAATAATGTGAAATAATAAACCAACATATACTTCCTGTCCGCCATCGTCCAGGTAATCTGAGTGTCCCACTGCGATCTCACGTGTAGAACAGTCACATCAGGAGATGTGACCGCTCTACCTGGCCTCTGGTGATACACTGACAGGAGGTAATCACTCCCGCATTGTATCACTGAGCCGTCGTGAGAGTTCACCAGAGTTCGTCATCTCCGGTACTCTCACAGCACCGCTGCATGGGAAAGTTCTCACACAGCGGTAGTGCCGTAAGTGAGAGCACAGGAGCCGATGAACTTCGGTGAATTCTCACGGTGTTAGGGTCTGCGGAACGCACCAAATATATGATGTAGAGAGGTGCGTTCGCAGCCAGGGGTCCACCGTGCAGGCGGAGCCTGCTGCTAGTAAGATAGCGCAAGAAGCGAACTCTGTTATCCCGCAGAGTCGCCAAAATAAACGCCGTAACGCGCTGTGGCAATATGTGCGAACTCTGTTATTCCACAGAGCCGCTAGAAGGAGTGCCGCAGCGCTATATGGCGATGTGTGCGAACTCAGTTAACACCACTGAGTCGCAAATTAAACACGCTAGAGCGCTGTCTAGTGTTGAAAGCGAACCCTGTTGCGTCACAGAGCCGCTGAGACAACTTCTGTGTCCTGTTAGACACCCAGGTACACAGTTAACTGCTAAGCCAGGGATGTCAAAGTCAAACACACCGAGGACCAAAAAAAAAATTTGCTACAAGCCGAGGGCCAGACTGACTCCGGCCCTGCTACCGGTGCATTGTGGGAAATGTAGTGTTGGTGCAGGGCCGGCTCCAGGTTTTTATGGGCCCCGGGCGAAAGAGCCTCAGTGGGCCCCTTTAACACAGACCACGATTCATGATGCACAGATACAGCAGAGAAATATTGGTACAGTACAATGCCAAATACTTCTCTTCTTTCATTACATGAGTGATATCTATTGTAAATTGTACAATAGCTCAAAAACCACCAAATCCTCACAGCGCACAGAACAGACTGGACAGTACAGTCCTCCATACAATATTATGGGCACCACAGTCTCCCCCTCATCACCCATATAATACCCCATGCAGGATGTCACCCCCCATATAATGCTCCATACAGAATACTGGACCCAATATAATGCTCCATACAGGATACTAGTCCCCATATAATGCTCCATACAGGATACTGGTCCCCATATAATGCTCCATACAAAATATGGAGCTCTCCTCTGCGCTGTACTGCGTTCTGCACTGTTACAGCTCAGGAAAGGGCGCTGTGGAAAGACTCCCCATTATCATCATCATTGCCTCCCCATCATCATCATGGCCTCCCCATTATCATCAATGCCTGCCCATCATCATCATCTCCTCCCCATCATCATCAATGCCTGCCCATCATCATCTTCTCCCCATCATCAATGCCTGCCCATTATCATCAATGCCTGCCCATTATCATCATCTTCTCCCCATCATCATCAATGCCTCCCCATTATCAGCAATGCCTGCCCATCATCACACACAGACAGCACACAAGCACTCTCTCACATACTTATACACACACACACAAAGCACCGCACTACATACACACAGACACACACAGAGACATACACACACACGTCTTACCTGTCCGACGTCCGCGCGCTCTGTGCCACAGCCGGCCGCTGAATGATGACGTCATTCAGCGGCCTGCTGTAAGAGGAAGCGCCGGCGCCCCCTGGAGCCCGGAGCTGCGGCAGCGGAGGCACGGGAGAGGTAAGTATTGTGCCAGCTGATGCCGGGACCCTGAGCAAGCGGGGGGGGGGGGCCCAGTGGCGGCGCTGACACCGCTCTCCTCCGCTAATGGGCGGGGGGGTGCCAGACTGCGAGTGGGCCCCCCCGCCTGCTCAGGGCCCCGGCACTTGCCCGGGTGTGCCGGGTGCTGACGCCGGCCCTGGTTGGTGCGTGCAAAACACCAGCAGGCAGCTGTGGCCTGCGGGCCGGATCTAATAGTAATTAAATATCATCCAGGGGGCCATAGATAATCAAGGCCCACGGGCCTTGACTTTGACATATGGTTGCTAAGCGAACATAGAAAGTGATCATGCGCTAATGTCCTCGCGGGAGTCACCCGCAATCTATGGCATCTGAACGGCAGGCCCTGAATACGGCAATCAAACTCCTCACCAGTTATACCGGTAATGTAAGGCATCTAAGACACCGACCCTGACCAGCTAGCATACCAAGCTCCTCACCGATTAGGTCGGTATTGTAATGGCGTATTTCAGCCGCCTTAACCACACACACGCATGACCACACTGGCGCAAAGCATATAACGGTTGATACTAGCGCACGGCCGTGCGGTAAGGACAGCCTTTTATAGCAGCCACGAGAAAAAGACCTTCCAGGAAGGACCAATGGGAAGCTGCTTCAGAACATCAACAGCCACATGACCTTCCTGAAGGACCAATAGAAGTGGCAGCTGTATCCGAGCATGTGACCCCCGATCTCCAATGGGAGATCCTGCCCTGGGCATGCTCAGATGAAGCAACAAAGGACTTAGTCCCAAATCTGCCTGCTCCAACACTGGTTGCAGCAGCAAGTCTCTGCACAGTACTGGGCCGAACAAGACGCTGGGACCAACGTCTCTGCTGAGCAGGAACCTGTTATGTTTTGGTAGCTGAGGAGAGTAAGCAAAAACGGCAATACACCAGAGAGGCTGGAACCTATTGTATTGCAGTAACCTGAACTAACCACACAACTAGAGGTAGCCGTGGAGCGTTCCTACGTTGATCCTAGACGCCTCGTCACAGCCTGAGAGATAACTACACCTAAAGGCAGAAAGATGAAAGCTATCTGCCCCGGAGCAGATCCCCAAAGAAATTGGGAAGCCCCCAAACATGTAATGGTGGTTAGACAAGAAGAAACACGGACACAGACAGAAAATAGAATGAGCAAATGCTGGGGCCCAATCTGTCTAGACAGAAAAGTAAAGGAAAGGATACTCACTGCAATCCAAAAAAACCCCTAAAAAATACCAACTCTACTGATTGCAAAAACACCTGAGATCACACGACCTCTACCACCTAAATCAGTTCTCTGGTGTAACAAAACTAAGCTGCAGGCACTGAAAAAACAGGAAAAAGCAAATGAACAAACAACAGTGGCTCCAGATAAACTGAGAGGAGCACAATCCCCCCGGAGGGGACCTGGCTGACCTCCACAGAAGTGCAGGGAACAATTCAAAAAGCAAGCACAAAAATAAAAGCAGAAAATATCTTATCTGATAGCAGAAGATGCAGGCAAGACTCAGCAAGCTTCCAAATGAACCAGGAACCACAATTGAGACAAGAACAATTGATCACCGGCAACCATCATGGGAGGGAACCTCCCTTATATCAGACCAGTCCGTGATCCCAGATTGCCACTCCTCGCTGTAAGGCTCAGCACTGTCTGCAACCACCAGAGGGAGCCTCTGCTCAGAAACCATTTTTAGCACATTCATAACAGTACCCCCCCTTGAGGAGGGGTCACCGAACCCTCACTTGTGCAACCAGGTCGATCAGGATGAGCTCGGTGATAGGCACAGATCAGTCTCCTAGCATGGATGTCCGAAGCAAACACCCAAGAATTGTCCTCCTGACCATAACCTCTCCACTTAACCAAATACTGGAGTTTCTGTCTAGAAAAACAAGAATCCAATATTTTCTCAACCACACACTCCAGATTGCCCTCAACCAAAACAGGGTCAGGAGGCGCAGCCATAGGAACCACTGCCACGACAAACCTCTTCAATAAGGACTTGTGGAACACGTTATGAATCTTAAACGTCCCTGGACGAAGCAAACGGAAGGAAGCAGGATTAAGAATCTCCATGATCTTATAAGGTCCAATGAACCTAGGCTTAAGCTTTGGAGATGCAACCCTCATAGGGATATTTCTTGAGGACAACCAAACCAAGTCCCCCACTTTAAACCGAGAACCATCAGTCCTATGCCAGTTGGAAAGCCGTTGGGCCTTCTCCTGAGAGAGAGACAACCTCTCCACTACCTGGTCGCAAATCTGCTGCATTCGCTCCACAACAGAGTCAACACCCGGACAGACAGAAGCCTCCGCCTGTCCTGAAGAAAATCGAGGGTGAAACCCAAAATTGCAGAAAAATGGAGACATCAAGGTGGCAGAGCTAGCCCTATTATTAAGAGCAAACTCAGCCAAAGGCAAAAAAGAGACCCAGTCATCTTGATCAGCAGACACAAAACATCTCAAATAAGTCTCCAAGGTCTGGTTTGTTCTCTTGGTTTGTCCATTGGTCTGAGGATGAAAAGCAGAGGAGAAAGATAACTGAACACCAAGTTTAGAACAAAATGTCCTCCAAAATCTGGAAACAAACTGGACTCCTCTGTCAGACACAATGTTCTCCGGAATGCCATGTAACCGAACCACGTGCTGAAGGAATAAAGGCACCAATTCGGAGGAGGAAGGTAACTTAGGTAATGGCACAAGATGTATCATCTTGGAAAACCTATCACAGATTACCCAGATAACGGTCATTCTCTGAGAAACAGGTAGGTCGGAAATAAAATCCATAGAGATATGGGTCCATGGCTTCTTGGGCACAGGTAATGGCATTAACAAACCACTAGAGCGAGAGCAAGGCTTGGAGAGAGAGCAAGTCCCACAGGACAGCACAAATTCCCTGACGTCACGAGACAAAGTAGGCCACCAAAAGGACCGACTCACCAAGTCTCTGGTACCAAAAATCCCGGGATGACCAGCCAACGCGGAACAATAAATCTCAGACATCACACTCTTCTTCCACTGGTCTGGGACAAACAATTTCCCAATAGGGCAGCACTCAGGTTTATCCTCCTGACACCCTTCCAGAGCCAGTCTCAAATTGGGCGAGATGGCGGAAAGAACTACACCCTCTTTCAAAATAACAGCAGGATCAGATAACTCAGGAGAGTCCGCAAAGAAACTCCTCGAGAAGGCATCCGCCTTAACATTCTTAGTGCCAGGAAGAAAAGAAACCACAAAATTAAAACGTGTGAAAAACAAGGCCCACCTGGCCTTTCTAGGATTAAGTCGCTTGGCTGATTCGAGATAAACCAGATTCTTATGGTCAGTGAGGACCACCACCTGATGTTTGGCTCCCTCCAGCCAATGTCTCCACTCTTCAAAGGCCCACTTCATGGCCAATAACTCCTGATTACCGACGTCATAATTATGTTCAGTTGGAGAAAATTTTCGAGAGAAAAAAGCACAAGGGTTACTCTTAGAGGTCTCTGAATCTCTTTGGGACAAAACGGCACCTGCCCCAATTTCAGAGGCATCAACCTCCACCTGAAACGGTAGAGAAACATCAGGCTGCCGTAGAACAGGAGCAGAAGTGAATCTCTGCTTAAGTTCCTGAAACGCAGAAACTGCCTCAAGAGGCCAATTCACCACCATCAGAACCCTTTTTGGTCAAATCAGTCAATGGTTTAACAATACTGGAGAAATTACCAATAAATTTACGATAAAAATTGACAAAACCCAAAAATCTCTGAAGAGCCTTTAATGAAGTAGGTTGGACCCAATCACAGATGGCCTGAACCTTGACCGGGGTCCATTTCAATAACAGATGGAGACAAAATGAATCCCAGAAATGAGACCTTCTGTACGCCAAAAAGATACTTTGATCCCTTCACATACAGTGCATTCTCTCTCAAAATCTGGAACACAGTCCGAACATGTTTCACTTGAGAGTCCCAGTCATTGGAAAAAATCAAGATATCATCCAAATAAACAATCAGAAATTAATCCACAAAATCCCTGAAAATATCATTCATGAAGGATTGGAAGACGGAAGGAGCATTAGTGAGCCCAAAGGGCATCACTAGGTACTCAAAATGTCCCTCTGGGGTATTAAACGCCGTCTTCCATTCATCCCCGTGCTTAATGCGAATAAGGTTATACGCCCCCCTGAGGTCAAGCTTGGTAAACCAACTAGCACTTTTCACTCTGGAAAACAGGTCAGAAATCAAGGGTAACGGATATTGATACTTCACAGTGATCTTATTCAAGAGACGATAATCAATACACGGCCTCAATGAACCATCCTTTTTGGCCACAAAGAAAAAACCGGCACCCAAGGGTGAAGAGGATGGTCTGATATGACCCTTCTCCAATGACTCCTTGATATAAGATCGCATAGCATCGTGTTCAGGTACAGACAAGTTAAAAAGGCGACCTTTAGGAAATTTACCACCAGGCACTAATTCAATAGCGCAATCATAGATCCTGTGAGGGGGCAAGGATGCAGATTTACTTTCACTAAACACATCCGAAAAATCAGTCAAAAAGTCAGGAACATCCTGAGACTGGGGAGAGGCAGAAAAAACAGGAGTGTCGGCATTAACACATTGGCAGCCCCAACTGGTCACAGACACAGATTTCCAATCCAAAACAGGATTATGAGAGTGTAACCAAGGGAAACCTGGTACAATAATGTCATGCAGATTATACAGCACCAAAAATTTGCAACTGTCCTGATGATCTGGTTCAACCCTCATTATCACCTGAGTAGAAAACTGGGGTTTATTCTCTGCCAAAGGGGTAGAATCAATGTCCAGTAGGGGAATAGACTTCCGCAGGGGTATCATGGGAAACCCACAACGTTTGGCAAAGTCAAAATCCATCAGGTTAATAGCTGCTCCTGAATCAACAAAAGCCTGGGCAGAAAATATGGACAGGGAGAAAATCAGGGTAACAGTCAACAGAAATTTAGTCTGAACACTACCCAAGACAACTGAGCGTGCAAAACGTCTTCCCCGCTTAGGGCAGACTGAAATAGCATGAGAGGCATCACCACAGTAGAAACATAACCCATTGCGCTTTCGAATCTCATGACGCTGTGCCCCAGAAGTCACTCTATCACACTGCATGGGCTCAGAAGCTGGCTCACAAGGCAACACTATCTCACGCATACCTCTGCGCTCAAGCAAACGTCTGTCAATTTGAATAGCCAATGACATAGAATCATTGAGACCAGAGGGAGCAGGGAATCCCACCATAACATCCTTTACATTCTCTGACAGCCCCTTCCGAAAAAGGGCTGCCAGAGCATCATCATTCCATTTGGTCAGGACTGCCCACTTTCGGAATTTCTGACAGTACAACGCAGCGTCTTTAAGACCCCGATTTAATGCCAACAAGGTTTTTTCAGCTTGATCAGTGATATTAGGTTCATCGTACAATGACCCCAGAGCCAGAAAAAATGCATCAATATCATTCAAAACAGGATCCCCAGGTGTCAGGGAAAAAGCCCAATCCTGAGGATCGCCGCGCAGTAGAGAGATGACAATTTGAACCTGCTGTGCTGCGTTCCCTGAGGACTTAGGCTTTAAGGCAAAAAACAACTTACAGTTATTTTTGAAATTCAGAAATTTAGCCCGATCCCCCAAAAACAAATCTGGCATGGGAATCCTAGGTTCCACAACCGGCAACGTAGCAATATAGGTAGCAATACTCCGAACCTCAGTGGCAAGCTGATCCACACGGCCAGACTACTGTGCAAACTCCATTGAGAGAGAAAAAAAAATCCTCCTCAGCACCCAGAGAAAAAGAGGGAAAAAATGCAACAAACAGAAAAAAAAAATCTCTGACAACTCTGACAACTTTTTTCTTTCCACACTATTTTTCCCTTCTGTGAGTACCATATAATTTTCAGTTTGGCCGGTGATACTGTTATGTTAGGTAGCTGAGGAGGACAGGAACAACAGCAGGGCAGCCGAACACCTGAGATGTTGGTAACTAATGGGTTGCAGATTCCTAAACTAACCACACAACTAGAGGTAGCCGTGGAGCGTTCCTACATTGATCCTAGACGCCTCGTCACAGCCTGAGAGATAACTACACCTAAAGGCAGAAAGATGAAAGCTATCTGCCCCAGAGCAGATCCCCAAAGAAAATAGGAAGCCCCCAAACATGTAATAGCGGTTAGACAAGAAGAAAGCACGAACACAGACAGAAAATAGACTGAGCAAACGCTGGGGCCACAAGCTGACTAAATAGGATAGGACAGGAGAGATTACTTTCTGCAACCCAGAAAACCCTACAAAAATCCAACAATTCTGATTACAAAAATACTGAGATCACACGATCTCGCCACCCACTAAATCAGAACTCAGTGTGAACAAAACCAAGCCGCAGCCACTGAAAAAACAGGAAAAAGAAAATGAACAAATAACAGTGGCTTCAGATAAACTGAGAGGAGCACAAGCCCCCGGAGGGGACCTGGCTGACCTCCACAGAAGTGCAGGGAACAATGCAAAAAGCAAGCACAAAAATAAAAGCAGAGAATATCTTATCTGATAGCAGAAGATGCAGGCAAGACTCAGCAAACATCCAAATGAACCAGGAACCACAATTGAGACAAGAACAATTGATAACCGGCAACCATCATGGGAGGGAACCTCCCTTATATCAGACCAGTCAGTGAACCCAGATTGCCATTCCTCGCTGAAAGTTTCAGTACTGTCTGTAACCACCAGAGGGAGCCTCTGCTCAGAAACCATCTCTAGCACATTCATAACACAGCTGGTACTGATGCTGGTAGTGACTAAAGCACAATAGCACCTAAGGCAGGAGGTGTTGAGCCTGCGTCATCGTCTGGCTCAAGAAGGCCTGGAATGCTCCCTTTTCTGGGAGTAGGTAAACCGCTTTTAAAGCCAGAGCATCAGGAACATGTTTTGCCTTACATTGTCGAAACAGCCTCCAGCTCTATCGCCTCCTCTTCTGAAGTCGTCAGTGCAGGCTCCTGGTCAGGAATAACACCTTTCCTTGTGTCCTTCACCCCCACCAAAAGTGAAAAATGCGGCAGCCCACACTTCAGGTTACTCCATGGAGCTCTTTTCACATACCATGCCTGGGTTATTAAGTCAAATCCTGAATTCCACAGTCCAACATTAATCAGAGATGGAGTGCACTGATGCACAGCCACTGCTATATGATTCTGCTGGTACATTCACCCAGAGCACTGCATTGCCCTCGCAGTCTACTGAGCCAGATTCTGACACTGAAGAAACTCAGGTGCCCCTTCCTGCATACTATACCACCTTACACAGTGACACATAGGACAGTGCAGATGAAATTGAACAGGAGGTGATAGATGACCCAATTGTTGACCCGGATTTGCATCCAATGTGAGAAGAGGGTGCCGCTGGCAATAGCTCAGAAGAGGAGAAGGATCCGCAGCAGGCATCGACATCGCAGCAGCGGTTATCAGGCAGGCCCGTAGCAGTCCAAAAAGGTGTAAAAAAATAAATAACAGTTGCAGGACAGCTTGTCCAGACGGTCAAATTAGCACAGTGTGCAAGCCCCGATAATTTTTACCATAGTAGGAAGAGTCCAGTGTGGCACTTTTTTTACCTAAATCCTATTGATGAGGCAAAGGTTATCTGAAAGCAGTGCGGAAGGACCTTTAGCCAAAGGAAAAATCTCAGAAATTTGAATACCAGTTGCAGGGCCGGCATCAGTACCCGGGCCTGGGCACCCGGGCAGGCGGGGGGGCCCATTCGCCATCGGGCACCCCGGCGCCCATTAGTGGATGGAGCGGTGCCAGTGCCGCCACTGGGCTCCCCCCCACACTTGCTCAGGGCCCCGGCAGCCGGCACAATACTTACCTCTCCCCGTGCCTCCGCAACTCGGGCTCCAGGGGGAGACTGCAGGGCGCCCGCGCTTCCTCTCACAGCAGTGCCGCTGGATGACGTCATCATTCAGCGGCCGGCTGTGGCAGAGAGTAAGCGTGGGCGCCAGTGATGCTGCGGGACTGCCTGCGATGCGGACGCCTGACAGGTGAGATGTGGTGTGTGTCAGTGTGTGCGTGTGTGTCTGCCTGCGTGTGTGTATGTAGTTCGGTGCTTTGTGTGTGTGTATGTGAGAGAGTGCTGCGGTGCTGTCTGTGTGTGGTGCTGTATGTGTGATGGTGGTGGGGGGAGGCAGTGCTGGTGGTGAGGAGGCAATGATGATGATAGGGAGGCGATGATGATGGGGAAGCAATGATGATGATAATGGAGAGGCGATGATGATGGGGAGGCAATGATGATGATGGGGAGACAATGATGATGATAATGGGGAGGCAATGATGATGATGGGGAGGCAATGATGATGATGGGGAGGAAATGATGATGATAATGGGGAGGCAATGATGATGATGGGGAGTAAAGGCATTGTACTATACCCATATTTCTCTGCAGTATCTGTGCATCATGAATCATAGTCTGTGTTCAAGGGGCCCACTGAGACTCTTTCGCCCAGGGCCCATAAAAACCTGGAGCCGGCCCTGACCAGTTGCATGCTTAGACATTTACTGAACATGCTCTTGCAAGCGTGGACTGACTACAAAACCTACAAATCCCCCCCAGGGCCTTCGTTAGCACCTGGCGCACCCGGGCAAGTGCCAGTTCCCTGAGCAGGTGGGGGGGCCGACTCGTAGGGCCCCTCATAGTACAAAAAATTGTCTCTGACGGTGGGAGGGCCCACTCGCCGTCAGACACACCGGTGTACTATGAGGGGCCCTGTGCCAGTGCCGTCGCCCACGAGTCGGCCCTCCCTGCTTGCTCAGGGCACCAGCACTTCCAATACTTACCTCTCCCTGCTCCACCGCAGTGACGTCTTCCGCATTTACTGACAGTGACATTCAGCTAAGAGAGCGCAATGACGTCACGTCTGTCCGCCCTCTGCCTAAACAGTCCAAGTGCAGAGAGCTGTAACATGGCGACGCTGAGGAGTCCAGAGTAGAGCAGTGCACAGCGAGGAGAGGTATTACATTTTTTTAATGTTTGGAGCAATATATGGGGAGCATTATACACTGGAGATTTATATATGGGGCCCAGCATACACTTGAGCATTAAAAATGTGGCAGATCAGACACTGGAGCAGCATGCATGGGGCCCATCATATACTGGAGCATTGTAAATGCGGCAGATCAGACACTGGAGCCTGAGGCCATGGGGCCCATCAGGGGCGGACATATCATTGGTGCAACCTGTGCAGCCGCACAGGGGCCCAAGAGGTGAGGGGGCCAATTTATACCTCCAAAGCAGGTACAATTTTGCATTTTTAGGAGATCTTGGGCTGCAAAGGGCCCATGTATTGTTCTTGCACAGGGGCCCTTTTCTGACTTTTTCCACCATATACTGGAGCATTCTAAAAGGGGGAAAACAGACCCTGGAGAAGCATTTACGGGGACCATTATACACTGGATCATTATAAATGGGGCCCATTATATATGGACCATGATTTCAGCCCATAAGACACTGGAGCATCATCCATGGGGCCCAAATAATACAGGAGCATTCTAAAAGGGGGAAAACAGACACTGGAGCAGTATTTACGGGGCCCATTATACACTAGATCATTAATAATTGGGCCTATTATATATGGACCATGATTTTGGCCCATAAAACACTGGAGCATCATCCACGGGGCCCAACATATACTGGAGCATTCTAAATGGAGCAGATCAGACACTGGAGCATCATCCATGGGGACCAAATAATAAAGGAGCATTCTAAAAGGGGGAAAACAGACACTGGAGCAGCATTTACGGGGATCATTATATATTGGATCATTATAAATGGGGCCCATGATATATGGAGCATTATTTTGGCCCATAAGACACTGGAGCATCATCCATGGGGCCCATCATATAAAGGAGCATTCTCAATGGGGCCGATCAGTGACTGGAGCAGCATCCATGGGGCCCATCATATACTGGAGCATTGTAAATGGGGGACAGCAGACCCTGGAGCAGCATTTACGGGGCCCATTATACACTGGATCATTAACCCCTAAACTCCCAAGGGTGATTTGCACGTTAATGACAGGGCCAATTTTTACAATTCTGACCACTGTCTCTTTATGAGGTTATAACTCTGGAACGCTTCAACGGATCTTCGCGATTCTGAGAATATTTTCTCGTGACATATTGTTCTTCACGTTAGTGGTAAAATTTCTACGATATAACTTGCGTTTATTTTTGAAAAAAACGCAAATATGGCGAAAATTTTTAAAATTTTGCAATTTTCAAACTTTCAATTTTTATTCCCTTAAAACAGAGAAATATGTCACACAAAATAGTTAATAAATAACATTTTCCACGTGTCTACTTTACATCAGCACAAATTTGGAACCAACATTTTTTTTGTTAGCAAATTATAAGGGTTATAAGTTGACCAGCGATTTATCATTTTTACAACAAAATTTACAAAGCCATTTTTTTTAAGGACCACCTCTCATTTGAAGTCACTTTGAGGGGTCTATATGTCAGAAAATACCAAAAAGTGACACCATTCTAAAAACTGCACCCCTCAAGGTACTCAAAACCACATTCAAGAAGTTTATTAACCATTCAGGTGCTTCACAGGAGCTGAAGCAACGTGGAAGGAAAAAATGAACATTTAACTTTTTAGTCACAAAAATGATCATTTACAAACTTTTTTTTATTTTCACAAGGGTAAAAGGAGAAAATGGACAGATAAAGTTGTTGTGCAATTTCTCCTGAGTACGCCAATACCCCATATGTGGGGGAAAACAACTGTTCGGGCACACGGCGAGCTCGTAAGGGAAGGAGCGCCGTTTGACTTTTTCAAACCAAAATTGGCTGGAGTTGAGATTGGACGCCATGTCGCGCTTGGAGAGCCCCTGATGCGCCTAAACAGTGGAAACCCCCCACAAGTGACACCATTTTGGAAAATAGACCCCCAAAGGAACTTATCTAGATGTGTGGTGAGCACTTTGAACCCCGAAGTGCTTCACAGAAGTTTATAACGTACAGCCGTAAAAATAAAAATTCTTTTCTTTTTTTTACAAAAAATGATTTTTTCGTCCCCAATATTTTATTTTCACAATGGTAACAGAAGAAATTGGACCTCAAAAGTTGTTTTCCAATTTGTCCTGAGTACGCTGATACTGTATATGTGGGAGAAAACTACTGTATGGGCACACGTCGGGGCTCGGAAGGGAAGTAGTGAAGTTTTGGATTGCAGATTTTGATGGAATGGTCTGCTGGTGTCATGTCGCATTTGGAGAGCCCGTGATGTGCCTAAACAGTGGAAACCTCCCACAAGTGACCCCATTTTGGAAAATAGACCCCCCAAAGGAACTTATCTAGATGTGTGGTGAGCACTTTGAACCCCGAAGTGCTTCACAGAAGCTTATAACGTACAGCCGTAAAAATAAAAAATCTTTTTTTTTTTTTACAAAAATTATTTTTTCGCCCCCAATATTTTATTTTCACAAGGGTAACAGAAGAAATTGGACCCAAAAGTTGTTTTCCAATTTGTCCTGAGTACGCTGATACTCTATATATGGGAGAAAACTACTGTACAGTCATGGCCAAAAGTTTTGAGAATGACACAAATATTATATTTTCACATGATCTGCTGCCCTCTGGTTTTTATGTGTGTTTGACAGATGTTTTTATCACAGACAGAAATATAATAATTACAAACATATGAGTAACAAAAGCTTATATTGACAGTTAGAATGAGTTAATGCAGCAAGTCAATATTTGCAGTGTTGACCCTTCTTCTTCAGGACCTCTGCAATTCTCCCTGGCATGCTCTCAATCAACTTCTGGACCAAATCCTGACTGATAGCAGTCCATTCTTGCACAATCAATGCTTTCATTTTGTCAGAATTTTTAGGTTTTGTTTGTCCACCCGTCTCTTGATGATTGACCACAAGTTCTCAATGGGATTAAGATCTGGGGAGTTTCCAGGCCATGGACCTAAAATCTCTATGTTTTGTTCCCTGAGCCATTGCTTTATGGCAAGGTGCTCCATCATGCTGGAAAAGGCATTGTTGATCGCCAAACTGCTCTTGGAGGGTTGGGAGAAGTTGCTCTTGGAGGACATTCTGGTACCATTCTTTATTCATGGCTGTGTTTTTAGGCAAGACTGTGAGAGAGCCGATTCCCTTGGCTGAGAAGCAACCCACACCATGAATGGTTTCAGGATGCTTAACAGTTGGCATGAGACAAGACTGGTGGTAGCGCTCACCTTGTCTTCTCCTAATGAGGCGTTTTCCTGATGTCCCAAACAATCGAAAAGGGGATTCATCAGAGAAAATAACTTTACCCCAGTCCTCAGCAGTCCACTGCCTGTACTTTTTGCAGAATATCAGTCTGTCCATGATGTTTTTTTCTGGAGAGAAGTGGCTTCTTTGCTGCCCTCCTTGAGACCAGGCCTTGCTCCAAGAGTCTCCGCCTCACAGTGCGTGCAGATGCACTCACACCTGCCTGCTGCCATTCCTGAGCAAGCTCTGAACTGCTGGTAGCCCGATCCCGCAGCTGAAACACTTTTAAGAGATGGTCCTGGCGCTTGCTGGTCTTTCTTGGGCGCCCTGGAGCCTTTTTGGCAACAATGGAACCTCTCTCCTTGAAGTTCTTGATGATGCGATAGATTGTTGACTGAGGTGCAATCTTTCTAGCTGCGATACTCTTCCCTGTTAGGCCATTTTGTGCATTGCAATGATGATTGCACGTGTTTCTTTAGAGATAACCATGGTTAACAGAAAAGAAACAATGATGCCAAGCACCAGCCTCCTTTTAAAGTGTCCAGTGGTGTCATTCTTACTTAATCATGACAGATTGATCTCCAGCCATGTCCTCATCAACACCCACACCTGTGTTACTGGAGCAATCACTGAAAAGAGGTTAGCTGGTCCTTTTAAGGCAGGGCTGCAATGATGTTGAAATGTGTTTTGGGGGATAAAGTTCATTTTCTAGCCAAATATTGACTTTGCAAGTAATTGCTGTTAAGCTGATCACTCTTTATAACATTCTGGAGTAAATGCAAATTGCCATTAGAAATCGTGAAGCAGTAGACTTTGTAAAAATTAATATTTGTGTCATTCTCAAAACTTTTGGCCATGACTGTATGTGCACACGTCGGGGCTCGGAAGGGAAGTAGTGACATTTTGGATTGCAGACTTTGATGGAATGGTCTGCTGGCGTCATGTCGCATTTGGAGAGCCCCTGATGTGCCTAAACAGTGGAAACCCCCACAAGAGACCCCATTTTGGAAAATAGACCCCACAAGGAACTTATCTAGATATGTAGTGAGCACTATGAATCCCCAAGTTCTTCACAGAAGTTTAAAACGTACAGCCGTAAAAACATAAAAATCATTTTTTTTTTACAAAAATGATATTTTCGACACCATTTTTTTTATTTTCCCAAGGGTAACAGAAGAAATTGGACCTGAAGAGCTATTGTGCAATTTGTCCTGAGTACGCTGATACCATAAATGTGGGGGTAAACTACTGTTTGGGCGCATGGCAGAGCTCAGAAGGGAAGGAGCATGGTTTGACTTTTTCAACGCAGAATTGGCTGGAATTGAGATCAGACACCATGTCACATTTGGAGAGCCCCTGATGTGCCTAAGCAGTGGAAACCCCACAATTCTAACTCCAACCCTAACCCCAACACACCCCTAACCCTAGTCCCAACCTTAACCACAAACCTAACCCTAACACACCCCTAACCCTAATCCCAACCCTAACCCTAACTTTAGCCCCAACCCTAACCCTAACTTTAGTCGCAACCCTAACACTAACCCTAACTCTAATGGGAAAATGGAAATAAATACATTTTTTTAATTTTATTATTTTTCCCTAACTAAGGGGGTGATAAAGGGGGGTTTGATTTACTATTTATAGAGTGTTTTTATGTTTGGCAGCTGTCACGCTAAAAGACGCTTTTATTGCAAAAAATAGTTTTTGCATCACCACATTTTGAGAGCTATAATTTTTGCATATTTTGGCCCACAGAGTCATGTGAGGTCTTATTTTTTGTGGTACGAGTTGACGTTTTTATTGGTACCATTTTTGGGCACGTGACGTTTTTTGATCGCTTTTTAATTTGATTTTTGGGAGGTTAGAATGAAAAAAAATCAGCAATTCATGAATTTCTTTTGGGGGGGCGTTTATACCGTTCCGCGTGTGGTAAAATTGATAAAGCAGTTTTATTCTTTGGGTTAGTACGATTACGGCGATACCTCATTTAAATCATTTTTTTATGTTTTGGCGCTTTCATACAAAAAAAACAATTTTATATAAAAAATAATTATTTTTGCATCGCTTTATTCTGCGAGCTATAAATTTTTTATTTTTTTCGCTGATGATGCTGTATGGTTAAAATTAAAAACAGATGTAGCGGCGCAAGTATATATGTGCTGGATCCGCTGCAAGTACAAGAAACTCCTACCACAAGGAGAAAAGAAAAAGTAATAAAAATACTAAAAACAGTACTCGCGCTTTGAATCAAACACACACAATACTGATCACAACACGTACCTGGGATTTTCAGAAGGTTTTATACACGGATATTTGAAAGGATAAGTCAGCGACGTATGTTTGTGTAATATTTTTGGGTATATTTATACCATATTAAATGCACCTTATCTTCATTATAAACGTACATTATATATGTATATTTGCACATCTAGATACTCACTTTAAATACTTCAGCATTGTTTTTTTTTTTTTTTTTTTCTCCTTAGGGATTACTCAAAAGGCACTTTTTAAGGACGTGTATGCAATCTTGTCCTTTTTAATCCTATGAGCAGCTATTTAGGCTTATTTTACCTCTAATTTATGCGGTTACTGATTTATTTTTTCTTTCTTGCATTTAGTGGTGCAGTGCACAAAAAGTGCCTTCTATTACACAAACATACGTCGCTGACTTATCCTTTCAAATATCCGTGTATAAAACCTTCTGAAAATCCCAGGTACGTGTTGCGATCAGTATTGTGTGTGTTTGATTCAAAGCGCGAGTACTGTTTTTAGTATTTTGATGCTGTATGGTGGCTCGTTTCTTGCGGGACAAGATGACGTTTTCAGCGGTACCATGTTTATTTATATCGGTCTTTTTGATCGCGTGTTATTCCACTTTTTGTTCGGCAGTATGATGATAAAGCATTGTTTTTTGCTTTGTTTTTTTTTAAAGGGTTCACTAAAGGAGTTAACTAGAGGGACAGTTCTATAGGGCGGGTCGTTACGGACGCGGCGATACCAAATATGTGTGCTTTTATTGTTTTGTTTTTTTTATTTACAGGAAGAAATGAATTTATTGGGGAATTTTTTTTTTTCCTTTATTTTGGAATTTTTTTTTACACATGTGATTTTTATTTTTTTAACTATTTTACTGTGTCCCAGGGTGGGACATCACAGTATAGTGTCAGATCGCTGGTGTGACAGTGTGCACAGCACTTTGTCACACCAGCGATGTGACAGGCAGTGCTGCAGGCTTCCCTGCAGGACCCCGCGGCCATCTTGGATCTGGGGTCTTGCAGGGAGGAAGGCCTCAGAACAGCGCAATCACATCGCACTGTTCTGAGGGTCTCAAGGGAGCACGCAGGGAGCCCCCTCCCTGCGCGATGCTTCCCTGTGCCCCCATTAATGTGCCAGGGGTTAATGTGCCTGGAGCGGTCCGTGACCGCTCCTGGCACATAGTGTCGGGTGTCAGCTGTGATAATCAGCTGACACCCGGCCACGACTGATAGCAAGTGACGTACTATCCAGTCCCTGGTCGTACGGGCCCAGGTACCATGGATGGGATAGTACGTCAGATGGCAGAAAGGGGTTAATAATGGGACCCATTATATATGGACAATGATTTTGGCCCATAACACACTGGAGCATCATCCATGGGGACCATCATATACAGGAGTATTCTCAATGGGGCAGACCAGACACTGGAGCAGCATCCATGGGGCCCATCATATACTGAAGCATTGTAAATGGGGGACAGCAGACACTGGAGCAGCATTTATGGGGCCCATTATACACTGGATCATTAATAATGGGGCCCATTATATATGGACCATGATTTTGGCCCATAACACACTGAAGCATCATCCATGGGGCCCAACATATACTGAAGCATTGTAAATGGGGGACAGCAGACACTGGAGCAGCATTTACGGGGCCAATTATACACTGGATCATTAATAATGGGGCCCATTATATACAGTGGTGGCCAAAAGTATTGGCACCCCTGCAATTCTATCAGATATTACTCAGTTTCTTCCTGAAAATGATTGCAATCATAAATTATTTGCTATTTTTATCTTCATTTAATTTGTTTGCAAGGAAAAAACACAAAAGAGAATGAAGCAAAAATCAAATCCTTGATCATGTCACACAAAACTCCAAAAATGGGCCAGACAAAAGTATTGGCACCCTCAGCCTAATACTTGGTTGCACAACCTTTAGCCAAAATAACTGCGAACAACCGCTTCCGGTAACCATCAATGAGTTTCTTACAATGCTCTGCTGGAATTGTAGACCATTCTTCTTTGGCAAACTGCTCCAGGTCCCTGATATTTGAAGGGTGCCTTCTCCAAACTGCCATTTTGAGATCTCTCCACAGGTTTTCTATGAGATTCAGGTCTGGACTCATTGCTGGCCACCTTAGAAGTCTCCAGTGCTTTCTCTCAAACCATTTTATAGTGCTTTTGGAAGTGTGTTTTGGGTCATTGTCCTGCTGGAAGACCCATGACTAGGGTTGAGCATTCCGATACCGAAACCCGGTTCCTATACCTGAAATCCAATGTAAGTATATGGGAACAAAATATCGGAATTAAAAATATTCCGATATTTTGTTCCCATAGACTTACATTGGATTTCAGGTATCGGAACCGGGTTTCGGTATCGGAATGCTCAACCCTACCCATGACCTCTGAGGGAGACCCAGCTTTCTCACACTGGGCCCTACATTATGCTGCAAAATTTGTTGGTAGTCTTCAGACTTCATAATGCCATGCACACGGTCAAGCAGTTCTGTGCCAGAGGCAGCAAAGCAACTCCAAAACATCAGGGAACCTCCGCCATGTTTGACTGTAGGGACCGTGTTCTTTTCTTTGAATGCCTCTTTTTTTTTTTCCTGTACACTCTATGTTGATGGTTTTTCCCAAAATGCTCGACTTTTGTCTCATCTGACCAGAGAACATTCTACCAAAACATTTTAGGCTTTCTCAGGTAAGTTTTGGCAAACTCCAGCCTGGCTTTTTTATGTCTCGGGGTAAGAAGTGGGGTCTTCCTGGGTATCCTACCATACAGTCCCTTTTCATTCAGATGCCGACAGATAGTACGAGTTGACCCTGTTGTACGCTCGGACTGCAGGGCAGCTTGAACTTGTTTGGATGTTAGTCGAGGTTCGTTATCCACCATCCGCACAATCTTGTGTTGAAATCTCTCGTCAATTTTTCTTTTCCTTCCACATCTAGGGAGGTTAGCCACAGTGTCATGGGCTTTAAACTTCTTGATGACACTGCGCACGGAAGACACAGGAACATTCAGGTCTTTGGAGATGGACTTGTAGCCTTGAGATTGCTCATGCTTCCTCATAATTTGGTTTCTCAAGTCATCAGACAGTTCTTTGGTCTTCTTTCTTTTCTCCATGCTCAATGTGGTACACACAAGGACACAAGACAGAGGTTGAGTCAACTTTAATCCATGTTAACTGGCTGCAAGTGTGATTTAGTTATTGCCAACACCTGTTAGGTGCCACAGGTAAGTTACAGGTGCTGGTGATTACACGAATTCGAGAAGCATCACATGATTTTTCAAACAGTGCCAATACTTTTGTCCACCCCCTTTTTTAGGTTTGGTGTGGAATTATATCCAATTTGGCTTTAGGTCAATCATTTTTGTGTTTTTTCATTGAAGACAAATTAAATGAAGATAATAATACCAAAGAATTTGTGTTTGCAA
>JARQOD010000010.1:2010382-2038403 GCA_033576555.1 Oophaga sylvatica
ATAAAATAAATAAATAAACTGTTAAACTGTAAAGTGCTGCGGAATATGTTTGCGCTATATAAATAAAGATTATTATTATTATTATTATATTATTATACAATAAATCAATCGTTATTGGGCATCGCGTGTCTTTTCCACCAATATCCTTCTTCAACCTTTTTAACAGCTGTTTTACCTGAAAAACACTACTCGCTGGTCTGGATTCTAATAATTTCTGAAAAAATGACACACCATGCAAAAATCGGGCCAGAGAGGAACAAGTATAATTATTACTGGTCAAAGAAGCAGAAAATTTTACCTAGAACAAAGTGTCACTTTAAAAAGGATTAACGTAAAGTAAACTAAAGTGGCTCAGAATGATGACCACTTTAACCATGATTTGCAATAGTCATTACAAGGTTTGGGACACACAGACCTTTTAATATACTGAAAATCTAATTGAAAATCAGGCTCCATAAATGCCCTGGGTAAGATATCCTGTCTCAATCCGCATCTGGGGCCAAACTCTGAAAAGTCCGCCATTGAAAATGAGATAATGCGTCAGCTACAGGATTTTTTAAACCATGCCTTGCTTTAATTCAGATGTTCAAATCCAGACAAAAAGAACTAAATGCCTAAGTAAAATAACCACCATCACATTTTTTGAAGATAAACTGTTCACTGCAAAAATGACACCTTGGTTATCTGAGTAAATGAATATCCTTTTGTTCTTGAACATTATTATTATTACATCAGTCCTCAAATTACAATGGACACCAATATGGGGAATAGCTCCAGTAAAACTTTGTTGTTTTAAATCTGTTTATGATGCCAAGACCAAAGCCACGGTTCAGCACACCGTTGTCCTGACCAAAAACACCCAAAACCGCTGGCACAGACAGCAGTAAAAACCGATAAGGAAATATCAGAAACTAATTCTTCTTCTACAATACTGTGGCTGTTGAAATTGCTCAAAAAAGAATATTACATATACAAATCTTCCTTTAAACCATTTGTTAACCTGATATGAGAACCAGGCGACATTAAAACACTTATGGCAAAGAACAACCTTTTGGAAAATATTTTACCCATCGGGATGATTCTTAGTGCAAACGCTAAGTGACCAAGTAAAGGACCATTCCTTTAAAAAAAACCTTTTTTTGGTCTAATCTGAATAACAATAGCATCTAAGATTATGACAAATTTTTGGAAGGGAAGCTTAAATTCCATATGAACTGAATCAATCATGATACCTAAAAATTCAGTGGAACATGTAAGAAAAACCATCTTTTCGTTAGCTAGCGGAAAACCCAAAAATTTTGCAACTTTACTAAATTTTTGTAATACATGTGCACAGACACCAGAATCTGCCGCTCTGATAAACAAAAATCATCCAAATAATGGACTATACCTCTCCCATTTACATCCTTACAAACCGCCAAGTGAAAAAAAAAGTCGCTGCTGCCTCAAAATAAAACCACGAAAGATGAAAACCCATCGGCAGACATTTGTCAAAGAAAAAATATCCGTCAAAACAAAAACCCAGTCAAGAAAAAACAACCAGATGAACTGATTCGGTTCTATTTTAGGAACAACCCCTAATGGCGAGATTCTAAAATTCTTAAAAGGCAGGTTAACAAAGGGACCCACGATCCTATCTTCTACTAAATCAGCAATTTTTCCCTAACAACAGGCAAATGATTCTTAGTCAATTTTAAATTATCAAATACACAACAACCTTTACCAGAAAAAGGGGGAATGAAAAAACCCTCACAAAATTCTTTAAGTACTATCTTCCTGTCTGGGAATGCTTCTAGCGAACATAACATTCTTTCCTACGTCACTGATGCTTTTGTGAAAGTATTCCTTGGTGTTTGGTTGAAGCTGTCAGCTCACGCTAATCCGAAGGTATTCTTTGGTGTTTGGTTGAGGCTGTCCACTCGTGCTAATCTGAAGGTATTCCTTGGTGTTTGGTTGAGGCTGTCCACTCGTGCTAATCTGAAGGTATTCCCTGGTGTTTAGTTGAGGCTGTCCACTCGTGCTAATCTGAAGGTATTCCCTGGTGTTTAGTTGAGGCTGTCCACTCGTGCTAATCCGAATGTATTCCCTGGTGTTTAGTTGAGGCTGTCCACTCGTGCTAATCTGAAGGTATTCCCTGGTGTTTAGTTGAGGCTGTTCACTCGTGCTAATCTGAAGGTATTCCCTGGTGTTTAGTTGAGGCTGTTCACTCGTGCTAATCCGAATGTATTCCCTGGTGTTTGGTTGAGGCTGTCCGCTCGCGTTAATCTGAAGGTATTCCTTGGTGTTAGGTTGGGGCTGTCCACTCGTGGTAATCCTTTTGAAGCAACAGAATAACGGATGGTCACTGTCACACAGAGAACAATTGTGTTTATAACAGTTCTGTAACCATTTGCAAGTAGAGTCATTAAATGCAAAGCATACACCTTTACGCATACCACTCGAATTTAATGGGTTGGCATTATGTTACCTAAATAAAGGCCTCTGCAGAAGTATCATATTCAACCAAAGGTTAACATGTTTAACGCCATATTTAAGATTCTTATGAATGGAAAGCTTTTAATGGAATTGCGCATCATAGAATCATAGAATGTTACAGTTGGAAGGGACCTCCAGGGTCATCGTGTCCAAACCCCTGCTCAATGCAGGATTCACTAAACCTTCTCACTCAGATGTCTGTCCAGCCTCTCTTTGAAGAATTCCATTGAAGGAGAACTCACCACCTCTTGTGGCAGCCTGTTCCACTTATTGATCAATTTAAACAGCAAACAAAAAGGCAGCAACACTTACCTGCCCAGATCTTGGAACAAATGCACTACAGGGACTAGTGTAGGGACTCATAAGCGCAGGTTACGAGCTTACGTATTTTGGCCAAAATATCAACTAATACCTTACTATTTTTTGCACTGTATGTTTCGGGGTGCAGCCAAGCCCAAACACGTCTGGTCTCGCATGAGGGGTGTTCACACAGTGATGCATTGAGAGTGTGCTGACCAGCCCGCCTATTCAAAAAGTAGGGGCGTGTGTTATGTTTCGGTAGCTGAGGAGTGCAGGTAAAAAAGGAAATACACCAGAGCAGTTGGAATCTATGAGATTGCAGTACCCTGACTAACCACCACAACTAGAGGCAGCCGTGGAGCGTTCCTACGTTGGTCCTAGACGCCTCGTCACAGCCTGAGAAACTAACTACACCTAAAGATAGATATAGGAAAGCTATCTGCCCCGGAGCAGAACCCCAAAGATATTAGAAAGCCCCCAAACATGTAATGGCGGTTAGACAAGATGAAATACTGACACAGAAAGAAAATAGTATGAGCAAACGCTGGGGCCCAAACTAACTAAATAGAAAAGGATAGGAAGGGTACTTACTGCAATCCCAGAAAACCCTGAAAAGCGCCAACTCTACTAATTTCAAAAATACCTGAGATCACACGACCTCTACCACCTAAATTAGTTCTCTGGTGTAACAAAATCAAAACAGCAGCCACTGAAAAAACTGGAAAAAGCAAAAGTACAAATATCAGTGGCTGAACAAAACTGAGAGGGCAGAAGCCCCCGGAGGGGACCCTGAAGGCCCCCACAGAAGTGCAGGACAAAATGCAAAAATAAAGCACAAACACAAAAGAAGAAAATGTCTTATCTGTTAGCAGGAGATGCAGACACGACACAGCAGGCTACAAGGGAAACTGGAATAAAGGATTCAGACCAGAACAATTGATCACCGGCAACCCTGATGGGAAAGCGACTCCCCCATATAAGACCAGTCAGCAACACCTGATTCCCAGTCCTCACAATCTTCACTGAACAGACCAGCACCGCTTGTAACCACCAGAGGGAGTCTCTGCTCAGAACTCATCTCAAACCCATTCACAACAGGCGTGACTAATAGGCTGTGAACCAGACACTATGCAGTACCCTTGTGTGAACAACACCCTTATTGTGCAATTGTATACTGGGCAGTCACCCCCTCCTCGAATGGGTATGTGGAGAGTGGCTGTTGATCTGGTATTTTGCACCTGTGTTGCTAACGTCTTGCTTTGTGGGCTGGCTGCATCCTGTAGTGCATTTGTTCCAAGATCTGGGCAGGTGAGTGTTGCTGACTTTTTGTTTGCTGTTTAAATTGGATTTTTGGAGACCTTGAGTCTTCTTTAGTGGCTTTGCTAAATAGTTCAGTGTAGGGACTCATAAGCGTGGAGACCTTTGGAGCAGGTTACGAGCTTACATATTTTGGCCAAAATATCAACTAATACCTCACTATTTTTGTATTTTTTGCACTGTATTTTTAGGGATGCAGCCAAGCCCAAACACATCTGGTATCGCATGAGGGGTGTTCACAGTGTGATGCATTGAGAGTGTGCTGGCCAGCCCGCCTAATCGAAAAATAGAGGCGTGACTAATAGGCTGTGAACCAGACACTATGCAGTAACCTATGCGGGCCTTTATTGTGCAATTGTATACTGGGCAGTCACCCCCTCCCTATATGGGTATGTGGAGAGTGGCTGTATGATCTGGTATTTTGCACCTGTGTTGCTAACATCTTGCTTTATGGGCTGGCTGCACTCTGTAGTGCATTTGTTCCAAGATCTGGGCAGGTAAGTGTTGCTGCCTTTTTGTTTGCTGTTTAAATTTAATTTTTGGAGACTTTGAGTCTTCTTTAGTGGCTTTGCTAAATAGTCCACTCATTGATCACCCTCACTGTCAAAATGTTTTTTCAAATATCTAATCTGTATCTTCTCCCTTTCTGTTTCATTCCACTGCTTCTCGTGTTTCCATGTGCAAATGAGAATAAGGATGATCCCTCTACACTGTGACATCCCTTCAGATACTTGTGGAAAGCTATTACCGTATATACTAGTGTATAAGCCGAGATTTTCAGCACCTTTTTTCGTGCTGAAAATGCCCCCTCGGCTTATACACGAGTCATAGGGCAGAAACCAGCGGGGGAGGGGATGCCGCGGCAGGAGCCGGTGGCTGGGATCATACTCACCCCTCCCCGTGCCATCGCTGAGCGTCCCTGCAATCCTGTGTTCTCCCCCGTCTTCTTGCAGCTCTCAGCACTGAGCGGTGATGTAATACCCGCTCATTAAGGTCATGTAATATGGATGCGACGCCACTCCCATGGGCGTGGCCTCCATATTCATGGCCTTAATGAGCGGTATTACATCACCGCTCAGTGCTGAGAGCTGCAAGAAGACGGGGAGAACACAGGATTGCAGGGACGCTCAGCGATGGCACGGGGAGGGGTGAGTATGATGGAGGAGAGGACAAGGAGCACGAGCAGGACGGGGGGGGGAAACGGTGGACGGGGGAAGCATAGAGGAGGACGGGGGAAGCTGGAGCAGGATGGGGGAAGCATTGAGGAGGACGGGGGAAGCTGGAGCAGGAGGGGGGGAGATCGGTGGACGGGGGAAGCTGGAGCAGGACGGGGGAAGCATGGAGCAGGAGGGGGGAGAATCGGTGGACGGGGGAAGCATGGAGGAGGACAATGAGCACGGAGCAGGACGGGGGAGGATGGAGGGCACAGAGGAGCACGGAGCAGGGGGGGGGCACAGAGGGACGGAGAAGGAATGGGGGAGCACAGCGGAGGACGGAGCAGGAGGGGGGAGTACAGAGGAGAATGGGGGAGCACAGAGCTGGATGGGGAGCAAGGAGCAGGACGGGGCAGCACAGAGCAGGAGGGCAGTTTATACACCCGGCTTATACATGAGTCAATAATTTTTCCCAGTTTTTTGTGGCAAAATTAGGGGGGTCGGCTTATACACGGGTCGGCTTATACACGAGTATATACGGTAAGTCTCCTCTTAAACTTCTTTTTTGCAAGCTAAACATTCCCAGATCCTTTAACCGTTGCTCGAAGGACATACTTCGAATCAAGCCATTCAGCCAAAATTCTTATAAGTTTCCAATATAACATGAACATGCTGGAATAAACCACTTCATCTTTCAGGATATTTTTCACCCATAATCGATTCAAAAATATAAAAAGCTTGTAGCCAATTGTAAAAAGACCTGGGAACCCACCTCTGCTGGTCATCATCCTTATCTTCAGTTTTTTTTTATCATGTTTTAAAAATTCTTTGGAAGAAGGAAGTAAAGATAAAATATCCAAAAATTCATTCCTCCTAATTTTTTCTTTCACATTTAATGAGAGGTAAAAACCCAGCAGAGACACGTCACAAGGTAAAGCCTTTTTGAGGCATGTCTCCATAATATTTAAAGACCTGCTTAAAGCAGACTCTCTAACAGGTGTAGAAGCACATCTATCAGTAGCAGCTGCATTTTTAGCAAAGGCAGCAGACATAATTAAACATTTCTTGTAAAAATTAGTTATGTTCCATAGGATATGAGGGGGCACTCATTTCAGATATGTCACCTGCTCCAGATGAACTCGGCTGTCCTCTTGTATACTCATCTCTGGAAAACTGGTTGGACCTCATCCCCGATTGTCCTGCCAGTGGACAGAGCTCTGGAGTAGTAACAGCTGCAGATGCTTCTTCAGCTACACCTCTAGCCCAGGAGTGTTCAGATCCATGATCACCTATGGGGACTTGCAGCAACAGCATCAAGGACAGTGTAAATGAAAGAGGCTTAGCGATCAGAGAGCCCCACCTGCTGCTCACCGCCAAGTGTAGGAGACAGTCCAGGCTGAGAATTCCTCTGGACTAGGGAGCGTGACCGCCATTCTGCATCAGCCCTGAGAGCCCTTTCCGGTTTCACCTCTTCTTGCGCTGATCTCTTCTTCCGACAGCGATTCTCCCAGACAGGCGGTGAATAGGCAAGCTGGGGTCTTCTTACCCTGATGAACAACCTGCTGTCATCATTACTACCCACCTCTTCCTGTTGCACCGTACTCTGCTCTCCTGTGGCTAATATAGGAGCTTCTGACATGGCAGTGCTGGCAATGGAAGTTCTGACTCCAAGCACCACCGAAGCCAATCCTCTCCACCAGACATTTGTGACTTTTCTACCAAACACCGTAGCAGCTCATCTATAGTGATGATTTCAAAATTTTTCTGACAGGAATGACACGAAGTCCTGGGTCCAAGAATAAATACGGCCAGGAGGAGCCCGCCTTCCATGACATCATCCATTCACCTGGGCCAGATTTTGTGGGAAAAACCATCTCCAGGCATCCCAATTCTGCCCAGTAACCTGCTAAGCTTCAGTCTTCATTAACCATTAATGAAAGCTGACAAAAGATAAAATAGTAAAGTACAATAATAAAGGAACAACAATGCAGAGAAACATCTAAGCCAATATTCCCATGTGCCCCCATTCTTATTATTCGTGAATGGGGACTTTCCATTCGCGGCTGACAGAAATGTATTTTTCTAATGAAAAATATGTCTAACATTCCTGTCCTTACATTATATAAAAATGAACAAGTAATGAAACCATTTATGGTAGCTGTAGTATGGCCCCTAGAGTCAATTCCCGACCATAAATTTCAAATAGCAAATTTGTTGCCAAGCTGCCCATGTGTGCTGCTGTCCCGGTGGTTGCCAGGCAACACTATATAATGACATAGTTACATAGTTACGTAGGTTGAATAAAGACCTAGGTCCATCAAGTTCAAGCTTCCTCCACCAACTGTACATTTCGTCACTAATCTAACTACAACCCGCAATGTTAAGTGTATCAAGGAAATCGTCCAGCCCTTTTTTAAAAGCTGTTATAGTGTTGGCCATTACTACCTCCTGTGGTAGGGCATTCCACAGTCTGACTTATCTAATTGTAAAGAATCCTTTCCTGTTTAGCTATCGGAATCGCCCTTCTTTCACCCGTAATGAGTGCCCCCTAGTCCTTAACACGGTCCTTGGAAGGAACAAGTCATGTGCCAGTGTTTAGTACTGGTCACACATATATTTATACATGAAAATGAGATCCCCTCTGACTCGTCTTTTTTCTAAGATAAACAAGTCCAACTTTTCCAACCTCTTCTCATATGAGAGGCCTTCCATCACTTGTAATAATCTAGTTGCCTGTCATTGAACTGATTCTAACTTCTGAATATCCTTTTTAAAATGTGGATCCCACATTCTAGATGTGGCCTCACCAGTGATTTTTAAAGGGGTAATAATACGTTGGGATCGTGGGATTTTATCTCTCTTTTTATACATCCTAAAATCTTGTTTGCTTTTGCAGCTGCTGCTTGACATTGAATACTGCTGCTCAGCTTTCTTGTAACTAGAATACCCAAGTCCTTCTCTTGATCTTTAGTCCCGAGTATACTCCCATTTAATGTGTATGCAGGTCAGGTACGGACTGGGACTGAAATTCAGCCCTGGCATTTGAAATCACACAGGCCCCTGTTGTCCCTGCCCCCAAGCACTAGATGGGGATATATTATTAATATTACCCTGGATGGAGGAAAGGAAGATTTAATACAAGACCAATATTTCTAATGACACCAGTTGCCTGCTGGGGTGACGGAGTCAGCTACTTTATGCTCATTCAGAACTCTTAACAGTATTCTGTTAACATCGTAGCAAATAAGACAGCCCACGATCAGACAGGCCCTTCTGGCATTTGCCAGAATTGCCAGATAGCCAGTCCGGCCCTGATGCAGCTGTAGGATTACTCCGTCCTAGGTGCATTTCTTTACATTGATCTATATTAAATCTCATTTGCCAAGTGTTTGCCCATTCAGTCATCTTATTCAGATCGTTTTGCACTATTGTAATGTAATGTCAGGGTCAGATTTTTATATCCTGCATAGTTTGGTGGTCGTCAGCTAAGACTGACACTTTACTCTCAATCTCATCCATAAAGTCATTAATAAAGAGGTTAAAAATAAATTGGTCGTACCACAGATCCCTGTGGTACCCCACTGCTGACTATATCCCATTTAGAGAATGTACCATTTATGAGAACTCTTTGTTTCCAGTCATTTAGCCAATTCTTTACCCATCTGCTTATACAGTGGGTTCAGAAAGTATTCAGACCCCTTTACATTTTTCACTCTTTGTTTCATTGCAGCCATTTGGTAGATGCAAAAAAGTTCATTTTTTTTCTCATTAATGTACACTCTGCACCCCATCTTGACAGAAATGTAGAAATTTTTGCAAATTTATTAAAAAAGAAAAACTGAAATATCACATGGTCATAAGTATTCAGACGCTTTGCTCAGACACTCATATTTAAGTCATATGCTGTCCATTTCCTTGTGATCCTCCTTGAGATGGTTCTACTCCTTCATTTGAGTCCAGCTGTGTTTAATTAAACTGATAGGACTTGATTTGTAAAGGCACAACCTGTCTATATAAGACCTCACAGCTCACAGTGCATGTCAGACCAAATGAGAATTATGAGGTCAAAGGAACTGGTCAAGGAGCTCAGAGACAGAATTGTGGCAAGGCATACATCTGGCCAAGGTTACAAAAGAATTTCTGCAGTATTCAAGGTTCCTAAGAGCACAGTGGACTCCATAATCCTTAAATGGAAGAAGTCTTCCTAGACCTGGCTGTCCAGCCAAACTGAGCAATCGTGGGAGAAGAGACTTGGTGAGAGAGGTAAAGAAAATTTCCACAAAGTCAACTATCACTGTAGCCCTCCAATAGTCAGGCCTTTATGGCAGAGTGGCTCGACGAGAGCTTCTCTTCAGTGCAAGACATATGAAAGCACACATAGAGTTTGCTAAAAAACACATGAAGGACTCCCAGACTATGAGAAATAAGATTCTTTGGTCTGATGAGATGAAGATAGAATTTTTGGTGATAATTCTAAGCGGTATATGTGGATAAAACCAGGCACTGCTCATCACCTGCCCAATACAATGCCAACAGTGAAACATGGTGGTGGCAACATCATGCGATGGGGGGTGTTTTTCAGCTGCAGGGACAGGACAACTGGTTGCAATTGAAGGAAACATGAATGCGGCCATGTGCAGAGATGTTCTGGATGAAAACCTCTTCCAGAGTGCTCTGGAACTCAGGCTTGGCCGAAGGTTCACCTTCCAACAAGACAATTAATCTAAGCACACAGCTAACATAACAAAGGCTTGGCTTCAGAACAACTCTGTGACCATACTTGACTGGCCCAGCCAGAGCCATGACCTAAACCAAATTGAGCATCTCTGGAGAGACCTGAAAATGGCTGTCCACCAACTTTTACCATCCAACCTGATGGAACTGGAGAGGATCTTCAAGGAAGAATGGCAGAGGATCCCCAAATCCAGGTGTGAAAAACTTGTTGCATCATTCCCAAGATGACTCATGGGTGTACTAGCTCAAAAGGGTGCTTCTACTCAAAGCTGAGCAAAGGGTCTGATTACTTATGATCATGTGATATTTCAGTTTTTCTTTTTTAATAAATTTGGAAACATTTCTACATTTCTGTTTTTTTCAGTCAAGATGGGGTGCAGAGTGTACATTAATGAGGAAAAAATGACCTTTTTTCATTTACCAAATGGCTGCAATGAAACAAAGAGTAAAAAATGTAAAGGGGTCTGAATACTTTCTGATCCCACTGTAGTTTCCCCCAGTCCTTGCTTCTGTAGCGTAAGTATAAGTCTGTTATGTGGAACTGTATCAAATGCCTTTGCAAAGCCAGATAAATCACATCAGCCACATTACCTACATCCAGATTTGCACTCACCTCCTCATAGAAACTCAACATGTTAGTTAGACACAACTTATTCTCCATGAATCCATGATGGTTGTCAGTTATTATATTACTAGAAATAGGCCCGATGCTGTTGCTTCGAGAGTGCGGTGAAATTAGACGTTACCGCTATTCCCCACACAGGCGCAGTTACAGACGCGTCGTTACCGCGCATGCGTGGGTAGAGCGCGCAGTTGTGGCTGTTACTGCGCATGCGCGGGAATAGCTGTGATGTGAATGTCACTTGCGGCCACAAACTGCGCCTGCGCAAGTGACATACACGTCACCGCTATTCCCCTGCATGCGTAGTAACGACGCGGCTGTTACTGCGCCTGTGACAAGTGGCAAGTGACATTGCCGCGGTGCCTTATGGGATTCGGGGACAGCGTCTGGAAGTCCCAACTGGCGGTTATATATAAGATAACCATTAAGTCAGCCTTATTATGATTTTGATGATTCTTCCTGTTTTGTACTGGCGCTGTAAGACCAGTGGGCCAAGGTCATTTAACCCTTTAAAAGCACCAGTTACTTAATCAAAGCTTTGAAAATTGCCTAGTTGCCCACTTTGATGCCAGTTCTGAAGCCCAGAACCCCTTTGGGCCAGGCTGGAGTGACCTGAATTTGATGCAGGGCATCGTTTTGACATCAGAGGCCCAAAGTCATTTAACCCATTCAATAACGCCCTTTGATGCTCATCTTTGTGGCAGTTTTATCATTTTAGTAGCTGCTCACATCAGGGCATATCGCTGCATTGCATTTTATTAATGTGATTTTTGTTGTTCAACCTGTGAAACACAGAAAAAAACAACTTGATAAAAACTCCAGCATTGTCTTCAGACCACTTTTGTAGCACTGCTAGATTAGGCTGCAGCCTTACCATGCAGCACGTTCCCACACGCTTTTATACTGTACTAGAAATAGGCCCGATGCCATCACATCGGGAGTGCGGTGAAATTAGATGTCACCGCTATTCCCCATGCAGGAGCAGTAACAGCCGCGTCGTAGATCGGGTAGAAGGCGCAGTTGTGGCTGTTACTGCACATGCGTGGGAATAGCAGTGACATGAATGTCACTTGCGCAGGCGCAGTTCGTGGCTTTGCGGCCACGAACTGCGCCTGTGGTAGTGACATACACATTACCGCTATTCCCATGCATGCGTAGTAACAACGTGGGCACAAACTGCGCCTACGCAAGTGACACTGCCGCGGTGCCTTATGGGATTCGGGGACAGCGTCCGGAAGTCCCAACTGGCGGTTATATATAAGATTCTCTGCAATATATTTCTGCAGATCATCTCTTATTATGCTCTCAAAAATTTTGCACACTATCGATGTCAGGCTTACCGGATGGTAGTTGCCCGGATCCACCTTCTTACCTTTCTTAAATATTGGTACCACGTGAGCCATCCTCCAATCTTGTGGCACCGCACCTGTTACAAGAGAGTCTAAGAATATGAGAACAGTGGTTTGCCAATTATTGAGCTCAATTCCCTCAGTATCCGTGGATGAATGCCATCTGGACCGGGGATTTGTCAATGTTTAAGTTGCTCAGATGTAAATACACTTCTTTTTGTGTTAAACTAGTTATATCAGGTTATGAATTGATTTTTGCCTTGTTGAATGATCTCTGTAACAGACAGTTCATGGATGAACATGGATGAAAAGTGCCTGTTTAATATCCCTGCCTTTTCTTTGTCCTCTGTAATTATCTTATTATTATCATCTTTTAAGGGCCGATACCATCCATTTTTTCTTTTCGGCATTAGTGTATTTATAAAAAATTTTGGGATTTATTTTAATGTCGTTGACGATTTGTTTCTCTCTAGATAACTTTGTCAGCTTTATTTCTTTTTTACATTTCTTATTTAGAGTCTTTATACTCCTGAAATGCTATTTCTGTATTCTCAGCTTCCAAGATTTTGATTGCACTTTGTTTTTGTCTTATTAAACTTTGTACTGTCCTGTTTATCCATAATGGTTTCTTTTTATTCCTTGACATTTTATTACCAGAGCGTATACGTTTTTTTGCAGGATTCTAGTAGTAGAAGTAGAGGAAATTGATTTCCGGCCTTTGAAACAGGTTACTAACGTTTTCTTACTAATTTGAGAGGATCCAATTGTTCTTTGCATGTTATATGCTCATTTACCTCTTTCAAGGAGGAAAACACATGACAAAAGCAACTTAATTATCATCGATTAAGCAGAAATGTGCCAGTGTGAAACAATGCAGGCTCAGCTCGGTTATTTATTAAAAGTATATTACATCTCTCCATTACTCTTGGAAAATATGCATTTTTGACCTTAGGAAATGGATACAAAAGGGTTATTAATGGATTTTCCAACCTGTTATTTGATTCATGCAGCCCAAATCATGGTCATCATGAATCAGCATCTTGCTGTTCGACTGCAGCCAGTTACAATATGTTTTCCTCTGAAACAATGTGGACATCTGGGAATTATGGTCCCAATTCATCAAGACTAGTGATTTTTGTTTTGTTTAGGGAGTGTGATGGAGTCAGATGCTCATGCTTCATGAAGAGGTCTTCATGAATCTGGAGCGTCTGAGAAGAGGCATGCTCTTCTATGTGCAATGCCAGAAATCTTACTCCTGTCCCTGGCTGGAGTAAGATATCTGGCGTAAGGGAATGCTACAACTCGCAGTTAATTAGACAAACTGTGGCATCACGCCTCCACCCAGCTGCGTCTGTGTTACCTGAGCAGGGAAAAATTGTGATAAAGCCAAAAGTCGCAACATTTTTTTTCATCTCGGAGTTGCGTCAAAATTTTGCGACTTTTCAAAGCAATTTATACAAGAATTCTGTTGAAATTGCTTTTGTGAATTGGAGCCTTTTTGTCTCAGTCGATGAGTATTTCTCCTCACCCCAGTCCACTAGTCTTACAGCTCTCTACCTACATGAGCGCATAAAGAGGTACAGGTAATTCAAAGGGATCAAGTCAAGGAGACGCCACCAGGGATCTGTCTCAGTCTTCTCACCTGAAACACACAGTCCCCAGTTGGCTTTTCAAAGCATGTTTTCTCTGAAATACTGCAGCGTTTTAGAGCAATACATATTCGGATGCAATAGTGCTGCCTATGGTTTGCATGGACAGCATGAAATACATGACAGGTTGCCTTTAAAGCACCACTCCTGTGCTTTTTTCTATTACAGCGCTGGAGGGATGCTTCTAATGTAAGGTCCCTGCCCCCAGCCTTATACTTAACTGCCACCATCTTTGTAAGAGGATGAGCCGGAGCAGTGTTATCGGTTCGAGATGCGCGTTGGAGCCGGAACTATAAGGGGCTGTCACCATTGTTGCCGGGGGACGAGTTGTCTATACGGGGAGGACATGAACACCTGACAGAAAGGGGCGTGGGGGAGAAAAAAGGGACTGAGCACGGGAACAAGGGGGACTTGGTGGGAAGGCGACTACTGAGCAGGACAAATTTTGACTCCCTCTCCACTGCTCCAATTATCACTGCCACTGATGCCAGCTCCTTACAGACTGACTCACCCTCCCAGTACGCACTTACTGTATCATTATCGGGTGCTCTCTGTTGTGAATACTCTGGAGGCGACTTCTGAGCTGGGGCTCCCTCTGGTGGTTTCAGAGGGTAATGAACTAATTGCTGAATGGCCTTCAGCTGGCTCTGAATGGTCTGATATAAGTGACATGAACTCCCTTCAGCCTTGCCGGTAATCAATTGCTCTTCCACGTCTTGCTTGGAGCTCAGCTTGGATTCCTGCTCTCATTCAGATAAGTGATTTGCTGTTTTTTTTCCTCTGGTTGGATTTTCTTCCTCCTCCGAATTGATGCCTTTGTTCTTTCAGCACGTGGTTCGGTTACATGGCATTCCGGAGAACATTGTGTCTGAGAGAGAAGTCCAGTTTGTTTCCAGATTTTGGAGGACATTTTATTCTAAACTTGGTGTTCAGTTATCTTTCTCCTCTGCATTTCACCCTCAGATCAATGGACAAACCGAGAGAACAAACCAGACCTTGGAGACTTATTTGAGATGTTTTGTGTCTGCTGATCAAGATGACTGGGTCTCTTTTTTGCCTTTAGCTGAGTTTGCTCTTAATAATAGGGCTAGCTCTGCCACCTTGATGTCTCCATTTTTCCGCAATTCTGGGTTTCACCCTCGATTTTCTTCAGGACCGGCGGAGGCTTCTGTCTGTCCGGCGGTTGACTCTGTTGTGGAGCGTATGCAGCAGATTTGGGACCAGGTAGTGGAGAGGTTGTCTCTCTCTCAAGAGAAGGCCCAGCGGTTTGCCAACCGGCATAGGACTGCTGGTCCTCGTTTTAAAGTGCGGGACTTGGTTTGGTTGTCCTCAAGAAATATCCCTATGAAGGTTGCTTCTCCAAAATTTAAGCCAAGGTTCATTGGACCTTATAAGATCATGGAAATTATTAATCCGGTTTCTTTCCGTTTGCTTCTTCCAGGGACATTTAAGCTCCATAACGTGTTCCACAAGTCCTTATTGAAGAGGTTTGTCGAGCCAGTGGCTCCTATGGCTGCGCCTCCCGACCCTGTTTTGGTTGAGGGCAATTTGGAGTATGTGGTTGAGAATATATTGGATTCTCATTTTGTTAGACGCAAACTCCAGTATTTGGTTAAGTGGAGAGGTTATGGTCAGGAGGACAATTCTTGGGTGTTTGCTTCGGACATCCATGCTGGGAGACTGATCCGTGCCTATCATCGAGGTCATCCTGATCGTCCTGGTTGCGCAGGTGGGTTCGGTGACCCCTCCTCAAGGGGGTACTGTTGTGAATAATCTGGAGGCGACTTCTGAGCTGGGCTCCCTCCAGTGGTTGCTGAGGGTAATGGGAACTACCGTATATACCCATGTATAAGCCGAGATTTCGCCATTTTTAGGGCTGAAAGTCCCTCTCGGCTTATACGCGGGTCATATACGGGTCGGCGGGAGGTGGAGCGGGTGTCGGATCATACTCACTCTCCGCCGGCGCGGGTCTCTGCAGCCCCCCTGCTTCTCCCACGATCTCCGGCTCCTTCCTGCAGCGGTCACATGGCACCACTCATTAAAGTCAGAATATCACATTCATGACTTTAATGAGCGGTAGCACTGACCGCTGCAAAACTGAAGCGCTGCGGAGAGCGCCGGAAAGAGAGAGGCTGCAGGGAGCGCGGTGGAGGGGTGAGTATAGTCGTATATTACTTTCCCGTTCCACCGCTCGCGCGCTCCTCGGTCTGACATCCTCGGCTGTGAATCTCAGGCAGAGGGCGCGATGATGTATTAGTGCACGCCCGCCCCTGCAATCTTCACAGCCAGAGGAGTCAGACCGAGGAGCAGCGCAGCGGTGCAGAGAGGACAGGTAAATATATCAGGTGCCGGGTCCCTGAGCGAGCAGTGACCACGGCACCTGTCCCCCATAGCGAGCCGGTGGTCCCCGCCTGCTCAGGACACCGGCACCTGGCCCCAGCGACAAGAGGTGGAGTATGTCATTTTTTTTTTGTTTTGCAGCAGCAGCATATGAGGCCTATACTAAGGGGCATAATCTGGAGCATATGGGGGCATAATTTGGAGCATATGGGCATAAGCTGTGGAACATATGGGGCATAATCTGGAGCATATGGGGGCATAAACTGTGGAACATATGGGGGCATAATCTGGAGCATATGGGGGCATAATCTGTGGAACATATGGGGCATAATCTGGAGCATATGGGGGCATAATCTGTGGAACATATGGGGCATAATCTGGAGCATATGGGGGCATAATCTGTGGAACATATGGGGCATAATCTGGAGCTTCAAGATGGTCAAGGCGACGCTCGACAGACTGGAAGCGTTGTTCGATTAGTGAAAAACCGCTATCCACTCTGTCGCCCATCGCCTTGAGGCCATTTTGGAAAACCATGCTCAAGTGAATGAACTCGGGCATGAGATTCCTGTCAGAGGCCTTCTGCCGCAGGCAGGAAGTGCCCATAAAAACAGTGGCAGAGACCTGTGACAGGGGAACACTTGATTGACCAGCTTCATGTTCTCCAGCTGGCTGTGTTGCCGACCTGCAAGGTGCTTCTTGGCTGGTGGATGGCTGGGATGGATCCGAGGCAGCTCTCTGAAGAACTGCTCCAGGACCAGGTTGCAGGGTGCTCCAGGTGCTGTGAAAAAAAAACCAAAAGCATTAGTATCATGCATTTAAAAACGCCAACTCCTGTGGAATAGAAAAACACAGAGTAAACACAACACAATACAACAACAAAATACTTACACTCTGGTGGCAAGGACCGGTCAGCCAAAGCCCGATGGTACCGCTACTTTCTTGTGGTCTTTGCCGCAGCACCACTGGCAACCCAGTTCTCCTGCCTCAGGTCCCTGTTGAAGCAGTCCTTCATCGAGTGCCAACGAGTTCTGACCTTGTTCACTGTGGGAAATCAAAAATAAAATTTAGACAATGCACTGTAGGTCGGGATCACACAACTGTGTGTGATGCTAGAAACTCACAGGAGTTACTAGCATCACACACAGTTGTGTGATCCCGACCAAGGTCACTGCAGCATCACACACCATTGAAATACTTACGAAATTCCTTGCAGACCTGGGGAGAGGCGTTGTCCCAGCCATCCATCAGCGCTGCGGCCACCTCATTCCAGAGCCGCCGGATCAGCACGTTGTCACAGTGCATTGGATCACGGCTGTCCCACAACGGGACTCGCTCCTGGACCAACTGGATCAGGGCGTCATTGTCCAGGGCGAGTTCCTCATCCCGTTGTGAAGCCTAGAAAAGAAAGCAAAACATTAATCTTGAAAAGATTTGGAAATGAAAAAGATAGAAAACAAGACAGAATAGAAGCAAGATTAAGAATAGAAGCAAGATTGAATAGGAAAAACAGGTAATAAAAAAGTCAGGGGTAAAAAGAGTACAATCTGTCAGTCTATACTTACAGGCCGTCTCCCCGCCTGCACTCGGACTGGCTGCTCCCGCTCTTCCTCCCCTGCCGTGGATGATGTGGACTGAAAAACAAAAAAATATAATTTGCCACATGTGTCCATGCAACAGCAAATACTTACCAATCAGTATGGAAGGAAGGTACTCACTTCACCCTCTACTTGGGCCAGTTCACCAGGGCTGGCTGATACTCATCCCCAGAAGACATGCTGCAATAAGAAAAGAGACATTAGTACCTAATAAATTGAGAAAAAAGGAAAGAAAGACATTAGATTTCATACTCACATTATCCAAGTTTTCTTAACTGTGCAATGCAGTAGCTGCTGAGTCTCTAGCTGGCTGGCTGTAGAGTAGTGGACAGAAGTGCCAACACCTTATCTTATATACACTACCCCATACAATGTTTCTTTGCTTAGTGGGTGGTTTAAACCAGTGTCTAGACATGTTTATCTCGGACAACGCATGCGTAGTAGAACGCTGACGTGCGCCTGTCCCAGCGCACGTCAGCGATCACATAGACTGTAATGTGTTGTTTGGGCGCATTCAGTGCGCGATGCGAGCGCATGCGCCTTTTTAACGACTTTGGGCGGACCCAAAAATGCAACATGTTGCGTTGTGCGCGCCAAGTCGCTCACGACGAAATAACGCAAGCGCACAAAAACGCTGATGATCACATGATAACGCTAAACCATGCGCCCCCCATGTTAAAGATAGGGGCGCATGGCGCATGCAATCGGATGAGCACGATGCGCTGCGCTAAAAAACGCTAATGTGAAACCAGCCTTAGAGAGGGGATAGAGTTGAGCAGCTAACTGCTGTATAGACATTTACTGGCTGACATTTTAGGAATTAGCACCTCATCTGGACTGTAATCACTGTGCACAGTCAGCCAGACTCGGGTGGCCAAGCTCCTATTAAACAAAATGTAGACTATAGAAAATATAAGCTCTCACAGTTTTTTTTAACTATCCTGGAATGTAACTATTGCAAATTCTTAGCCAATTTCTGGGCAGGCATTAGTGGCTGAGCTCCAAGGAAACCAGCTGTACACAATGAAAGATAAAAGATCAAGAGAACAATAGCAGATAGAAACAGCAAGGCAATTGCAAACTGGCATATTTTCATGCTGTCTAACTAACTAATGCAATTTAATAACACAAGAATGCCCCTTTGGCTATTAGTCAAGAGGAAAAGACACTTTCTTGTGATCTTGTTCCATCCATCTCAATGCTAGAGACAGCTAAAACAGCTTTTCAGTATAGGGTTCCTGCAAACTGCAGTTTTTTCCCTGTATATTGTTTTAGGTTTCAGAAAAAGAGGGCATAAATAATTATTTGATTAAGTAACAATAAATACCTAGCTGTATTCCCAGAAAAATATAATTGAGTGATATTGAGCTATCCCACTGTAGCAATGATCACGAGGGTATGTTATGCTTTAAATGTGTTCTAACCGCATGCTTGAGAAGAACACAATTCCTATAATAAATGGCAATATGGCAATTAAATCTCACCACAGTCAGAGGTCACTTTCATAAAATGTATACACTTTGGGAACAAGAAGACACAACAGAATATTTCCCAATCTTATCTCATTTATTGTTGTTTACAGCATGATGCGTCACATACACTGATCATTATACAATATCAGAGAGTCCATTTAATCTATGCACATATATATGTGTATCTGCAGCTCCCACCTGAATTTTTACATCGATTTATCCATCACCTTATTCAAAATAATTTCAGTATAAAGAGGGTTCACCCTAGCTGGAATTGAAAGTCTGCCCCTCAATATCATTACTACCAGCCCAAGGGTCATGATGCTCCCCTGTCTTATAGTTGTGGGGAAACATTTTGGTTCAGCACAAGGAGTGAGCTCTGCTTTCTATGTACCCAAATGTCCTGATTATCATCATTACATTAAAAGCATGTTAATGGGTTTGAAAAAATATGTAGACGATTATTGTTTTATAATATATAGATGGTTATTATCGCAAGCATCACAACAAGAGCGGCATGACTGAGAAATATATGGAAGCAATAATTGCTAATGTTTCAAGGCAGCTAATACAGAAAGCATCCTCATATCCTGGGTACACATTAATCCTCTGGGGTGACCAATTCATTGTTGTTGGAATATGTTTGGTGCAACATCTCCATTCCTGTCTATGAGTGTTTAGTTGTTAGATTTGTATGCTGTTCATAAAGTTAGAATTAAAAAAACTCCCAGAGGCTCACACAGGAAGAGCATGTGACTGTATTTCCTGTTTTCCTGTGTCTGTGTATGTGAGAAGCAGCCTGCTCTAGATGCTGCACAGATAGAGACAAATACATGATTTATTCCTAATCTATTAAGCTTATCATATATTGTTCCTGATTGTTCCTGAATAAAGAAGCTCTGTTGTGACACGCTTGGAGAGTATCGTGCATAATCAGCTGCCAACAGGTTATGGGCCCAGAGTGACTCAGAACCCCAGAGTAACACAGCAACAGAAGCCCAAAGCAAAAGCAGCACAGAGCAACAGAGAAGATGTCCACTAGCAGCAATCCTGTCAAGTTCTCAGTGCCAAGCCTCAATAACCAGAACTACCAGTCCTGGAAATTCAAGGTGAAGATGCTGCTCATAAGAGAAGGTACTTGGAAATATACTCAGGAACAAGTGCCTTATCCATTACCAGATGATTGGCTACAGAAGGCTCAGAAAGCACAAAGCACAATCTACTTCAGTGTACATGATAATCAGATTGTGCATATATACAAGTGTGTCACTGCAAAGGAGATGTGGGATGAGTTACAGAAAGTGCATAAAAGATCAAATCTCAGCAATAAGGCTATATCATTATAAACTAAGTGATGAGCAGAATATGGAGGACTATATAAGAAACACCTTAGAGATTGTGGAGCGTCTCAGGGGTATTGGAGAAGAAATTAAAGATTTTCATGTGGCTGCACTTCTATTAAGTGGTCTTCCAGAGAGTTATGACACACTCGTGACTGCACTAGATGCACGGCCAGATGATGAGCTGACACTACAGTATGTTAAAGGCAAACTTGTGGATGAATTCAAGAGAAAAACACAGCATGTAAGCAGCAGTAATGAATCCAGAGCAGAAACAGCATTAAAGACACAAGATTTCCCTAAATATAAGAGCAATCTAAGAGAAACTCGTGAATGTTTTGGCTGTAAAAAGTCCGGCTACCTTAAAGCAGACAGCAGAGTTTGGAAAGCAAGAATGAGTCAGCTTAAAAAGCACAAGTCATCAAAGGGTTAAAACAGCTGTAAAGGAAGATTCTGCATGTGCTGAAGTTGCATTTAATGCCAGTAACGGCCCATATGCAAAGCATATAGGGTGTATAGATTCTGGTGCAAGCAGTCATATGACAAATAACAAGGATTTCTTCACTGACCTTAATGAAAGCAAGTCAGAAAAGGTCATCTTATCTAATGGTCACTATATGACTTCAGAAGGAGTAGGAGCCCTCTACCTCCACTGTCCAGTTTCCTCAGCACAAACCAGAAAGATCCCAATAAAGGATGTTCTCTATGTTCCCAGCCTTGAAAGCAATCTTCTGTCAGTAAAGTAGCTCACGCAAAATGAGACTGTAGTTACTTTTAGAGATAACAGCTGCATCATCTCAAAGAAGGGTCACACTCTTGCAGAAGGAAAAATCCAAGATGAACTTTATCAGCTAAAATGCAAAGAAAGAGTGTACAGTGCGAGACAAGATCTGCATAAGAACTGTATCCATGTGTGGCACAGACGGAAGCTAGCTCAATGTGCAAATGGTATTGAAATCAACCAGTGTAGTTAAATGATGAAGTGCACTAGCTGTTTTAAAGGGAAAATGTCCAGAAAATCCCTTCCTAAAATAAGCACACTAGATCTGCACAGCCACTGGATCTGATACATACAGATGTATGTGGTCCAATGAGTGTTCAAACTCCTAGCAAGAAGAGATATTTTCTCACATTTATTGATGACTACTCCAGATATACTGTCGCCTACCTGCTTCACAGTAAGGATGAAGTTCCACAGAAACTTGAAGAATATCTTGCTGTAGTGTTTAACAAATTTGGAAGAATGCCAAAAGCCCTGCATGCAGATAATGGAACCAAATATACAAGTGGTAAGGTGCAAACCATTTTGAAAAAGAATGGAATCATGTTCCAGACTACCATTCCATACAACCCAGAACAAAATGGCATTGCAGAGAGAAAGAACTGTACTCTCTGTGAAAGTGGAAGAAGTATGTTGTTTGATGCGAATCTACCTACAACGTATTGGAGAGAAGCCATCATGACAGCTTGCTATCTTCAAAACAGAGTGCCAGGTAAAGCCAGAAATAAAACTCCATAAGAGCTATGGAACTTCCAGAAGCCTAACCTGAAGCACCTCATTATATTTGGAAGCAAAGCGTTTGTGTATGTGCCCAAAGAAAAACGTTCCAAGTGGGAATCACATGCAAAGCAAAGAGTCCTGGTAGGCTATAGCAAAACTCAAAAGGGATACAGAATCCTGCACCCAGAGTCAAACACAGTAACAATCAGAAGAGATGTAGTGATTGATGAAAACTCTGTATTGCTCAAATTCCATGAAGTTACACCAGTTATTCAACCTAAGAAGCAAGAACAAGAATCTCAGTCACTAAACCCAGACACCGAAAAAGAAAACACTGAAGAATGGATAAGCTCTGAAGCCACCAAGGAAGACACAGAAGAGCCAAGTCAACCTCCAGTCAGGAGATTGTAAAGGCCAAACAAAAGTATACCTGCTAGACGCCTTTCATATATGGTCAGAACACTTCCTAAATCAGTTTGGAATGTCAAAAGCCAAAGGTGCATCAACACCAACGGTTCTGTCCTACTTAAAGTTGGAAGGAGAAGAGGATCTGCTACCCGGCAATGGGAGCTACAGACAAGTAGTGGGGGCGCTTCTGTACATAGCAACCACAACTCATCCGGATATCACAGCCACAGTCGGAATTCTCTGCCGATGTGTAAGCAAGCCATGCCAAAGAGACTGGAACATGGTGTACTCGAGTTTGCTTATTGCGAGTCTGACAAGATGATATCTGATCGTATGACAAAGCCATTATCAAGAGCCAAGTTTGTGGACTTAAGAACCTTAATGGGACTAACAGGATAAGTAGTTGTTGAGTGGGGGTGTTGGAATATGTTTGGTGCAACAACTCCATTCTTGTCACTGAGTGTTTAGTTGCTAGATTTGTATTCTGTTCATAAAGTTAGAATAAAAAAAAACTCCCAGAGGCTCACACAGGAAGAGCATGTGACTTTATTTCCTGTTTTCCTGTGTATGAGAGAAGCAGCCTGCTGTAGATGCTGCACAGATAGAGACACATAAATGATTTAGTCCTGATCTATTAAGCTTATCATATATTGTTCCTGAATAAACAAATTCTGTGGTCACACGCCTGGAGAGTATCGTGAGTAATCCGCTGCCAACAATTGACCTTGTAGCATCTCATATACTTTCCCCTATTTGGTTCTCTATTCAAGTTAATTATTGGATCAATCTATTGCAGCCTGACAGTTTGCATATATCTGGAATATATGTACAATATATAGTTTATAGATATTTACAGAGATTACAAAAATACATTTCATGTATGTACATATATAAGACAATGTTTACATGGCAAAATAGATCTTAAATTAAAAAAATCATATAAAGGAAACTTGCAGCAAACTTATATGAGACAGATGAGACATATTTAAAGTAATCAATACCCTAAACCAATTTGCAAAAAAAAAGTAGATTGGAAATAAATTTGTAAACCAATGTTGGTGAAATATTGGAGTCATGTATAAAATGTTAACAGCACAAACTGTAGCAGTGGTAGACAAAGAGATTTGAAGGGTTATTCCCACTTTGGGTAGTTGTGCATATCCACAGTGTTTGCCATACATGTGTGATGGATGTAGTTTACACCTCCTTGTCATTCACTTATGTGGAAAATGGGGTCCGCGGACCAGATAGACGGGATTGCTCTGGACGTCACATCCAGCTTTAGAGTGAATGAGATGTGGCCTTGCATGTAAAAGCCCCATAGGGCGTACAGGCCACATGACAATACAGACGGTGGGGAGTAAGGAACTGACTGAGGACTAGGAATATGTGTGGGCTTTTATGATTGGAGGAGGGTGTTTGGGGCAGGATTAGGAGAGGATAAAAGGAGGAGTATGGGACGTTATCTCCTCTTGCTTCCTGGGAAGCAGATGACGATCCACCCACCCTAATTTAATGAAAAAAAAATGTATTAAAAGTGTAATTTTAGTGTCACAGCAGCGGGGATAGGTCTGGTTCAGTGGCTGGTTAGTAGTAATGTCCGTTTTGGTAGGTCACTAGTGGGGAATAGTGGCTTCTGCTACAGGTCATGGTAACTTGCCGGCGTAGGTCCTGCAAGGGTAGGGGTATTAATTACGGGATGTTAATACCTCATCCCTGGGCTGGTGTGCTGCGGCCATGGATATCCGTCGGGGTTGCTCCTGGACAAGGCTTATTAGTTGTTATTTATATATATATGTGATATTTACATTGTTACTGTCCAGAATGTCCATTGTGGCTGCCACAGGTTGTGTGTGCGATATTTAATAAAGGCTACTGTGGCCATTTAACCCATGTCGCTAGCAGTCGTGTGTTCTTTTAGAGGGGTCGGTAAGGAAAGTGGTTGGTGGAAAAAGGTACCACTAAATCCCTTCTCGGATTGTCATGTCTTTTTCTATTCACTTCTATAATGTGTAATCAGCTGAGCAGAAATCTTTATCATCCCCAAACATGCCGGTGTGACATGTATTAATGAGAGAATATAGCAAAGCTTGCCTGATACGTGAGCCTCCAGCACTGATCTGCCGAAAAGTCAGGTATCAGGATATTGGCTCACACACCTATTCAGGGCATCTCTGACTCGCATGTCAGTGTTGGATATTGGACCGCCAAGGTAGACGTCACAAGAACAAATCAATAATAGCTGGAAAACTTTAGAATAGGCCAAGCCACATTTATTTGGAACCACTTGCAAAACAACACTGTGCCTGTGATCGCAGCAGAAGAGCAGCCCTCTTCATGTGATTGCCCTCAAGTTTTTGCATAAATTCCAAGTCTATGTGTGCTGTGGCCTATTAACATTCTCCAGATAGTATTTCTCTGATGTTTTATTTATTGAGTTGTATAGTTGGTTATTTGCAATGCTGAAAAGTAAATCAGAGAAGTTCTTAGAGAATGGTTTGAGGAAAGTCCTCCTGAAGGAGTTGTCTCAGGGTTGCTACCCATAGTTTTTTGCAAGGAGAACAATCCCTGCTAAGTGAATAAAGAGAGCTTGGAGAGACAGACAAGACTGAGAAAATAATCTATCTGCTTGTGTGGAGGGATGACATAAATGGATGAGAAGTAAGCTTAGTTTATTTGGAATCTTCTGTATTTTTTAACGCCCTTACACTAAGTAACGTGTCCTACAGATCTATGGGATGCACTCGAAAATGTTCTCACTACAGATGCCCAGTCTGACTCGTACAATGTGGAAAGTTAGTGCTCAGCAATGTACAGGCTCACATCCTTTCTATTGATCTCGTACTCTGTGCGCGGACTGACGCAATAGGTCAGCATTCCCGACTACTGAGTGGATTTATGAACGATCAGCGAAGGTACCTGGACCCAGACCACCACTGACCTGCAGGACAAGTTAGGATAAAGATGTAAAGATGAAAAAAAAATGAGTACCCTTCATGTTTTTTCAGGATCTATTTTTTCACATGTTTGGACGTGATTGTGAACAAGTGTTGTTAAAAATTCCCGTTTCACAATTCTCTTACACTGTACACCAGCTGCCGATCACCCAATGAATAAGCAAAACCCTTGTTCATTGGGTGACACAATCGTTTGCACAGCACAAAAGATCATTGTTCTCAGCAGTGTATCATCTGGACTCGCACTGCCAAGAACTATGGTAGACTATGTGCCCTGAAAGATCTGGTATGGATCGCCCAGTGCGCATCGTTTACTTTGGTCTGCATTCGTAAACAGCCATTTAAACGACTGCTGATGGGTGAAAGCTTACCAATGACTGTCGTTTCATCCCGCTGACTGGTCATTGTAAAATAACCTTTATGCTCAAGACGTTTAACCCTTTTGTGACTGCATTTATACTGGTATCAGTGTGTCTTGTTGATTTGACATGGAACTTTTGTGCTGTGCCAAAATTATTACTTCTATTATGTTTGTTAAAAATAAATAAAACAGAAGTTATCCAGCGCTGCTCGCCACCACACTAGGATTCATTAGAATAGGACATGTATGTGAGTCCTGGCAGGTATGTGTAGATGCGATGTCATCAGAAGCTATCATTTTCCTGTGCAGAAGTGGCATTGGACAACCCTTGTGAAGTCTACCACAACTATCTTTTCAATTAATCTTTTGGTGCCAAAAGTTGCCGAGGTTGTGGTCAAACCCTTGAGCTGGTGGGGACCCAAACGTATTAGGAGTCTAGGGCTAAGGGCCCCGTCACACACAGCAACACACCAGCGATCCCGACAACGATATGCACTTGTCAGGATCGCTGGTGTGTCGCTACATGATCGCTGCTGAGCTGCCAAGCAGGCAGCGATCAGGACAGCGACACTGCGGGTAACAAGCGATACACGTCGCTTAGTTACCCACAGTGTACGTTGGATACCAGCGCTCTGGTGCAGGGAGCTGGTAACCAAGGTACACATCGGGTTTCTAGGCACCGCGCAGCGCTTAGAAACCCGCTGTGTACCTTGGTTACCAGCTCCCTGCACCAGCGTGCTGGTATCTAACGTACACATTGGGTTTCTAGGCACCGCCCGGCGCCTAGAAACCCGATGTGTACCTTGGTTACCAGCTGATTGCTGGTCTCCCGCCTGCTACACGCAGCGATGCGTGCTGGCCAGCGGAAGACCAACGATCAAAAAAATGTCCAGGACATTCAGCGACGATCAGCGATACCCAGCAGGGGGGCTGATCGTCGCTGAATGTCACACACAGCGATATCACTGGGGAGATCGCTGTTGCGTCACAAAACTTGTGACTCAGCAGCGATCTCGCTAGCGATCTCGCTATGTGAGACGGGGCCTTAAAAACTAAGTGTAAACTTCTTCCAAAGCAATAGAGAAGTTCACAGGAATATTCGGCACGACCAACAGATGCCACCAGATCCAATGATGGTTCTTTTTCTGTATGTAAATAAGAATGTGTTTTTTGATCCCGGATTGGGTTCTTCAGCAGTTGCACCACAATCATTTACCGGATTGGGTTTGAAAATGTATTCTTTTTTATACAGTAAGGGAAAACAACCATTTTAATGCATCTTTGGATCCAGAGGAATCTGTTGGTCACAATGAATATTCTTGTGAACTTCTCCATTATTCCTTAGAACCAAATTACCCATAATCCAGAACTCCAAACCAGGCAAGGATTACAGCTGCAACTGTCATACCATTGTGACAACTATGTGCCAATGAGTGTTGTGCCTCCCGCACCCTATGTGTGAGTGAAATAACTACCCCTATCTTCATTTTATGTTTAGTGGTTCTGCTCATGAAACTCTGTATTTTTCTTACATGTAAAATGTAAAGGGGATGTCTAGTGAAAACAAGCTGTCACCTATCCATTGGAGAGAGAGTCTGACCTCTGTAACCTGCACCAAAATGGGGATCTTTCATCACCATTAGAATGGAGCAGAAGTGCTTATGCTCAGTCACCACCCTGTTCACTCCCTATGGGGCTGTCAAGAGCTATGCTTGGCTTCTCAGGCAGATCCATAGAGCATGAATGGAGTGGCGGACAGGCAACCAACCTGCCACTACATTTTGTAATTTTATAATTTCTCAGATCAAACAATCATTGTGGGTCAAGTTATCACCTAGCCTGTAAACATCATTTGGTAGGTGATAAAAGGGGCTTCCAGTGAAAACAAGTTAAGATTGACATTTGTGAGGTATTAAGGGTATATGTACCATATAAGCAGCCCATGTGACTACCATTGAGTTACTGCCAAGCCCTAAATGGCTTTATTAGTTAATTTATATGAGGATGAAAACACAAGGGTGGGGAATCAACTCAATGATCGTAGAATGGAAGTTAAGAGAAAACAAGCAGCATTTTTTTCTATCTGTGCATCTGTGTGGCGTATCTACGTATCAACTACACAGGACTAGATAGATGATTGCCTTCTTGGCAATGTGACCTACTTTCCTTAAAGTATACCCTCTGATATGTTTTGCATTGTGTAACAAAGGTTTTAAATTACTCTAAGTTTCATCTATCAGTGGTCTCAACATGAAATGTTAGGCTACCAACTCTGGGGTAAAATACAAAGCTTTTGTGTTTCTATGAACCTTGATAGGACAGACATGCAAATCCCTAGAAGTAATTTTTCTCCTTTGCATCACACAAATCATATCGAGGATTGCGGGAATGCAAATGAAGCCATAAATGCAGTTTCACAAGTTACTACAATTGGACTATAAATA
>JARQOD010000010.1:2038503-2103334 GCA_033576555.1 Oophaga sylvatica
TGCCACACAGCGATAAGATACTTACCCAGCGGGAGCGCCGACGAGAAAATAGGGTCCGGAACGATTCCAGCGACGAGCGAGATCACAGCAGGAAGCTCGTCGCTGGAAGCTGCCGCACTGAACAATATCGCTAACGGGATCGCTAAATAGTGACGTTTTTTAGCGATCCCGTTAGCGATATTGTTTAGTGTGGCATACCCTATAAGAACATGGGATTAGGGGAAAATATGTGTAAATGGATTAATACCTGACTCAGTGATAAGAAACAGAGGTTGTTTGTTAAAGGAACATACTCTGATTGGGTCAGAGTTTACAGTGAGGTACATAGTAGTCAGTATTGGGCCCTCTTCTTTTTTATATAATTTAATTAATATGATATTATTCATTATTAGTTAATTATTATATTATTATTAATTATTAATATTATTAATAACCTTTATGATAGCATTCTGAATCGAATGTCAATCTTTAAATATGGACAGCACGCAGATGGTGTCTGTTTCACGGACCTATAGGCTTGTATTGGCACTTATCATCTGTGATTCTGGAGAAAAATGTGCAACACGGATGTCTGAATGAGGCCTTATGCTGAGAAATGGCAACTGAAATTTAATGTAGATGAATGTAAGGTCATGCACTTGGGCACAGGAAACTCTTATAGAAAATCTCTGCTCACACAAGGTTATTACCACCGAATGGGATGAAACAAGGTCTTTTTTTAGTTCATCACATAAAAACACAAAATAAAGATATCAATAAATAGAACTAGAAATACCTGAGAATATAATGAGGCAGACTAACAGGTGATAGCCTGAGCAAACAACCTGACGTGTGTTTCGCTTCTTCATCAGGAGTGACATGTCTGACAAGGGATTTTCTATAGAAGCTTCCTGTGATGTTTTTTAATGGGCTGTATATGTATTGTCTTGTGGGGTTGACTTTGTCTATTTATTATTGAAGATAATTTGTATGTATTTATGTAATAATAAAGAATCTATTTTGATACATTTACATTGATTCATGCTTTTTAAGCTTGCTCATAAGTCTACATGATTGCATATGCTGCTGGCTTATTTTATAGATGATAGGTGGATTGTGGGGTTTTTTTTGCAACCAACCTCTCAAGTATCCTGGAACCTAAGAGAAACTAAAGCAGGTCCATACTTACCATCAGTCCTGATGGGAAGATAATTCAGTTCTTATGTTAAATGCATTTCCTATAAGTTGCAGCATAGGAAAAAGGCGGACAAGTTTCACTTTGTGGCGCTGGATCCCTTTTCCTATGCTGCAATTTATTGCACTCAAGCAAAAACGCTCTTCCGTGCTCCGCAACCATATGGGCATTGATGGTGGTGAGCTGGTTTTTCCCTTTTACTGATTCTTCCTATAAGTCTCAGTAAACCCACCCAATCTAGAACAAGAGGTCCTGATGCTGGAGTCATTGCATTGTATGTGGCAGCCATAGATTACACACAAGACTAGTATCAGGACACTGTGCGGAGCTAAAATCATTGTTCACTGGCAGCTCCTTCTGCTAGCAGTGTCTCTACTCTGATTGTCCACTGTCTTCCGTTTGCAGCTTGCTCCTGGGGACAACTGTAAACTGATGAGTGAGTTGATACTTGAGACAATACATATACCACCCCCTAAAAACATCACAGGAAGCCCCCATAGAAAATCCCTACTAACAGTTATATGATGAACTAGATAATTAGGCTGTGTGAACAGGGATTTTCTATAGGGAATTACTGATTTTTTTTATTTATTGTATTGTTTTGTGGGGTTTGTGTTATCTTTTTATTATTGGAAATAATTTGTATGTATTTATGTACAGTACTAATAACAAATCTATTTTTATACATTTACAATGATTCATGCTTTTTAGGCTATCTTGTAGGTCTATATGCAAGAAAAGAATGACCTGAAAATATAACAGCTGTTGACTGGTGTCAAACATTTTACCATTCCACTGAACCATTTGTTATTTAGGTTCTGTTCAAACCTGTGTTTTTCATTCTGTATCTCCAATACGTCCTAGGGATAGAGAATTGGAATTCATGTGGAGAATGAATCAATGACAATCCTGGCATCCAGGAGACACTGAGCTGCACGTGCAAACACAGCTTCAGTGCCTAGTGCTGACGTCAGTAAGGTGGCAGGAGTTCATAGACGCTGAACTCCGATCACCTACTGATATCAGCGCTAGGCACTGAAGCTACCGTTTGCACGTGCATCTCAGTGTCTCCTGGATGCTAGGCTTAGCGGTCGCATTTTATGTGACCACTAGAGTTGAGCGATACTTTCCGATATCCAAAAGTATCGGAATCAGAATGGTATCGCCGATACCATTAAAATATCGGCGATACCCGATACCGATACCGGAAGTCCCATGTAAGTCTATGGGAACAAAATATCGTAACTAAAAAAAACCCATTCTTTCCTTGTAAACACTAAATATACACACATAGAATACATATATATATATATATATATATATATATATACACATGTCATTGTGACATATATATATATATACATATATGTATAGTTTATACACTTCTACATAATAAAATATCCTCTGATTCAATTGCCGGGTAAAGCCGGTTTCTGTGAAAAGACAGAAGCACCCGACATGAAATGACACTTGGTGTACATAGGGTTAACCATGTCTTTTCATGTCCTTTGCTATCTGATTTGCACAAACAATTAAATCAAGTCTATGTGTGCAAAATTTCACACCTGTAGGGGTTAATTAAAGGTGTAAATTCGTTGTAAAAAACCGGACTTTTTTGCTACGAATTTACACCTTTAATTAACCCTACAGGTGTGAAATTTTGCACACATAGACTGATTTAATTGTTTGTGCAAATCAGATAGCAAAGGACATGGTTAACCCTATGTACACCAAGTGTCATTTCATGTCGGGTTCTGCATTTTCACAAAAGCCGGCAATTGAATTAGCGGCTATTATACTATGTAGAAGTGTATGAACTATAAATATATATATATATATATATATATATGTGTCACAAACTCAATGACATGTATATATATATATGAGGTGTAAAATTGCTGAAAAAAAATGCGTGGGCTCCCGCCCTATTTTCGCACCCGGACAGACAAAGCCAGTGATGGGGGCAGATAATAATAGCCCAGAGAGGGACCATTATTTTTGGCCCCCCCCCCGGCTACTAACATCTGCCCCCAGACACCCCAGAAAGGGCAAATCTCTAATTAGATTTGCCCTTTCTGGCACTTTGCCCGTCTATTCCCATTGCCCTGTAGCGGTGGCGAATGGGTTAATAAGGGGTTAAAATGACCTTGCAATTGAAAGGTCACTTTAAGCCAGGTTAATAATTGAGAGCTGTCAATTAGACAACTATCAATTATTAATCCTATTGTATGAAAGAAAAATAAAACACACACACTTTAATAAAAAAGAAGTTTAATGAAATAATCACACAGTTTTTGACCATATTTTATTTACCTGCTAAAACCATTTCCTGTAATAAAAATAAAATAATAAAGCAAAATTATTCTTACCAATCCGATGCACAGTCAGGTCCCACGGTGTAATCCTTCAGAAAGGGTTAATGTTTACTGCAGGGACCGCAGCTAATGCTGCAGCCTCACAGTAAACCCCCAAATGAATGAGTTCCTCTCCTGGCTGACAGGAGAGGAAGTGGAAAGCTTAATTGATTGCTTTCCACTTTCACTTCAGGTCAGCCAGGGACACCAACAGTGACGTCAGAGGGAACTGATTAACAAAAATAGGGGTTCCCTTCGAAAAAAAAATGGCGTGGGGTCCCCCCTATTTTTGTTAACCAGCCAGATGAAGCAGACCGCTGAGGCCTGGATTTTCAGGCTGTTAAGGAGCCAAGATCCATGGACCTTGCCAGCCTGATAATACCAGGCCACAGCAGTCTGCATATCTTGGCTGATTAACAAAAATAGGGGATCCCCTCGAAAAAAAAATGGCGTGGGGTCCCCCCTATTTTTGTTAACCAGCCAGATGAAGCAGACCGCTGAGGCCTGGTTTTTCAGGCTGGTAAGGATCCAATATCCATGGACCTTGCAAGCCTGATAATACCAGGCCACAGCAGTCTGCTTAGCTTGGCTGGTTAACAAAAATAGGGGATCCCCTCGAAAAAAAAAACGGCGTGGGGATCCCCCCTATTTTTGTTAACCAGCCAAGTAAAATGCAGACTGCTGCGGCCTGGTATTAAAAGACTGTCAAGGCCCATGGATTTTGGCCCTCAACAGCCTGATAATACCAGGCTACAGCAGCCCCACATTTGGCGCATCAAAAGATGTGCCAATTGTGGCACTTTACCCGGCTCTTCCCACTTGCCCTGTAGCGGTGGCAAGCGGGGTAATAAGGGGTTATTGTCACCGTTGATTGCACGGTGACAATAAGCCCGGTTAATAATGGAGAGGTGTCAATAAGACACCGATCCATTATTAATCCCAAAGTTTTTAAATGTTTAAAAAAAAGACACAGCAAGAAAAAAGTATTTTAATGAAATAAAAGAGACAACACAGTTTTCATTTTTTTTATTACTCTCTCATTCCTGCGACGCCATCGATCTCCTGTAAAAAAATAAAAAAAAAAAACCAACAGTATACCACCTGTCCGACGCAGTCCATAGTAACGATTGTCCCACGACGATCCAGCTCTGCTACATCGGAATGACAGGCAGAGCCTGACATCCCGGCGCAGCACAGCTGCTTACCAGCTTCCCCGGCGGTGACGTCATCGGACTGCTTTACGGCCGCGATTACCCAGCAGTCACTGCAGTTATCGCGAGATACTGCATGTGACCGCCGGGGAGAAGAGGATGGCGGCCATTAAGCAGCCCGGGATGTGACCGCCGGAGATCTTCTGCCGGGTAAGTGCCGCTGACTCCTGACAGACCCGACCGACGGACACTGACAGTGACAGTGACATTCCGATTCCGGTATCCGATATGACGAAAATATCGGAACTCGGAATCGGAATTCCGATACAGCCAATATCGGCCGATACCCGATACTTGCGGTATCGGAATGCTCAACCCTAGTGACCACTCAGCAAAGCATCCAGATGTAGCTGGGTTGGGCTCGTCGCGGGATAAATGGATTATTGGCAGACAGGTGAGGATTTATTTGTTTTTTTTATTGTTCTTTAGATATTAATAAATGGGTAAAAGAGGATCGGGGAGTTTTATTTCAAATAAAGTACTTTGGGTGTTAACCCCTTCATGACCCAGCCTATTTTGACCTAAATGACCAGGCCATTTTTTGCAATTCTGACCAGTGTCCCTTTATGAGGTAATAACTCAGGAACGCTTCAACGGATCCTAGCGATTCTGAGATTGTTTTTTCGTGACATATTGGGCTTCATGTTAGTGGTAAATTTAGGTCGATAATTTTTGCGTTTATTTGTGAAAAAAATGGAACTTTGGCCAAAATTTTGAAAATTTCGCAATTTTCAAATTTTGAATTTTTATTCTGTTAAACCAGAGAGTTATGTGACACAAAATAGTTAATAAATAACATTTCCCACATGTCTACTTTACATCAGCACAATTTTGGGAACAACATTTTTTTTTGTTAGGAAGTTATAAGGGTTAAAAGTTGACCAGCGATTTCTCATTTTTACAGCAAAATTTACAAAACCATTTTTTTTAGGGACCACCTCACATTTGAAGTCACTTTGAGGGGTCTATATGGCAGAAAATACCCAAAAGTGACACCATTATAAAAACTGCACCCCTCAAGCTACTCAAAACTACATTCAAGAAGATTATTAACCCTTCAGGTGCTTCACAGGAACTAAAGCAACGTGGAAGGAAAAAATGGACATTTTAATTTTTCCAACAAAATTTTTCTTTTAGCATCAATTTTTTCATTTTTGCATGGGCAACAGGATAAAATGGATCCTAAAATTTGTTGGGCAATTTCTCCTGAGCACAGATACCTCATATGTGGTCATTAACCACTGTTTGGGCGCACGGCAGGGCTCAGAAGGGAAGGAGCGCCATTTGACTTTTTGAATGGAAAATATGCTGGAATATTTAGCGGTTGCCATGTCACATTTGGAGAGTCCCTGTGTGCCTAAACATTGGAGCTCCCCCACAAGTGACCCCATTTTGGAAACTAGACCCCCCAAGGAACTTATCTAGATGCAGAGTGAGCACTTTGAACCCCCAGGTGCTTCACAAATTGATCCGTAAAAAAAATAAAGTACTTTTTTTTCACAAAAATTTTCTTTTAGCCTCAGTTTTTTCATTTTCACATGGGCAACAGGATAAAATGGATCCTAAAATTTGTTGGGCAATTTCTCCTGAGTACACCGATACCTCATATGTGGTCATAAACCACTGTTTGGGCGCACGGCAGGGCTCAGAAGGAAGGAGCGCCATTTGACTTTTTGAATGGAAAGTATGCTGGAATATTTAGCGGTTGCCATGTCGCATTTGGAGAGTCCCTGTGTGCCTAAACATTGGAGCTCCCCCACAAGTGACCCCATTTTGGAAACTAGACCCCCCAAGGAACTTATCTAGATGCAGAGTGAGCACTTTGAACCCCCAGGTGCTTCACAAATTGATCCATAAAAAAAAGAAAGTACTTTTTTTTTCACAAAAATTTTCTTTTAGCCTCAGTTTTTTCATTTTCACATGGGCAACAGTATAAAATGGATCCTAAAATTTGTTGGGCAATTTCTCCTGAGTACACAGATACCTCATATGTGGTCATAAACCACTGTTTGGGCGCACGGCAGGGCTCAGAAGGGAAGGAGCGCCATTTGACTTTTTGAATGGAAAATATGCTGGAATATTTAGCGGATGCCATGTCGCATTTGGAGAGTCCCTGTGTGCCTAAACATTGGAGCTCCCCCACAAGTGACCCCATTTTGGAAACTAGACCCCCCAAGGAACTTATCTAGATGCAGAGTGAGCACTTTGAACCCCCAGGTGCTTCACAAATTGATCCATAAAAAAAAGAAAGTACTTTTTTTTTCACAAAAATTTTCTTTTAGCCTCAGTTTTTTCATTTTCACATGGGCAACAGTATAAAATGGATCCTAAAATTTGTTGGGCAATTTCTCCTGAGTACACAGATACCTCATATGTGGTCATAAACCACTGTTTGGGCGCACGGCAGGGCTCAGAAGGGAAGGAGCGCCATTTGACTTTTTGAATGGAAAATATGCTGGAATACTTAGCGGATGCCATGTCGCATTTGGAGAGTCCCTGTGTGCCTAAACATTGGAGCTCCCCACAAATGACCCCATTTTGGAAACTAGACCCCCAAGGAACTTATCTAGATGCAGAGTGAGCACTTTGAACCCCCAAGTGCTTCACAAATTGATCCGTAAAAAAAAGAAAGTACTTTTTTTTTCACAAAAATTTTCTTTTAGCCTCAGTTTTTTCATTTTCACATGGGCAACAGTATAAATTGGATCCTAAAATTTGTTGGGCAATTTCTCCTGAGTACACAGATACCTCATATGTGGTCATAAACCACTGTTTGGGCGCACGGCAGGGCTCAGAAGGGAAGGAGCGCCATTTGACTTTTTGAATGGAAAATTAGCTCCAGTCGTTAGCGGACACCATGTCATGTTTGGAGAGCCCCTGTATGCCTAAACTTTGGAGCTCCCCCACAAATGACCCCATTTTGGAAACTAGACCCCCTAAGAAACTTATGCAGATGCACAGTGAGCACTTTGAACCCCCAGGTGCTTCACAAAAGTTTATAACGCAGAGCCGTGAAAATAAAAAATCATTTTTTTTTCTCAAAAAATGATTATTTAGCCCCATATTTTTTATTTTCACAATGGTTACAGGAGAAATTGGACCCCAAAAGTTGTTGTCTAATTTGTCCTAAGTATGCTAGTACCTCACATGTGGGGAGAACCACTGTTTGGGCACACGTCAGGGCTTGAAAGGGATGTAGTGACGCTTTGAAATGCCGACTTGATGGAATGGTCTGCGGGCGGGCAGAGCCCCTGATGTGCCTAAACAGTAGAAACCCCCCACAAGTGACCACATTTTGTAAACTAGACCCCTCAAGGAACTTAACTAGATGTGTGGTGAGCACCTTGAACCCCCACGTGCTTCACAGAAGTTTGTAATGCAGAGCCGTGAAAATAAAAAAATCATTTTTTTCCTCAAAAACTGATTTTTTTAACCCGCAATTTTTTATTTTCACAAGGGTAACAGGAGAAATTGGACCACAAAAGTTGTTGTACAGTTTGTCCTGAGTACACTGGTACCCCATATGTGGGGGGGAACCACTGTTTTGGCGCATGGGAGAGCACAGAAGGGAAGGAGCGCCATTTTGGAATGCAGACTTGATGGAATGTTCTGTGGGCGTCATGTTGCATTTGCAGAGCCCCTGATGTGCCTAAACAGTAGAAACCCCCCACAGGTGACCCCATTTTGGAAACTAGACCCCCCAAGGAGCTTATCTAGATGTGTAGTGAGCACTTTGAACCCCCAAGAGCTACACAGAAGTTTATAACGCCGGGCCATGAAAATAAAAAAATCATATTTTTTTCCACAAACATGATCTTTTAGTCCCCAATTTTTTTTATTTTCCCAAGGGTAACAGGAGAAATTAGACCTCAAAAGTTGTTGTCCAATTTGTCCTGAGTACGCAGATATCCCATATGTGGGAGAAAACTACTGTATGGGCACACTTCGGGGCTCGGAAGGGAAGTAGTGACGTTTTGAAATGCCGACTTGATGGAATGGTCTGCGGGCGTCATGTTACGTTTGCAGAGTCCCTGATGTGCCTAAACAGTATAAACTCCCACAAGTGACCCCATTTTGGAAACTAGACCCCGCAAGGAACTTATCTAGATGTGTGGTGAGCACTTTGAACCCCCAAGTTCTTCACAGAAGTTTATAACGCAGAGCCGTGAAAATAAAAAATCATTTTTTTTCCACAAAAAATAACTTTTTTAGTCCCCAATTTTTTTTTCCCAACAGTAACAGGAGAAATTAGACCCCCAAAGTTGTTGTGCAATTTTTCCCGAGTACGCTGATACCCCATATGTGGGGTAAACCACTGTTTGGGCACACGTCGGGGCTTGGAATAAAGGGAACACTGTTTGACTTTTTGAACGCAAAATTTGCAGGAATCAATGGTGGCGCCATGTCGCGTATGGAGACCCCCTGATGTGCCTAAATAGTGGAAACCCCTCAATTCTAACTCCAACCCTAACCCCAACACACCCCTAACCCCAACCCTAACCCCTACACACCCCTAACCCTAATACAAACCCTAACCATGACCCTAACCCCAACACACCCCTAACCCTAATCCCAACTCTAACCATAAACCTAACCACAAGCCTAACCCTAATCCCAACCCTAACCCCAAAACACCCCTAACGCTTATCCCAACCCTAACCCTAATTCCAACCCTAACCCTAATTCCAACCCTTACCCTAGTTCTAACCCTAACCCTAGTTCTAACCCTAAGGCTGGGTTCATATTGCGTTTCACCAGCCCGTTCAACACGTAGCGTTGACCGGCTGGTAACGGTATAGCATAACGCGATCGCGTTATGCTATACCCGCTAGTGCAGAGGAATCAGCGATGATTCATCTGTGCTAGCGGTGATGGAGCCCAGACGCTGCAGCCTGCGTCCAAGGCTCCGTCACTGAATGACGACACGTCGCGAACGCATGCCGCTTCATGGCATGCGTTGCGATGCGCACACAAATGGGGTGAATGGCAGCGTTAACGGACTGCGTTACACCGCGTTATACCGCGGTGAAACGCAGTTCATCTAACGGACTGCCATAATGCAATATGAACCCAGCCTGACCCTAAGGCCCCGTGCACACGTTGCGGATTCACTTGCGGATTTTTCTAAAATCCGCAGGTAAAACGACCTGCCTTTTACCTGCGTATTTGGCGCGGATTTGCTGCGGTTTTTCTCTGCGGTTTTACGCCTATAATGGAATAGGTGTAAAATCGCTGCGGAATCCGCACAAAGAATTGACATGCTGCGGATTTAAAACCGCAGCAAATCTGCGCTGAAAAATCTGCAGCATGTGCACAGCGTTTTTTTTTACCATTTATTTGCATTGTACTGTACATGGTTTCTGGATCTGCTGTGGATCCGCAGCGCCAAATCCGCTGCGGATCCGCAGCTAAATCAGCTGCGGATCAGCAGCGAAATCAGCTGCGGATTAGCAGCAAAATCTGCAACGTGTGCACAGGGCCTAATAGGAAAAAAAAAAATAATTCTTTATTATTTGTCCCTACCTATGACAGGGGGGGTTCACTTACTTTTTTTTATTTTGATCACTGACAGTTTATCACAGTGATCAAAATAAATTTTTTTACTATGCAGGGCGCACTGCGCATGCGCCGGCCGGCTGGCGCACTGCGCATGCGCCCGCCATTTTCCAAGATGGCGGCGCCCATAAAGAATCCCGGGCAGCCGCCGGGAAGGATCCAGGGACATCGGTGGACCGGGAGAGGTGAGTATGGGGGTCGGAAGTGAGGGGGGGGATCGGAAGGTGGGGGCAGCGGAGGCCAGGACGAGGGGAGCTTTTAGTGACGGCGGTGACCGACCGCTGCCATCTTTCGGTGGCGGCGGCCGATCGCCGCCGTGAATCCGTGTGGGGGGTCAGGGCTCGGTGTCCAGCCATGGCAGATGCTATTGCAGCATCGGCCATGGCTGGATTGTAATATTTCACCAATTATATTGGTGAAATATTACAGATTGCTCTGATTGGCTGTTTCACTTTTAACAGCCAATCAGAGCGATCGTGGCCACGGGGGGGTTAAGCCAACCCCCCTGTGGTGAAGCACAAAGGGTCCTGTGCCTGCGGGTCGGGTGACCTTTCAGTGACCCCGGTCACCCGACCCGCAGGGACGCGATCCTTTCATGACGCCACATAGGCGTCATGGGTCGGATTGGCACTGACTTTCATGACGCCTACGTGGCGTCATGGGTCGGGAAGGGGTTAATTAAATGACTTTACTCGGTCTGTTTCTTTATTACATTTGACTATGGGATTAGTAATGGGAGTGTCTTATAGACGCCTCTTATTTACTAACCTCTGGGCTTGTCAAATGACATTGCAAAGCTGACATCAACCCCAATACTATTACCCACTTGTCACCACACCAGGACAAGTGGGAAGCACAAAGGCTGAGCACCAAAATTGGTCCATAATGAATGTGCCAATTCAGGGGCAGCTGAGAGTTGATGTTTTTAGCCTGGGAGGGGGCCAGTATCCATGGCCCTTCCCTAGGCTATTAATATCAGCCTGTGCTGTCTGGTTATTAATTTTTTTTGGTGGGGGAGATCATCCCTTGTTAATAACCAGTAAAGGCTATGTAGACTTATGTGAGCTGATATTAACAGCCGGAGAAGCTCTTTGTTTATTACCTTTCCCAGACTATAAACATCAGCACCTCAGCTGTCGACTTTCCCTCAGCTGGTTAAGAAAAATATGGTGGATTCCACATAATTTTTTTTCTTTTATTTATTTCATTATTAGCTAAATACATGCACAGTAATCTACAAATGCACTGCCTGTTTATCTCAATGACATCTGTCTATCTATCTATCTATCTATCTATCTATCTATCTATCTATTAATAAGATTGTTTTATTAGTTAGTAAACTTGCTTGAAAAGACATAGAGAATTACTGTCTGTAAAATCTGATGTTAAAAATGTATTCCATATAGATTGCATACACATGTCAGATGGATGTCATATGGATGCTAGGTGAGAAAAATCACATTGTACTCGCATTACACTCGCATGATAGTAGCCCCACAACTAGTGTTGAGCGATACGATACCGCAAGTATCGGGTATCGGCCGATATTAGCTCTATCGGACTTTCGATACTTAGTTCCGATATTTTCGTCTTATCGGATACCGGAATCGGATTTGTCACTGTCACTGTCAGTGTCCGTCGGTCGGGTCTGTCAGGAGTCAGCGGCACTTACCTGGCAGAAGATCTCCGGCGGTCACGGGCTGGACTGCTTCATGGCCGCCATCCTCTTCTCCCCGGCGGTCACATGCAGTTTCTCGCGATAACTGCAGTGACTGCTGGGTAATCCCGGCCGTAAAGCAGTCAGTCCGATGACGTCACCGCCGGGGAAGCAGGTAATCAGCTGTGCTGCGTTGCGATGACAGGCTCTGCCTGTCATTGCGATGTAGCAGAACTGGATCGTCGTGGGACACTCGTTACTATGGACTGCGTCGGACAGGTGGTATACTGTTGTTTTTTTTTTTTTTCTTTTTTTACAGGAGATCGATGGCGTCACAGGAATGAGAGAGTAATAAAATTAATGAAAACTGTGTTGTCTCTTTTATTTCATTAAAATACTTTTTTCTTGCTGTGTCTTTTTTTTACACATTTAAAAACTTTGGGATTAATAATGGATCGGTGTCTTATTGACACCTCTCCATTATTAACCGGGCTTATTGTCACCGTGCAATCAACGGTGACATTAACCCTTATTACCCCGCTTGTCACCGCTACAGGGCAAGTGGGAAGAGCCGGGTAAAGTGCCACAATTGGCACATCTTTTGATGCGCCAAATGTGGGGCTGCTGTAGCCTGGTATTATCAGGCTGTTGAGGGCCAAAATCCATGGGCCTTGACAGTCTTTTAATACCAGGCCGCAGCAGTCTGCATTTTACTTGGCTGGTTAACAAAAATAGGGGGACCCCTACGCCATTTTTTTTTTTCGAGGGGATCCCCTATTTTTGTTAACCAGCCAAGATATGCAGACTGCTGTGGCCTGGTATTATCAGGCTGGCAAGGTCCATGGATATTGGATCCTTACCAGCCTGAAAAACCAGGCCTCAGCAGTCTGCTTCATCTGGCTGGTTAACAAAAATAGGGGGGACCCCACGCCAAATTTTTTTCGAGGGGATCCCCTATTTTTGTTAACCAGCCAAGATATGCAGACTGCTGTGGCCTGGTATTATCATGATATCAATACCTGGAGCCCAAAACAAATAACTGCAAAAACTAAGTAATATCAATAACACAGAGATAAATAGTCTAAATTGCAAAGGTGAAAAAGAATTTTATTACAAATGACATAAAAACACATGTATAAAACAATATAAATGACAATGATAGGGAATCTGCTAAATCCAAGAACGGGGAGCAAGAAAAAGGCATGTGGTCCTTTAAATATCTATGTTAGCGTAGGGCATTGACTGCATATGGGAGTAAGAGACGGGATAGCAAGTGTACTACACATGTCATGTAAGTGTCCTGAGCAATGCGCTTTAGTTACCATGTACTAGCAATGTTTATTTACACCTCTGATTCCTGCATGGACGGACCATAATGTCAGTATGTTATATTGGTGTTGAATCTCATTGCTTTAAGGGAAGTCTCTTACTCCCATATGCAGTCAATGCCCTACGCTAACATAGATATTTAAAGAGACCACATGCCTTTTTCTTGCTCCCCGTTCTTGGATTTAGCAGATTCCCTATCATTGTCATTTATATTGTTTTATACATGTGTTTTTATGTCATTTGTAATAAAATTCTTTTTCACCTTTGCAATTTAGACTATTTATCTCTGTGTTATTGGTATTATCAGGCTGGCAAGCAGGGTCGGACTGAGGCACCGGGACACCGGAGAAACCTACGGTGGGCCCCAGCTCCTGCGTGGTGGGCCCTGATTTGAAAGGATAGGTCACGGGGCAGAGGGGGCGGTGGCCCCGGGGCCCGCGCTCTGAGGGGGCCCACCCGGAGCTACGATACAGTTACATTCTGCGGCAGAGCAGGGAGAATCGCTCTCCCTGCTCTGCCGCCCGAAAGCTATGGGGCCTGAACAGGCGTTGGGGGGGCCCGGTGCCAGCAGTGGGCCCCCCACCCGTCATCGGAGGGTCAGCTGTATCGGCATCCAGCCGATAAAGCTAACCGCATGGAGAGAGAAGGAGCGAGCGCTCCTTCTCTCCCATAATCCCCCTCTCAGCGTAAGACAGCGGGCGCAATAACATCACCTGCCGGCGCCCGCTGTCAGACGCTGAGAGGGAGAACAGTGAGCAGCACAGGAGCCGGGAGGTGAGTTTTTTTTTTTAGTTTTTTTTAATGGGGGTGCAGTCGAGTCCTGGCTGGAGAAGTCGTCATGTCGGTGTGGGCCAGATGGAAAAGACATGAAAAGTGAACAATTCCATTAGAAAGAACATCAGCGGTAAGTCATTATCTGTACCTGTGCTGTAATCTATTATATGTTCTGTAGGACTGGTATTATTTAACACAGACCATATGGCGGTAATATCAATATTGGTCTTTTTATATATAGATTATTTTGGCCAACAGCGCAGTCATTTGCTGAGGTTCTCTGATGATGGGCCCTCTCAGAAGTTTTGCCCCCACTAAACCAAAACCCTAGCTACGCCTATGGCTCTCTCTCTAGTCTTTCTTTCTCGCTCTCTGTTCTTTCCTTCTCACTCTCTGTTCTTTTTTTTCTCTGTTCTTTCTTTCTCTCTTTTCTTTCTTTCCTCTCTTTCTTTCTCTGTTTGTTCTTTCTCTCTCGCTGCTCTTTCTTTCTTTTCCTCAGTACCAGCCACTTTGCCCTCATTACCAGTCAGTGTGATCAGCAGTGCTAAATGGTTACGCTTGGGGCGAGGATATGGGTGTGATTAGCTGTGAAATGGGTGTTGTCGGGGCGTGGCCTAAAATTTTCAGCGGCGCGCAACACGCGCCACAGCCATTAATCCTCTTTCCTGTCTTCCAGATTTGGGAGGTATGCTGTATGACCTCCCTACAACTTCTGGCCATGCTCCTGATGAGCGCGACGGATGGTCTCGTGAGGGATCTCCTCCCACACCTGGACTAAAGCATCCACCAACTCCTGGACAGTCTGTGGTGCAACGTGGCATGGCCTAAAATTTGTTGCAGCAGGCACAGCGTGCCACAGCCTTTGTCCCTCTTTCCCTTCTTCAAAGGTTGGGAAGTATGATGGTGGGCCCCAAGAATAATTTTTCTCTGGTGGGCCCAAGGTACTCCAGTCCGACGCTGCTGGCAAGGTCCATGGATATTGGCTCCTTAACAGCCTTAAATACCATGCCTCAGCAGCAGGGGCGTACATATAAATCATGGGGCCCCATAGCAAAAGTCAGAATGTTCCCCACCCCCCCAAAAAAAAAACCCAGAGGCATTGTAAATGTAAAGTGCCAGCACAGTGAGGGAAGTTGAGTCGCACAGAGACAGGGGTTTTGGTGGTACTCGGCACCGATCACGTCAACTTCTATGGGGGATGTCACGAGTAGCACAGCTCGGTCCGTGACCTGGGCGATCACTGGAATGTGGGATATTTCCAGGGGATGATAGAATGTTCGTGTAGTTTGTCGTGACGCCACCTGTAGTACCTGGTCAGGGTGTCCAGCGCTGCTGTGCAGGTCCTCTGGAAGGGATGGTGTAGTGCAGGTAGGTGAAAAGTCTTCTACAGGTAACACGCTATCCTTCCAGGGCAGATAGATGTGAGATAGAGCAATGGTGCAAAGTGATGTAGCAGAGTGGACTATGCGACGTAGTAAGAAAGCAGGAAACACTTCAAGTTAAACGTTGCATAATAAAATTTTTAATAATAACATTACAAAAGTGCAAATGGCTTATATTATGTGACATGTTTTGTTACTGTTCATACCCTTGATATGTGTTATACATGTGTGTTAATAAATACATATTCAACAAAAGTGCAAATAGCATTAGTGCCGAAGTTCGTGGAGACTTCTTAGGACTACAACCCCACCGGGGTAACTTCACAGTGTCCTTTACTTGTGCTTGTGGAGGACCCGCTCCAAACCTCCAACTGTGGTCTTGGGTGGGCTGCAAGACTTTCCTTGAGCAGACCTCACTTTCGGCCACACCAAACGGGTTTTTAGTTTCTGAGGTAGTTGAAAATAGTGCACAGTAAAGTTTTTTGTAAAACCAAGATGGAGCACCGAAGTGCCAACTATTTACAGAAAAGTTTGTGAGCCAGTACAGTTCATGGCTTCAAAGTTCAACATTTTCATTACAGTGAAACACCATTACCCAACCTGGGTATATTAAGGCAACAATAAACTTGTTCTTCTGAACATTCACCCGTCCGGGTACATCAAACCATTACCCAACCTGGGTATATTAAGGCAACAATAAACTTCTTTTTATGAACATTCACCCGTCCGGGTACATCAATAATTTAACTATTTACATACAGAGACCCTGTCCGGGTTATTTAGACTTCTTTGGCTGGCCTCTTCCGGGTACCACCTGGTACTGTTCTGGAGCTTGCCAAACATCCGTGACAGGAGGGTCCACCCAGACCTGATGACGTCGTGTGGCCTGTACAGTGACGTCGTGACCCGCTATCTGGGTCTGTGTGGCCACCTCTTTCGTCTCCCTCCGGGTCTGGAACCCTATGTTCCGGACTGTACGAACCCCAGGGGGCCTAACAGGCGCCGGGTACGGGCCAGCTATCATTATCATGTCCATAGCTGGGGCTGCTGAGGAGACCACTGAGGGAGGCTGGGGAGATTTACGGCGTGGGGTGGGCACTTGTGCAGAGGCCTGGTTGGGGGAGGCTGAAGGCTCGTAGGGTCTGTCAGTTTCCTGACACTCTGGGGAGTAGGGGTCGCACCTGGTAACATTTAGGGCGTACCATCCATTGTAATCCCAGTGTCGGGTGTAAGTCACCAAGTCTCCTGGCAACAGGTCCCTCCCCGGGTGTCCTTCTGGGAGGTGAGTCTCCACGTCCCGCCGGGTTACAAAAACTTCTAAATAAAGTCCAGGCTCCTGGATGAAGCCCCAACCACCTTTTAACTTAAAGTTCCGTACTGCACCCTTACGCCGTGGCTCCCTCACCGTACTTTTATCCTTTCTCATACGTGCCTTCTCTGCCAGGTCCTTCTCCAGGTGACGTTGCCGAAGCTTTTGGGATTCTCGCTGCTCCCTTTGTCGCTCTTCTTCCCGCTCCCGACGTCTCCACTCTTCCTCCTGACGCCGGTTGTAATTCTCCTCCACCAGCAGCTCCATGTCTCCAACATCAAACGCCAGCTTACGATGTCCGGTTTGCGGCAGCTCTCCTGGCGCCCGCCAGTCCTGGCGGCGCTCACCTGTGGCGGAAGCAGCCGGCTCTGGAACAGATGACGGTCGGGGCTCCGGTACAGGCAGGTAGAGCTCTGGTGCCTGCGCGGCCTCCTCCATGAGGACGGGTGTCGCTTCTTCTGCCTCAGCGACGGGGGCAGACAGCGGGATCTGGGGTGCTGGTGCGGCGTTTTCAGCAGGAACGGGTGCCTCCACTGTGATACTGGCAACCGGTTCAGATTGCAAGGGCTGGGATGCCCGCACGGCCTCCTCTACTGGAACGGGTGCCTCCACTGAGATACTGGCAACCGGTTCAGATTGCAAGGGCTGGGATGCCCGCACGGCCTCCTCTACTGGAACGGGTGCCTCCACTGAGATACTGGCAACCGGTTCAGATTGCAAGGGCTGGGATGCCCGCACGGCCTCCTCTACTGGAACGGGTGCCTCACCTTCCAGTACAGACACTTCAGGGGGTAAGAGGGATTGGCGCCGCTCCAATTGTAGTTTTAGGGCCCGCCAGCTCGCTTCCATCCTGGCGACCTCCTCTAGGTGCCGGGCCAGGTCTCTCAGGGTATCCTCCGCTTCTTCCAGCGTAGGAGGGTTTCCAGGCCGGGTGCCAAACGGTGGCTCCGTGGCGATCGGGTCGCTTCCGTGGGGGGAGAGCTCTGACTCCTCCATCCCTTCCCACTTCTGCTCACGTCCATTCGCCATCTCTGCCAAGTCACATGTGTCATTAGCATCAGGAGAGGCGACATCTTTTGTAGGGAGGCGGGACCTTCGCGTTCGTTTCCGCCCACTGAGGAGGATGAGGAGGCGGAACTCCAGAGCTGTGGGGCACGATCTTACATTGCAGTAACATTTAGAGTGTGCGGACATCGTTTTCGCGCCACGGAGTGAGTGTACGCCCATGAGAGCACGCCCTTATTCTTCACCTGTGCCTCGTGGCGCAGATATGACGGAAAAATGGCAAATACAGTCTATGATGATTTTTGCAATTCTCAAGCAAAAAAACAGTTCAATTAAGGCACACAGGACTCGCTTATAGCGAGCTTCTGAATCCTGCTCGTGACGCCAAAGTTGAGTCGCACAGAGCCACAGGTTTTGGGGGTACTCGGCACCAAGCCCGTCGACTTCTATGGGGGATGTGACGGGTAGCACAGCTATGTCCGTGCCCTGGTCGCTCACTGGAATGTGGGATATTTCCAGGGGATGATAGAATGTTTGTGTAGTTTGTCGTGACGCCACCTGTAGTACCTGGTCAGGGTGACCAGCGCTGCTGTGCAGGTCCTCTGGCAGGGATGGTGTAGTGCAGCTAGGTGATAAGTCTTGTACAGGTAAGACGGTATCCTTCCAGGGCAGATAGATGTGAGATAGAGCAATGGTGCAGAGTGATGTAGCAGAGTGGAGTATGCGACGTAGTAAGAAAGCAGGAAAGGAAACAATTCTTACTACAAAGACATGCAGCATAAGGCTGCCTCAACCCCTCCCATCCAACTAGCTACACCCTGTTCTAACCAGCCTGAGCTAGACCATCCCATTGGGTCCGCCTACACTCAGCTGGCATAGTGTACTGTTGAATGCAGTGGTTGGAGTCAATGGGGTGTTTCCTCCTTACCTGAGAGTAAGTTGTCACACCGCTGGGTGCGATGCAACATCTCTGTGGCGACTGGACCCTCGGGTGCTTCTGTCTTTTCACAAATGCCGGCTTTACCCGGCAATTGAATCAGAGGCTATTTTACTATGTAGAAGTGAATAAACTATAAATATATGTATATATATATATGTCACAATGACATGTATATATATATATATATATATATATATGTATTCTAAGTGTGTATATTTTGTGTTTACAAGGAAAGAAAGTGTTTTTTTAGTTGCGATATTTTGTTCCCATAGACTTACATGGGACTTCCGGTATCGGAATCGGATATCGACGATATTTAGTGATATCGGCGATGCCATTCCGATCCGATATTTTTAGATATCGAGCAGTATCGCTCAACACTACCCACAACATCGGACCGATTTTATTCATGCTGATGAGTGTGAGCAGGAACAAAAAAATCTGACTGTTTCTTTACTTCTAGTTTACAGGGAACATAGAAATACATTGCTATGTACACGGACATGTATAATCTGTGTCTGGGTTCACTGCCTTAAATACAGGTCAAGATTACCAAATTCTCCTGTTTATCATTGAGGGTTCTGGCTCATAGATAGAGCTGGAGACGCGAGTCTGAGTACTGGGGAGATCCGATCAAAGGAGAGGTGTGACTATTATAATTTAACTTATGTACTGAGCAGAGAGATGTGGCCCCTCCCACAAAAGAGGAGGAGCTATGGAGCGATGAACACTTCGGAGAGAAGTGAGTATTAGAAGCTGGGACAAAACCTTGACGTGGCGGGACTGAGACCTCAAATCGGGACAGTCCTACTGAATCTGGGACCATTGGGAGCTATGCTGTAACCATATTTGTTATAGGCGTTGTAGACATAAAAAATGGAGGATTTTTTAAATTAATACTATTTGAAAATGTGTCAATGTTTTAGTTTAGAAATGTAACATACAAAACAACTAAATTAATAAAAGGAAGAAATCAGTAGCGGTAAACTCACATCATAACCACTGTTCCTTATTCCACGTCTAGGTCTTTCTCGAGTCACAAGTAGATCCATTTCCGTTTCGCCCGGGCTTGGGCTATTAAGAGACTGTCGACTTCTATATGGATGGTTCTTCAGGGCAGTTTGCCTGTATAAAATATGGTACACTATGTTACACAAGAACAAGTGTACATACAGTGTTCCTAGAAAGAGTCTGATAATGGGAAGATTTTCAGAGCAGACTATAGCAGTCAGCCACAAGCTGCCATCCATTCAAGTATAGTCATTATATTACCTGATGGAAAAAAAAATAGCCATAAGGGCTATTGTAGAGCTAAATACGGGGGCTTCTTTTGCTATAAATTGGCTGATTTTACATTTCTTCTGTATATGGAAATGTATGGAGATTAGTTCATAGTAATTTCAAGAGTTGTACGGAAAAAGCCAAGTGTGTGCAGCCATCGCTTCATTCCCACCATCATTGATGCTTAGGCTGGTTTCACCATTTGCTGTCTCCACCAGAAGCTTCCATTTAAAGACCAGAAAAACAGTGTTCAGACCAAATACTTGAAGTAGCCATTGAGGATGATGAGGCGGCAGAGTGCACTATTGTGTCCAGCATACAAGACGGACACTGCCAGAAAAAAAAAGTCAAACTTGGTCCTAAGTTGCAGACTTTGGACTAATTTCGCCTTATTTTACACAATGGCTCCATCAGCGTTATGTCTGAATCCTGTCTTTATGGGCTTCAGACAGAAGATCCTGATGGAGACAGCAAAGGAGTCTCAAATGTAGTGTGAAACTAGCCCTAACATACATTGAAAATATGTACGTGATGGGAATCCCCTGGAACTGGGAGTCCTTCCAGGCATTGGGACTGTGTATGACAGAAATACAGCATCCATCTACAAGAACACAAGGAGCAAGATTTCCATTATTCCAGTATATATGTTACATTGGCTGGAAGTGGCTACATCCATGTCTGGATCCAATACGCTATATTCTCCTGTACATGTTCAGTAACCAAGCTCTTGTATTTATGCTTGTAAATGGTCCCACTACAATTTCTGAACAGCGGCACATTGTTTTCTCTCTATTGAGTGTGTTCATTCCTATTGACAGGTTAATTAGCAATATTCACTCCACAATGGCAGCTGTATAGCTCCCAGCTCTATGCACCATTAGTCAAAGAAACTGAAATCTTGACAATGGAAAAGGGACCACACCGAAAATAATCCATTAGTACGGTATATAGAATATGCTTCTACCTGTGTGTAATGAGCAATAACAACCTGTGGAAGTGACTTTACAATTTGAAGGCATATTTAATTTTCATTTGTGGCAGAAAGAAATCATAGAAATAAGATGCATGCACCTTATGCCTTGTGCTATTTTACTGATGAGCCTATATTTCTCTATTTGAGCAATATTTGCCACATACAGTCTAAGCCAATGGAATATGGATCTGCATATTATGTGCATTATCAGATGTCAAGCAAATAAGGCTTCATGCCTCAAAATTAGCCCATCAGAGAAATGTCAACACATTTACCGTAATTCTTTCCAGTGCCAATGTATTGATCTGCTGTTTGCCCTCATGGCCGTCCTCCCACCAATGTATTGTCCCCATCATATACAGCGTCATCCTTTTATAAAAGGAGAACAAATCTTTGCCTCTCACAAGACAAGACACTCATCTCCTGCCGATGCCATCATTCCCATCATCAGCAGGGCTACAAGCCACACTCCTAACATATACACATAGAGTATTCGCTCCCAATAACTCTCATTACTCCTGTCACATGTATCCATGTCTTCATTAACCACCTACGCAAACAGATCCTAAAAGATCAGCAGCTCACTAATTTTCTGCTGCTGTGATCAACCTGATCATCTGATTGACTACAAGATGTTCTATCACCAAGCTTACGGAAATTATAAGAGGACACCTCTCATGGGAACACTGCTTTTCTATTGGATGGACAGTTCTGGTCACATGATCCTCCACCCGCCGCCATTGCATGTATGGACAGCTGTGCCACCAGTGAGGAAAGCTGCAGTAACAAGAGCAGGAGGAGAACCTGTCATATCTGTATAATAGTAAGTGCCACAAAATCAGGAAACCACAAAACATCTGATAAAATAAAGGTAATGTGGCCGACACTGTTACTCATTCTGCACCAGCAATAGACAGCGTAATACATCGGTTATAGGAGGCAAACAGTGCAACATTTATAATGAAACCCAACTGTAAAAATGATTTTTAGCTCCAATTGCATGCATATAAGAAAGAAAAAAATGTAAAGCCCCCGGTCGCTAAGAATTAGGGGGCTGATGGGAATATTGGATTTAATATGCAATGATGCCAAATGAGCACTACTTGCTCCTAAAGTATTATCTCGCCAAGTTTTCACTGAAGGTTAAAAGAAGAAAAAGATCAAGCTTACCAGATAGCTGGGCAGAAGCTGGAAGGCCTGGAGATGGTTTTCCCACAGGAAGTCGGGTTTTCCCTAGCCCTATTTAACCCACGACACTGGATGCTCCGTGCCATTGCTGACAAGAACTTGAAGATTTCCCATCCCACCACCTCTTTTTTAAGTCTTATTTTGTGGCATTGCTTTGTTGAAGGGAGGTAACACGCAGCTCTAGGGCTGTGTTTTTATGAGTATTTATGAATGGACTGCACGATCGACTTGAGTCAATTAAGGGCTGACCGCTATTGGGATTGAGTTATGCTACGTTTTAATTTATTTATTTATTCAGATATTTAATTGATTCATTTATTCAATATCTTTACTAAAGCATTGTGGCCTGTTTTTATGCCAACTAGTTTGTGTGTCTTTATTACTTTAGAATTTAAGAATATTACATATTTTCCCATGTCCCAAAAGGCAGACAACCAAAAATATATTTTACTAGATGGTGGCCCGATTCTAATGCATCGGGTATTCTAGAATATGTATGCGGCCGTCCGTGCGCGCCTAAGCAGTGAAGCAGTGTTTAAATGGGTTGTGCACTACTTTAAATTAATGTTACTATGTATCTCTCCAGGGCACTGAATGAATTTTGTTATGACGTCACGTTGTGAATAGTGCTTGTGACTACATCGCAGACGACGCACAGCTAGGACGTAATTTTCCCGGCTGCAGCCGGCTGTTGTTTCCGCTGATATGACGACTATTTGCTGCTGCAGCCAGGGGTATTTTGTTTCGTGTACCACAGTGAATGACGGCTTGGGGGTGGGTTTGTCTGTAGATTTGTTCCTTTTCACACCGGGACAAAGAATGTGCTGATTTGTCGCGGACGCTATTTAAATGTGGCGCCCAAATCGGTGATTGGTCGCGGGCAGCGTCCGCGACCAATCAACACAGCACTGTTTAACGTTTGCGGCAAGATCAGTGATTGGTCGCGGTGAAAGACCGCGACCAATCATCGAATTGTATTGTGAGGACCGGAGAGCGCCGCTGCCTATGCGGCTACTTCCGCTGCGAGAACCCGGGACATGAGCGGGCGCTCGCAGCAGAAGTATCCCGACCCGCAGCGCCGCTCCCGGTCCTCTCTTGACATCCTAGCCGCATGGATGTCAGCGCCGCTGCCTGTGCGGGTACTTCCGCTGCGAGAACCCGGGACATGAGCGGGCGCTCGCCGCAGAAGTATCCGGGTCCTCCCTTCCGCATGGAGGTCAGCGGCGCCATCGGTCGAGGTCCTTCTGCTGCTAGCGGCCGGGAGATGAGCGCCTCGCGCCGGTCATCTCCCCGCTGCCTCGCCGCTGACCACCGTCCCGCAGATGAGCCGCTAACGGCCGCCATTTTTTTGTGAAATCCCGCGGCGCTGATTGGCCGCTGCCGGACCAATGAGCGACGCGGGATTTCCTGGACAGACAGACAGACCGACAGACAGACAGACGGGATAAGACAATTATATAGTAGATGATGTTCTTTATTTTTAATTTAAAAAAGACAGAATTGTTTTCTCTCCTGGAGGGCCCAATATCGGCATATATATCAAAAATTACTTACATAATAAATTGTACTTTCCTTCCAAATGCACAAGAAAGCTTTGATGTCAGCTGAAAGATAACAGGGGTAATACACCGCTATTTAACAGTCCCCTGTGTTCATCATTGACCTACTTCCAGAGGATTGAAAATGGAAGTAACAAAATCTTCAACATTATCTTTTGGAGGTTTCTCATTAGCTCACTACACAGTGTGAAACACCAGCAAGACTTTAGGAAAGGTTCTAATCCATTCATAGAGTTCTACAGAACCAAGAGATGGGCAGAAACCATCTCAAATGTTAAAACTAATTTTGCCTTTTGCTAGGGCATCGTTTTATTTATACCTTTTTATTATTATTATTATTATTACACATTTATATAGCGCCATTTATTCCATGGCGCTTTACATATGAAAAGGGAAAATATAGACAGGTACAATAAACATGCTAGACAAGGGACACACAAGTACAGAAGGAGAGAGGACCCTGCCAGCGAGGGCTCACAGTCTACAGGGATGGGTGAAGATACACTAGGAAAGGGTAGAGCTGGTCGTGCGATGGTTCAGTAGACTGAGGATCATTGTAGGCTGTAGGCTTGTCGGAACAGGTGGGTCTCCAGGTTCTTCTTGAAGGTTTCTGTTGTTGGTGAAAGTCTGATGTTTTGCGGCATGGAGTTCCAGAGTACGGGGGAAGCCCGGGAGAAGTCTTGTATGCGGTTGTGGAAAGAAGAGATGAGGGGGGAGTCGAGAAGGAGATCTTGAGAGGATCGAAGGTTGCGTGTGGGTAGGTAGCGGGAGACCATGTCACAGATGTATGGAGGAGAAAGGTTGTGGATGGCTTTGTATGTCATGGTTAGGGTTTTGAACTGAAGCCTCTGGGCAATAGGAAGCCAGTGAAGGGCCTGGCATAGGGGGGAGGCTGGGGAATAGCGGGGAGACAGGTGGATTAGTCTGGCAGCAGAGTGTAGGATGGACTGGAGTGGTGCCAGAGTGCTAGAGGGGAGGCCAGACAGTAGGAAGTTGCAGTAGTCGAGGCGGGAGATGATAAGGGCGTGCACTAGTGTTTTTGTGGTTTCATGGTTGAGGAATGAGCGGATCCGGGAAATATTTTTGATTTTGAGGCGGCAAGAGGTGGCGAGGGCTTGGATATGTGGTTTGAAAGAGAGGGCAGAGTCGAGGATCACCCCAAGGCACCGAGCATGCGGGACTGGGGAAAGCGAGCAGCCATTGACATAGATGGATAGGTCTGGTGGAGGGGAAGAATGAGGTGGGGGAAAGATGATGAATTCTGTTTTGTCCATGTTCAGTTTGAGAAAGCGAGCAGAAAAGAAGGCTGAGATAGCAGACAGACACTGTGTGATTTTGGTCAGTAGGGAGGTGAGGTCAGGTCCAGATAGGTAGATCTGCGTGTAATCGGCGTAGAGGTGATACTGCAAACCGTGGGATTCTATGAGCTGTCCCAGGCCGAAGGTGTAGATGGAGAAGAGTAGGGGTCCTAGGACTGAGCCTTGAGGAACACCGACAGACAGGGGGTGAGGTGAGGAGGTGGTGTGTGAGAGGGAGACACTAAATGTTCGGTCTGTTAGGTATGATGAGATCCAGGACAGGGCCAAGTCTGTGATGCCAAGAGATGAGAGAATCTGCAGCAGTAGGGAATGGTCCACGGTGTCGAAGGCAGAAGACAGGTCCAGGAGAAAGAGGACAGAGTAGTGTCGCTTGCTCTTGGCGGTTAGCAGGTCGTTAGTGACTTTAGTTAGGGCAGTTTCAGTTGAGTGATGCGGTCGGAAGCCGGATTGTAAACGGTCAAAGAGGGAACAGGAGGAGAGGTGGGAGGACAGTTCGAGATATAATAATAATAATAATCTTTATTTTTATATAGCGCTAACAGATTCCGCAGCGCTTTACAGTTTTGCACACATTATCGTCGCTGTCCCCAATGGGGCTCACAATCTAGATTCCCTATCAGTATGTTTTTGGAGTGTGGGAGGAAACCGGAGTACCCGGAGGAAACCCACGCAAACACGGGGAGAACATACAAACTCCTTGCAGATGTTGTCCTAGGTGGGATTCGAACCCAGGACTCCAGCGCTGCAAGGCTGTAGTGCTATCCACTGAGCCACCGTGCCGCCCGATTGTTCCAGTAGTTTTGAGGCGTAGGGGAGAAGAGATATCGGGCGATAGTTAGACACAGAGGATGGGTCGAGGGAGGGCTTTTTGAGGATGGGAGTGATTGAGGCATGTTTGAAGGATGAAGGAAAGACACCATTTGTAAGTGAAAGGTTGAAGAGGTGTGTGAGAGTAGGGATGAAGACTGTGGCAAAGTTAGGGATGAGGTGGGACGGGAGTGGGTCAAGCGCGCAAGTGGTGAGGTGTACCTTTTCATCAATCCCATCATTGTGATACACATTTCCTAGCCACGTTCCTCTTTCTCCACCCACGGTGCTTGGACTAGCTGATTTACACATTTTAATGGCTTTTTATTATTTTCTATAGTCATTGCGGAATCACAGTGGGTGAATAATACATTTCCACCCGGAGTAGAATCCCTGTTAATTCATCATATGTTCTGTTCAGGCAATGCCTCTAATTCTTAGTCATCAGTAAACCCAGGCGAAAATTGTTTACTTTCCATTAAGTAACAAATGACCATTAGCTTTTGACTCATTTTATTGCCTACGCATACTGGTGCGGGATGATTAGTTCCGATATACCGTAATAGTGCAACATTTCCATGGACATAATAAAACAGTTTTGAGCTTCTATACTATAACTTTCTTTTCTTTTACTAAAACTTTTTCTAAAACAGACTGACTTTGGGAGAATAGAGTACAGTAGATACAGTAGCTCGTGCTTTACTAGAACTTTTTACCAATATATTAGAAATCATTTTGAGGATATTTTGGGCAATAAGACTTAGAAAGCCAACCTCTGCTGCCTTCAGTGCATCAGTAGTTGCCAAAAACATAATCCCCAATTATATTTCTTGTATTACCGTTTCTTTCAGTTTACACTAAGGGTTAAAAAAAAGTATTGACCATTGCTGGTGTTACTGATCGCAGCAAGCTGAGCTTGATCGGGATACAGTAGCAGGAATGTCTGACCAGTCTTCGACTGACGTGAACACGGGGATGCAAGCAAAAGACACTGTAATGGGTGAGACAAATGTGGGGTCTTCCCCAAGATGTATGGATAATTTTTTTTTTACAGGATATTATTAATTACATGTCTTTAGCTTTTGCTCAATCTGTAGGCAGCACAGCTGCTAGAGATAGGAATGTTAATATCAATACTGCAGTAAACAGTGAACCTTCTTTGAGCAGGTATCAAGTATTAATGAGACATGCTTTAAAAAAGCTTTAACCTTGTGAGGTATCTCCGCTGGGTTACCATTTATTGTGTAATGTGAAAGAGAAGATTTGGAAAAATGAGTTCATAAACATTTCGTCTTTACTTCCATCTTCAAAATAATTTTTAAAACAGGATAAAAAAATTAGGAGAGTGATGACCGGCGGAGGGGCTTTCCAACATCTTTTCATAACCGGCTTCAATCATTTTGCATTTTTTCATAAATTATTGGGTAAAACAGTCCAGAAAAATGCAGTAGTCTTTTTCAGCATTTGATTATTGTATTAGAGGCTTATAACAATTTTGGAGGATTTGCTTGGTTTAATTATGACGAGCAATTCAGTCAAAAACGGTCTGTGCATAAAAATGTAAAATGGGGAGTGAAGGATGTTGGCCTTTGGTTGAATCTTATGTTGCAATAGAGGCCTGCATCCTCATTTAGACAGGAGAATAACTCAACACTAAATGCGAATAACATGCATAAAGGGTAATGCTTCGCATTTAATGACTCAAGTTTCAGGTTGTAGGTACAAGCAAGAGTGCTCTTTTTGTTATGGTAACCATACGATATTTCACTACTTCAAAAACAGCACCGGTCAGCTTCAGCGGACTACCAAGGAGTACGTTCAAAAAAGCGCAGACGTTGGTGAAGCGGAAAAGAATGTTGTATTCCCTAGAAAAATATTTAGACTTGAGAGTCCTCAGTGGTTGATACCTTTTAATGGCTAACTGAAAAGATGGTAACAAATTGCAAGCTTTCGAGACTACTCAGGTCTCTTCATCAGGCATAGACTAATACAACATCTGAAGAATCACATATTTATACACAAAATAGCACAGAAAAAATGCAATAGGTAGGACAAGTGACATGAAGCAGAACTGTCATTATGGCAGAGGGATTAACATAAATATGACTAGTTCATAGATAAGGAGTGAAGGTTTTATTACCCTCTGATTGGGGTCTGGTATTGTGTTGTGATGACCCTAAAAGGTCAGGGAGGCAGATTCCTTAATTGTTGTAGAACGACATAAAACTCTGGGATATATTCATCCCAGCACTAAGAGTGTCAAAGGTCATCATAAGTTTATATTCCCAGACTTTTCTATCCTTCTCAGATTTGAAGTTAGCTTTTAATACAAGTAATTCCATATCTGTCATGCTATGACCGGGCATACAAAAGTGTTTGGCCACAGGTAAATCCATTCTTTTTTCTCTTATCGTGTGGCGATGAGAATTCATCCTTGTTCTCAGTTTTTGCCCGGTCTCCCCACATACAGACCCCCAGTTGGACATTTAGTACATATAATTAGGTACACCACATTAGATGTGATGCAGCTGAAAGTACCTGGTATCTTGTAGTCCTGATGGGAGTTGGGGATCTTTATCCTGTCCGTGGTCATTATAGATGTACAGGTCTTGCATTTCTTTTGTCTGCAAGGAAAGGTTCCTGCAGCTGTTGGGGAGGACAGGGAGCTTCTGACAATGATGCTTCTTAGATTTGGGGGCTGCCTAAAACATAGTAGTGGGGGGTCTGGAAATATGGATTGTAATCGGGCATCTTTTTGTAGTAAAGGTTGTAGTTTCCGTGCAGCTCCCCTTAGCATCTCCAGACTTGGATTGTAGGTGACCACTAGAGGCACCCGGTTATTTTCTTCTTTAGCTTTGTAATGTAGCAGGTGATTCCTTGATATTCTGGTGGCTCTTGTAATTTGGTTTTCAATTGTTCTTGGATGGTAGCCCTGGTTCAAAAAAGTCTTTCTGAGGCGACCAAGGTGTTCATCTCTATCCATGGGGTTGGAACATATACGGTTGTATCTGATGGCTTTGTGTATAAATATGTGATTCTTCAGATGTTGTATTAGTCTATGCCTGATGAAGAGACCTGAGTAGTCTCGAAAGCTTGCAATTTGTTACCATCTTTTCAGTTAGCCATTAAAAGGTATCAACCACTGAGGACTCTCAAGTCTAAATATTTTTCTATCTACTGGCTAACACGGTACGAAGATACACATCTTTCCTATATCAAAATGGAGGATACCAGAATGTACCGCATCTTTATGGAACTGAAACCACTTCTGAAGAAACGTGCACAAATGGACAGCGACATTTTTTTCTTATCTAAATGCAAAAAGGAGAATCTAATTCCCAAAGGACTCTGGATTACAAACCCAATTCTTCACACCTACAATACCCATTATGCACAAAACCTTTGTCACAGGACTTCTGAAAGACTAAGGAACCATCTTTTGCATGTCTGCTACAGCATAAGGAGTAAAGTCCAAGGACAATTGGAAACTCTGAGGAAAACACTTACAGAAAGCACAGAGCAAAAATTACAACAATACTACAACAAACTACGGACCTTTCTGATTCAAAACAAGGAAAAGAAACTACACAGATTGCGCCTCCATTCCGGACTCTATACAAACAGATACAAAACAAAACCAAAACCTGACAACTCTGACAACCACTCCATTCCAGACACAAAAGCATCTAACTGTGTCATCAATCTCTCAGATTACAAACCCAGCAAAGTGGAGCTTGCCGTGCTTTCTAGAGGACTCTCATTTTGTCCTACTAAGGCCCTGGATAAAACCGAACTCTGCAGTGATATGGAACATTTTTTCAGGAGACTGCGCCTGAGGGAATACTTCAATGATACAGAAGATTCAGATAACACTCGGACTGAAGGAAGAGGGATCCCAATAACCAAGAAGAGGTCAGACTGGACACCTCCACCTGGACGTAACCCTCATTTGGATAAATATATAGACTCATTCAGACATTTGATAAAATCCACCATCATAGCCACCAACAAGAGACAAGCCTCCAACATCAGTGCCCAGGAGAGAAAGGCCATACAGTCTCTGAAAACCAACAAAGAAATCATCATTAAACCTGCTGACAAGGGAGGTGCAATAGTCATGATGAACACATCAGACTATATGAAGGAAGCAAACAGACAACTTACGGACACACGCTACTACAGAAAACTGGAGTCGGACCCTACACAGGACTATTACAAGGAACTAAGCAAGTTGGTATCTTGTCTGTCTGACAAATCCATAAGAGCTGATGACCTGATACCAGAAAGTCCAAGAACAGGGACATTCTACATGCTTCCCAAAATCCACAAAGCCGGAAATCCAGGGAGGCCGATTATTTCATGTGTGGACACCCTTACTGAGCAAGTATCTGGATGGGTAGAGGGTGTTCTTAAACCCCTGGTAAAGGATACACCCAGCTACATTCAGGACACAACTGACCTACTGAATAAACTAGCAGCAATAGGTTCTCTACCAGAAGGAACCATCCTGGCCACCATGGATGTGGAATCTTTGTACTCTAATATCCCACACCAGGATGGATTAAATGCCTGCAAAGTCTTCATGGGAAACACCGGGAATGATGCTGATTCTGTGGTGAAACTCACAAAATTCATCCTCACCCACAATTACTTCGAATTTGACAACAAGATCTATCTTCAGGAGACTGGCACAGCTATGGGAAGTAAAATGGCTCCACAGTATGCAAATCTTTTCATGGCCAAGCTTGAAAGCGAATTTTTGTCCTCCTGCCCCATCAGGCCTCGGGCCTACTACCGCTACATTGATGACATTTTAATCATCTGGACGGAGTCTGAACAACAGCTAAAGACGTTCCATGAACAGTTCAATCAATTTCATCCCACCATCAACTTAACACTTAACTACTCCAGCACTGAAATTAACTTTTTAGACACCACCATTAAGCTAAAGAACAATGAAATAGAGACATCCCTGTATCAGAAGCCAATCGACCGTCCAACATATCTTAAATGGGACAGTTTCCATCCTAAACACATAAAAAACTCTATTGTCTACAGCCAAGCCATCAGATACAACCGTATATGTTCCAACCCCATGGATAGAGATGAACACCTTGGTCGCCTCAGAAAGACTTTTTTGAACCAGGGCTACCATCCAAGAACAATTGAAAACCAAATTACAAGAGCCACCAGAATATCAAGGAATCACCTGCTACATTACAAAGCTAAAGAAGAAAATAACCGGGTGCCTCTAGTGGTCACCTACAATCCAAGTCTGGAGATGCTAAGGGGAGCTGCACGGAAACTACAACCTTTACTACAAAAAGATGCCCGATTACAATCCATATTTCCAGACCCCCCACTACTATGTTTTAGGCAGCCCCCAAATCTAAGAAGCATCATTGTCAGAAGCTCCCTGTCCTCCCCAACAGCTGCAGGAACCTTTCCTTGCAGACAAAAGAAATGCAAGACCTGTACATCTATAATGACCACGGACAGGATAAAGATCCCCAACTCCCATCAGGACTACAAGATACCAGGTACTTTCAGCTGCATCACATCTAATGTGGTGTACCTAATTATATGTACTAAATGTCCAACTGGGGGTCTGTATGTGGGGGAGACCGGGCAAAAACTGAGAACAAGGATGAATTCTCATCGCCACACGATAAGAGAAAAAAGAATGGATTTACCTGTGGCCAAACACTTTTGTATGCCCGGTCATAGCATGACAGATATGGAATTACTTGTATTAAAAGCTAACTTCAAATCTGAGAAGGATAGAAAAGTCTGGGAATATAAACTTATGATGACCTTTGACACTCTTAGTGCTGGGATGAATATATCCCAGAGTTTTATGTCGTTCTACAACAATTAAGGAATCTGCCTCCCTGACCTTTTAGGGTCATCACAACACAATACCAGACCCCAATCAGAGGGTAATAAAACCTTCACTCCTTATCTATGAACTAGTCATATTTATGTTAATCCCTCTGCCATAATGACAGTTCTGCTTCATGTCACTTGTCCTACCTATTGCATTTTTTCTGTGCTATTTTGTGTATAAATATGTGATTCTTCAGATGTTGTATTAGTCTATGCCTGATGAAGAGACCTGAGTAGTCTCGAAAGCTTGCAATTTGTTACCATCTTTTCAGTTAGCCATTAAAAGGTATCAACCACTGAGGACTCTCAAGTCTAAATATTTTTCTATCTACTGGCTAACACGGTATGAAGATACACATCTTTCCCGTATTCCCTAGAAGCATTCCCAGACAAGGGAGATGTCGGAAATAGTGCTTAAAGGTTTTTCTGAAGGTTTTTTCACACACCCCTTTAGAGGAAAAGGATGTATGGCAATTGATCATTTAAAATCGACAGAGAATCACTTATCTGTGGTTAGAGAAAAATTATTCAATGAAGAAGAAGAAGGTAGAATTGCTGGTCCATTTGTTAATCCATCTTTTATTTCACCACGAGTGGTGGTCCCAAAGAAAGAACTAAATAGGTTTAAGGATTATATACCATTTTTCCTTTCCAAAAGGGTCGTCCTTAAATGATGAGGTAGATAAATCTTTAGCATCAGTAAAATTTGCATCTTTTGAAGATGCAGTCTTATTTTTGCGTAGTTGTGGTCAGGGCACTCTAATGTCAAAAGTTGATATAATATCCGCTTTTAGGATACTGCCGGTTAAACCTATTGGTTTTTCTTCATTGGGTTTTTGTTTCAATGGGTATTTTTTCTTCGATAAATACCACCTCATGGGTTTTCCTCTTTTGTGTTCTTATTTTGAAGCAGTAGCAACTTTTTTTAACATTGCTTGGTAGCCAGAGGAGAGTCGGACAATTGTGGGTATAGTTCATTATTTGGATGATTTTTTGCTTATTGGCCCCTCAGAATCAACAGTTTGTTTGCATCTGTCGCAAAAATTTATGTTGTTGGCAGAATATTTTGGCTTCCCGTTAGCAGGTGTAAAAACTTTTTTTTCTGGCGTGTTTTATAGAATTTCTCGGCATTGAAATTGATTCTGTTTGTATGGAATTTAGGTTGCCTTCTCAAAAAATGTATAAGATTCTTAAAATGAGTTGTTAATCTTATTAAGAGCAGAAAAGTGCTTTTTAAAAAATGGCAGTCTCTTCTAGGGCGCTTGGCCTTTGCATTAAGTGTTATCCCAATTGGAATTTTTTTTTCAAAAAGATTATACTTTGCAACAAGGGGTCTTAAGTAACCAGGCTCTCACATCAGGCTGACAGCTGAATTAAAGGATAATCTAAATATGTGGTATTCTTTCTTAAGTAATTTTTATTGGTCGCAGCGTTATACAAGAACATTTTGTATCTAGTGATGATTTGCTTCTTTTTACGGCTACCAGTCCTTTCAGATTTGCTTGTTTTTGGTCAGGTCACTGGTGTGCTGATACATGGCACCATTTCTGGCAACAGCAGATACTGAGAAATTCAGTTTGTTGGCATGATTTCCTGTTTTGGTGTCAATGGTCATCTAGGGTCAGTTTTTCAGGAATAAGATAATATACATTTACTCAGGTAATGATGGTGTGGTTTTTGTACTGAATACTTTGAATTCTAAGAACGTGATGGTGGTTAACCCCTTTCTGACATCTGACGTACTATCCCGTCTATGTGCCCTTGGCCTATCTGCCCATGGACGGGATAGTACATCATGTGCGATTAGCCGCACTCACTGGAGAGCAAGGCCGGGTGTCAGCTGATTTTCACAGCTGACAGCCGGTACTAAGTGCCAGGAGTGGTCAAAGACTACTCCCGGAACTTTAACCTCCGGAACACTGTGATCAAACATGATCGAAGCATTCCGGAGCTGACACAGGGGCTGACAGCCCCACTGCCTTTGGATCGGAGACCCCGTGGCGTGATGCGGGATCCCGATCGCTGCCATGGAGACCCGATATCGTCATGACGACATCGGGTCTCCAGAGCTGAGAAACTTCCTGACATGCACAGTGCATGTCAGGAAGCCTCTCAGGTCAGTGTGCACTACATGCAGCGCTCACAGCTTCTGTAGCATGCAGATGCTGCTCATCTGCATGCTATAGAAGCGATCAGCCTGCACAAAATGATTGTCCCATAGTGGGTCAAAGTGTAAAAGTAAGAGTTAAATGAAAAACAATTTTTAAAATAATTGTAAAAATATTTTTAAAAAATCAAAAATAATAAAAAATCAATAATTATTATATCACTAAATAAATATTTGAATAAAAAAATCTAAACAATAAAAGTACACATATTTGGTATCGCCGTGTCTGTAACGACCCGACCTATAAAACTGTCCTACTAGTCTACCCCTTTAGTGAACACCATAAAAAAAACAATGCTTTATCATCATACCGCCGAACAAAAATTGGAATAACACACAATAAGAAAAACAGATATAAATAAACATGGTACCGTTGAAAACATCATCTTGTCCCGCAAAAATGAGCCGCCATACAGCATCATCAGCAAAAAATTTGTTGTAAAAAAAACTGACTTTTTGCTACGAATTTACACCTTTAATTAACCCCTACAGGTGTGAAATTTTGCACACATAGACTGATGTAATTGTTTGTGCAAATCAGATAGCAAAGGACATGAAAAGACATGGTTAACCCTATGTACACCAAGTGTCATTTCATGTCGGGTTCTGCATTTTCACAAAAGCCGTCAATTGAATTAGCGGCTATTATACTATGTAGAAGTGTATGAACTATAAATATAAATATATATATATGTGTCACAAATTCAATGACATGTATATATATATATATATATATATATATATATATATATATATGAGGTGTAAAATTGTTTAAAAAAAATGCGTGGGCTCCCGCCCTATTTTCGCAACCAGACAGACAAAGCCAGCGAATGGGGGCATATAATAATAGCCCAGAGAGGGACCATTATTTTTGCCCCCCCCTGGCTACTAACATCTGCCCCCAGACACCCCAGAAAAGACAAATCTATAATTAGATTCGCCCTTTCTGGCACTTTGCCCGTCTATTCCCATTGCCCTGTAGCGGTGGCGAATGGGTTAATATGGGGTTAAAGCCACATTGCAATTGAAAGGTGACCTTAAGCCAGGTTAATAATTGAGAGCTGTCAATTAGACAACTATCAATTATTAATCCTATTGCATGAAATAAAAACACGGATTTTGGTAAGAACTTACCTGTAAAATCCTTTTCAGCGAAGGAAGGAAGAGAGACACAGTATTCATTACTGATGGGTAGGCGGAGCCCCAGATCAGGATGTTACCTCAGATCAAAAGAGTGATGACTGGCTGGCCCCTCCAGCTCGGGCTCCTCCTACTCAGCTCCAGTCGTACCAAAGCTTTTAGGAAAAGAGCCAAGATCACCAGCGGAGCAACATAACCCCTTCTGAAGGAACTTCAGAGAAAAAACACAAGGATACAGGTTATGCATGCAAAGAAAGCCAAAAAACCACAGAGTTCCAGGTACTACTCACGGAACCTGACTACTGCGATGAGCTGGCGATGCTGGAACAGAGCCTTAGCGCGCTGACCTCAGCCCAGATAATCGCTATCAGATAAGGGTCGCGCTGCATCTGAAAACATCAACACACTTCTGCCCTGGGAGGGTGCTGTGTCTCTCTTCCTTCCTTCGCTGAAAAGGATTTTACAGGTAAGTTCTTACCAAAATCCGTGTTTCAGCTGCAGATGGAAGGAAGAGAGCCACAGTATTCATTACTGATGGGACGTCCCAAAGCAGTTCAAAAATAAGGGTGGGAAAAACCAACAAAAGGCAGAAACCCAACAACCTTAACAACAAAGCGCAACCAGCGCTAAACACAAGTTCATCCAGAACTTCAAACTACAGCTGCCTGCAGGACCCTACGTCCGAGGGCTGCATCAGCGGAAGCACTGACGTCCACTTTATAAAACTTTGTAAACGTGTGGACAGAGCGCCAAGTTGCCGCCCGGCAGAGCTGCACTGCTGAGGCACCTTGATGAAAAGCCCACGATGAAGCCACAGCTCACGTGGAATGGGCTCAAATCTTAATCGGGCAAGGTTCACCCCGAAGGCGGTAAGCTTCCAAAATAGCTGACCGGATCCAACGAGCTATAGAATCCTTGAAAGCTCGTTGACCACGCCGACGACCTGCTGAAACCACAAACAGGAAGTCCGTCTTACGAAAACCCTGAGTAATAGATAGATAAAACTTCAAGGCCCGCACTAAATCCAATGTGTGTAAATCTCGCTCTTTCGCATTCTTCGGATCCAGACAGAGTGAAGGCAACACAATATCCTAGTTAACATGAAATTGTGATACCACTTTAGGCAAAAAATCACCCCGAGTGCGAAGCACTACACGATCCGGAAAAAACTCCAGAAAAGGAGGCGAACAAGAAAGAGCTGCCAACTCAGAAACTCTCCTCAAGGAAGTGACTGCAACAAGGAAAGCCACCTTCCAAGAAAGTAAAGAAAGGCTAGCAGAAACCATAGGCTCAAAAGGTTTATGCTGAAGAGCCTCCAAAACAAGGTTGAGCCGCCAAGGAGACACGGCGCCTTCCGCGGCGGAAACTTACGAGATATACCTCGGAAAAAGGAGAGCACGTCTCTATTTGAAGCAATGGTTCTCCGGAACAATAAGGACAGAGCAGAAATCTGACCTTTCAGGGTGCTGACTGCCAAACCCTTGTCTAGCCCATGCTGCAGAAAAGCCAACAGGTTGGGAATGGAAAATTTTCTCGGGTTCCGAGAGGACCCCAAACACCACTAAAAGAAGGTTTCCCAAATTTTGTGGTAAATCCTAGTAGTAGCCGAACATCTTGCAGCACGAAGGGTAGCAATGACCTCGGCTGAGAAACCTCTACGGGTCAAGATTTCGGTCTCAAGAGCCACGCCGTCAAACGCAGGGACATCAAGTCCGGATGACAAACGGGCCCCTGAGTCAACAAGTCCGGTTGAAGAGGGAGTGGAAAAGGAGGTGCCGCCAACAGCGACATTATTGTCGAGAACCACACCCTTCTTTGCCAGTCTGGAGCTATCAAAATAGCTGGAATTCTCTCTAGTCTGATCCGACGCAGTACTAGAGGAAGTAGGGATATCGGCGGGAATACATAGATCAGCTCGAGCTGATCCCACTGAGCCACTAGAGCATCCACCGCCACAGCCTTCGGGTCCTTGTACCTGGACATGAACGTCGGTAACTTGGCATTGGACCTGGATGCCATCAAATCCACTTGGGGGGTTCCCCAGCGAGAGCACAGTAGTGCAAAAACTTCCGGGTGGAGGCTCCATTCCCCGGGATCCATCCTTCTGCGACTGAGAAAGTCCGCTGTAATATTCTGAACCCCTGGAATGTGAATCGCCGAAATGGCTGGCACACTGGCCTCTGCCCAAATCAGAATTCGGGACACCTCTACCATGAGTCTGGAACTCCTTGTCCCACCTTGGTGATTGATATACGCGACAGCCGTCGCATTGTCTGTCTGCACTCGGACTGGCAGACCGCTCAAAGGGACCATCCAATGTTGGAAGCAAAGGAAAATCGCCCTCAATTCCAGGATGTTGATCGGAAGAACAGACTCTTCCGATGACCATACTCCCTGAATCCAGAGATTGTTCCAAACACCCCCCCCCAGCCCGTCAGGCTGGCATCGGTGGTCATGACCGACCACTTCGGAGGGAGGAAAAGCTTTCCCAGGGATAACGCTCCTGGACATAAACACCATCCTAGGGATTCTCGCACCCTGTGAGAGATGATGACGCTGCAATCCAGCGAACCTTGCGATTGATCCCAACGACTCAAAATGAGCCTATGGAGAGCTCTGGAATGAAATTGGACAAACGGAAAAAACCTCATGGACGCCACCATCAGACCCAGAAGGCGCATACCTTCCGAAGGGATACTGCTGTCGCAGACTTCATAGTCTGTACATGCTGGAGCAGACATGCCTGCTTGTCTGGAGGTAGGGACAACACCGCCCGTACCATGTCGAAATGCATCCTCAAAAACAGGATTGCCTGCGACGATTCCAGAGACGACTTCTCCTTTGAAGCCACAACCGAAAAGGCCGTCCAAATAGGGACGAATCGTAAATCCCCGTCTTTGAAGGATTGCCATGAGATTCTGGCGTCAGAATCGTTGTAAAAATTCTGGGCGTTAAAGCCAAACCGAATGGTCGAGCCACAACCTGGGTGAGGTCTTCCGATGGGAACATGCCAAAAAGCGTCGCGAATGACGATTGATCGTTCTGCGACAGGGCTGCCATAACTGAGCGAAGCGACTTCATGCTCGGCTCTGACGGAATGTCAGAAGTCAGTCCGCCTTAGCGAATTTTTTTTTTTTTTTTTTTTTGCCAGCTTCTGCCTTAACAGAAGTTCTGTTTCCAGGGTATGCGGAATTTCTGAAAATTCCCCCTTTTTTTTTTTTTTAAAAAAGAGAGAGACGACACAAACCCCCAGAGGGTTGGTCAGATCATCCCTTGAACCGAAAAGGACTGCCGATAACTATTGGCACTAGTCCTGCCAGACGCAGAAGTCACAGCTCTGCGCTGCGGTAAAGCTGCTTCTTTTGCCTTTGCCTTGGCATCAGCTCCGTGAGGTCAGTCAAATAGCTGACCACTTTCTAAGCTAAAGATAGCAAACCCTGTTGGAAAACTGCGTTCCATCCAAGTCACAGTGCTCTTCTGACTGTAACTGCCGAGGATTGCGCCCTGGATAGCAGTGACGCATTATCCTTCAACTAGAAAAGCCCATCTACCTTGATAGAGGGAAACTTGCCACGCCGTCCTTAGACGGTCCAACCGGCTCAGGGGAACTTAACAAGTACACCTAGATCCTTAATACCGAATCTATGATCCACGGCCTCGCAGATGGAAATTGTTGCCATCTCCGTTTTTCTGTCCAGCGTGTCCTGCAGACTCGTCTTCCCTTTTACCAGGAAGATTTGCTAAGCTGGAATGAAGGAACATTCACTTCAGGAGAAGGGGTCCAATTAACAAATAACTCCGTAGAAAAACGGATACAGTTTGTAAGGTCATCGCGACCCATGCGACCCTTGCAACATCCGGGCCGACTTACCAGGACGACTAGTTACCTCCTCTGGTAACTGTAACGTCCACATGGCTTCCACAGAAATTTTAGTACGGCCCCTGAGAGAGAGGCAGGGTGTCCCTGCCGATCCTCCTTAACCGAATCGGACTTCTTCGCTAAGCGAGAAGGAAAACACCGATTTGTGTCGCTCCCTTGAGAGGATCTAGTTGACACTCCATAACCTAAAAGGTCATCAATAGAAACCAGTGAAGGCCTTCATTTTGACACCATTGGAACCTCTGACCGTGTATGAGTCGAGGTCTGCGTGTCAGATACGCGAGGCTGATCCGTAGCGGATCTGGGAGAGGGTCTCTGACATACCCTTGCATAGTATATGGCAGGATAAACCTGTCAGTAACCAGAGCAGTACTTAAATAAAAAACAAACGCTGAAGGGTTAAAGCTCAAAAGAAAGAGCTACCCCAGCTGTCTCCCATTAAGAGTTAACCTCCTAAGAAGGGGTTAAAGTAGCTGACTCCCCACAACCTTGATAGTGAAAAAAGGGTGTGCGAATCTCAGGCGCCTCTTATAAGGTCGCAGCTGCAGGACAGCCATGCCACACTAAACAGAAAACGTTCCACAAGATCGCTAAAAAATTGCGCTGTTTTTTATAACGCAATGACCGCCAAAGTTGTCAAGGAGATCGCTAATCGCCTATGCGATGCTAATGAGATCGCCCAGATTGGCAGCTAATAGCGACATTAAAAAATGACACACAAACGATCGCAATATTATGCGACGCCATCAGGATCGTCAGCGGAAACGTATAGTGGCAGCATTAATGTCGCAGACTCCCCACAGCCTCTTTATTAATATTAAAAGAGTGTGCGAGCCCCTTATGCGAGAACAGCCGCAGGACAGCGCAATCTGTCACTCAGAAGTGCCCCAGACGGCGCCTGCGCTGTGGAGGTGAAGGGGTTAAGCTTCTGCCCGGCGGGCTAGAAGCGACTCACCAAGCTGGACACGTATTCTAGCCGGGAGGGGAGGAGAACGATCCGGGGAGCTTTCAACCTACAGCGCTTTATCAGCAATAGCCACGCTGTGGAGGTGAAGGGGTTAAGCTTCTGCCCGGCCGGCTCGCTTGTCAGCAATGGCCGCCGCGCTCTGCCTCCGTGTGCTCCATGTAGAGGAGCCGGAAATGGAGGCTGCAGTAAAGCGCGCGCTCAGAAGCGGCGCGAAATTCAAAAAATAAAAAGAGCGCGTACTCCCCTCCTTTCCCTCGTCCTGCAGGCATCCTCCTGCGGACATAGAAAAAACTAGTCATCGGCATATATTTGTACAGCGGCTGCCGCAGCAGTCGCTAAAACACTCACACACATTTTACCAAAATGTGGAGTACTCACCAGCCGAAACGCCACAGGGACCCCCAGGGGTTTCTGGCGCTATGCCCATGCTTCCCCCCAGGGCGGGAAGCGCAGTGACCCCAGTGTGTGGTTTGCGCCCCCACCAGGGAAACTCTCCTCATCCCCCAGGGCCGGCAAGATTCTGCAGGGACCATAATGTAGTTACAGATCCGCCAAGGGAGAGGCTGGTGAAATACATTGATAAACATGTAATAGCGCTGTCACCGCAGTGCTGAAACATACTGATATACATGTAATAGCGCTGCCATCAGACGCTAAAACACTCACACATTAATAATAAAATTTTGTGTGGAGTACTCACCAGCCAAGGCGCCACAGGGACCCTCAGGGGTTTCTGGCGCTGTGCCCATGCTTCCCCCCAGGGCGAGGGACGCAGTGACCGCACGTGTGGTTTGCGTCCCCGCCAGGGAAGCTCTCCTCATCCCCCAGGGCCGGCAAGGATTCTGCAGGGACTTTGAGTAAATACAGATCCGCCAAGGGAGAGGTTGGGGTACAGCAGCGCTGGTACCCCTGAGACCTCTAGACCAACTAGTGATCCAAGTCTCTTGTCCGAATGTAAAATAATAAAATCTTCTGAGGAGCTGCATTAGCAGCGACCATCCTCTGGACCTCAAATCTTAGACTGGAGCTGAGTAGGAGGAGCCCGAGCTGGAGGGGCCAGCCAGTCATCACTCTTTTGATCTGAGGTAACATCCTGATCTGGGGCTCCGCCTACCCATCAGTAATGAATACTGTGGCTCTCTTCCTTCCATCTGCAGCTGAAATAAAACACACACACTTTAATTAAAAATCATTTTAATGAAATAAAGACACGTTTTTGACCATCTTTTATTTGACTGCAAAAACCATTTCCTGTAATAAAAATAAAATAAAAAAGCAAAATTATTCTTACCTATCCCATGCACAGTCAGGTCCCACGGTGTAATCCTTCAGAAAGGGTTAATGTTTACTGCAGGGACCGCAGCTAATGCTGCAGCCTCACAGTAAACCCCCAAATGAATGAGTTCCTCTCCTGGCTGACAGGAGAGGAAGTGGAAAGCTTAATTGATTGCTTTCACTTTCACTTCAGGTCAGCCAGGGACACAATCAGTGACGTCAGAGGGAACTGATTAACAAAAATAGGGGTTCCCTTCGAATAAAAAATGGCGTCGGGTCCCCCCTATTTTTGTTAACCAGCCAGATGAAGCAGACCGCTGAGGCCTGGATTTTCAGGCTGTTAAGGAGCCAAGATCCATGGACCTTGCCAGCCTGATAATACCAGGCCACAGCAGTCTGCATATCTTGGCTGATTAACAAAAATAGGGGATCCCCTCGAAAAAAATTGGCGTGGGGTCCCCCCTATTTTTGTTAACCAGCCAGATGAAGCAGACCGCTGAGGCCTGGATTTTCAGGCTGTTAAGGAGCCAAGATCCATGGACCTTGCCAGCCTGATAATACCAGGCCACAGCAGCCCCACATTTGGCGCATCAAAAGATGTGCCAATTGTGGCACTTTACCCGGCTCTTCCCACTGCCCTGTAGCAGTGGCAAGTGGGGTAATAAGGGGTTAATGTCACCGTTGATTGCACGGTGACAATAAGCCCGGTTAATAATGGAGAGGTGTCAATAAGACACCGATCCATTATTAATCCCAAAGTTATTAAATGTATAAAAAAAAGACAAAGCAAGAAAAAAGTCTTTTAATGAAATAAAAGAGACAACACAGTTTTCATTAATTTTATTATACACTCATTCCTGCGACGTCATCGATCTCCTGTAAAAAAAGAAAAAAAACAAACCAACAGTATACCACCTGTCCGACGCAGTCCATAGTAACGACAGTCCCACGACGATCCAGCTCTGCTACATCGCAATGACAGGCAGAGCCTGTCATCGCAACGCAGCACAGCTGATTACCTGCTTCCCCGGCGGTGACGTCATCGGACTGACTGCTTTACGGCCGGGATTACCCAGCAGTCACTGCAGTTATCGCGAGAAACTGCATGTGACCGCAGGGGAAAGATGATGGCGGCCATGAAGCAGTCCAGCCCGTGACCGCCGGAGATCTTCTGCCAGGTAAATGCCGCTGACTCCTGACAGACCCGACCGACGGACACTGACAGTGACAGTGACAATCCCGATTCCGGTATCCGATAAGACGAAAATATCGGAACTAAGTATCGAAAGGCCGATAGAGCTAATATCGGCCGATACCCGATACTTGCGGTTTCGTATCGCTCAACACTATACACAACACAGCACAGAAAAAATGCAATAGATGAGACAAGTGACGTGAAGCAGAACTGTCATTATGGGAGAGGGATGAACAGTTGAGGCAATACATATTGGACTAGTTCATAGATAAGGAGTGTGAAAGTTTTATTGCCCTCTGATTGGAGTCTGGTAATGTTTTGTGATGTTCTCACAGGGTCTTTGAAGCAAATTCCTTAATTGATGTAATAGGCCATAAATCCATGTGATAGGTTCATTCCAGCATTGAGAGTGTCAAAGGTCACCATCAATTTGTATTCGCAAACAAACTCTCCTGTGTCTCTGAGATGTGAAATCACCTTTCAGTACAAGTAATTTCAGTCCAACATGCTATGACCGGGATGCAGAAGTGTTTGGCCACAGGTAAATCCATTCTTTTTTCTCTTATTGTGTGGCGATGAGAATTCATCCTTGTTCTAAGTTTTTGCCCTGTCTCCCCCACATACAGACCCCCAGTTGGACATTTTGTACAAATTATTAGGTACACCACATTAGATGTGATGCAGCTGAAAGTACCTGGGATCTTGTAGTCCTGATGTGATTTGGGGGATGTTTATCTTGTCCGTGGTCATTATAAATGGACAGCTTTTGCATTTCTTCTTGTTGCAAGGAAAGGTTCCTGCAGCTGTTGGAGAGGACAGGGAACTTCTGACAATGATGCTTCTTAGATTTGGGGGCTGCCTAAAACACAGTAGTGGTGGGTCTGGAAATATGGATTGAAATCGGGCATCTTTTTGTAGTAAAGGTTGTAGTTTCCGTGCAGCTCCTCTTAGCATCTCCAGATTTGGATTGTAGGTGACCACTAGAGTAGAGTAGGTGACCACCCGGTGCCTCTAGTGGTCACCTACAATCCAAATCTGGAGATGCTAAGGGGAGCTGCACGGAAACTACAACCTTTACTACAAAAAGATGCCCGATTACAATCCATATTTCCAGACCCCCCACTACTGTGTTTTAGGCAGCCCCCAAATCTAAGAAGCATCATTGTCAGAAGTTCCCTGTCCTCTCCAACAGCTGCAGGAACCTTTCCTTGCAACAAGAAGAAATGCAAAAGCTGTCCATTTATAATGACCACGGACAAGATAAATATCCCCAACTCACATCAGGACTACAAGATCCCAGGTACTTTCAGCTGCATCACATCTAATGTGGTGTACCTAATTATTTGTACAAAATGTCCAACTGGGGGTCTGTATGTGGGGGAGACAGGGCAAAAACTTAGAACAAGGATGAATTCTCATCGCCACACAATAAGAGAAAAAAGAATGGATTTACCTGTGGCCAAACACTTCTGCATCCCCGGTCATAGCATGTTGGACATGAAATTACTTGTACTGAAAGGTGATTTCACATCTTAGAGACACAGGAGAGTTTGCGAATACAATTTGATGGTGACCTTTGACACTCTCAATGCTGGAATGAACCTATCACATGGATTTATGGCCTATTACATCAATTAAGGAATTTGCTTCAAAGACCCTGTGAGAACATCACAAAACATTACCAGACCCCAATCAGAGGGCAATAAAACTTTCACACTCCTTATCTATGAACTAGTCCAATATTTATTGCCACAACTGTTTATCCCTCTCCCATAATGACAATTCTGCTTCACGTCACTTGTCTCATCTATTGCATTTTTTCTGTGCTGTGTTGTGTACAAATATGTGAGTCTTCAGATTTTGTATTAGTCTTTGCCTGATAAGGAGACCTGAGTAGTCTCGAAAGCTTGCAATTTGTTACCATCTTTTCAGTTAGCCATTAAAAGGTATCAACCACTGAGGACTCTCAATTCTAAATATTTTTCTATCTGACTTAAAGCGAGACGTAACTGTACTGCAAAAAATCCAGTGATTGATGCTTTGGCTCATTTTCAATGGCAAACTTTTCAGAGATTGGCCCCCAGAGCAGAGATGGGATTTGCTGCCTCCAGCACTTAAGGAGTCTGATCCTTGATTAGATTTTCATTTTATTGAGAAGTCTGTTTGACCCAAAACTTGGTATGATTATTCAACTTCTTGGTTTTAAATGGCCTGGGAAAATGTCGGTTTTAGCTCTTATTCGGATGATACTTCATTGTAAGTTCAATTTTTTTCTTGGCTGTTGAGTGAAAATTACTCATACTCGTCCCTTGTCCCCATTTTACGTGGTATTTCCTTTTTCAAAAACTTTATGACATAAGTCCGATACTTAGCATTTTCCAAGTTAAACAGTTGTTAAAAAGCATAAAATGAGAAGGTCTTACGATAGACAAGCGACGACCAGTCACTATTGAATTGTTGTCACTGTTAATAGGTGTGTTCATCCCAATTTGAGTGTATATTATTTAGATCATTGTTTTCTATTAACTTTTTTGCGACATTGAGAATCAGTGAGTTGGTTTCTGAAAATTTTTGGTGTGATGTCATTCTTGAATCTGGTGGTTTGCATAAGAAAGTCAATAAGTGACCAAATGGGCAGAGGTACTTGGCTTTGGTTGTCAACTGTGAATGATCAGATTTGTCCCTATCGGTGCTTGTTGGAATACCTTTCGGTTAGACTATTTTCGGACAGACCTTTGTTTATTCATTGTGACGGTTCCTTCATGACAAAATTTCAGTTTAATTATATTTTTAATAAGTCCTTGAAGATGTTAAAGCTAGATCAATGTAATTTCTTTGCTTATTCCTTCAGGATTGGTGCCGCAACTCAGGCTATTAGGTTGGGTATAAGTGAGGAATCCGTCATGCAACTGGGTAGATGGAAGTCAATTAGATTTAATATTTATGGTAGACCACAGTTGATTTTAATTTAATTTCTTTCCTAGATCCTGGAAAAGAATATATATGGATTATTGGTCATTCCTTTACACATTGGGCCGTATGGAAATATGGTGATAATTTAGGTTTTGATCTTGATTCTTTTTCTATATGTTGGATGGGTATCAGGGGTTTAAAGTGGGGAGATGATATGAATCAGCTTCTTCGTGCAAAATTTTTTTTCCAGTTCCCAGTCTGATTGTTATTCATGCTGGAGGCAACGATATCGGTAGGGTTAAAACCAAAGACGTCATTGAAGAAATGAAAGGCATATTTTTAAATTGCAATACCATTTTTCTGTCCATGCAAGTGTTTTTTTCAGAGATTATTCCCAGGTTATAATGGAAGTGTAGGGAATTTAAGGTTCTGGATGGGATCAGAAAGAGAACTGAGTTTTAGAAAAATTCCTGAGGTCAATGGACAATTTCTCATATTGTCATATTTATTTGGAAGGTTTTCTTCCAGATTTGTTCAGAGCTGATTTTATTCATTTATCAGAAATTGGGTTGGAAATATTTAACCTTGACATGCAGAATATAATTGAAGCTACAGTGTTTGCGGGAGGGACATGCCGTTGCATTGAATAGCATGTCTTGTGGGAGGCAAAACTCAGCCCTCTGGCAGTGTGTTTGTCAGAAGAATTTAAGAATAGACTGGATGATCGACTTGAGTCAATTAAGGACTGAGGAGTCATATTTATTTACTATTATTATTCTTGAATTTATTTAATGGTTTTAAATGATTAGTATTTTATTAGTATATTGGTATTATTGATTACCCTTAAAGCAATACGGGCTGTTTTTATGCAACCCTTTGTAAGACTGCTTTCTTAGTGAGATTTAAGCCTTATTTATGTAGAGGTTTATTTTAATGAAGATAAGAATAATCCTTATATTCCCATGTGATTCATGAAGTCTCATGCACATGTCACTTATTTTTTTTTCCTTACAGATCTGAAGCACTTTGAAATCTGCTTCATGTCAATTCTTTCAGAGTTCTTGCAGCATTTTTCACCTATTCAAATTAATAAAGTTAAAAAACAGATAAAAAATGCATCAACAAATGTCATATTTTATGCAGGTTTTTTCTGCCAACACTTCAGTAGAAATGTCAGTGCACATACTCGATACAGTAAAGATGTATATCTTTGTACCGTGTTAGCCAGTAGATAGAAAAATATTTGGAGTTGAGAGTCCTCAGTGGTTGATACCTTTTAATGGCTAACTGAAAAGATGGTAACAAATTGTAAGCTTTCCAGACTACTCAGGTCTCTTCATCAGGCATAGACTAATACAACATCTGAAGTATGTGATTCTTCAGATTTTGTATTAGTCTTTGCTTGATGAAGAGACCTGAGTAGTCTCGAAAGCTTGCAATTTGTTACCATCTTTTCAGTTAGCCATTAAAAGGTATCAACCACTTAGGACTCTCAACTCCAAATATTTTTTTAGTGCACATACTCTGAATTTTTCAAGTCTTTGAAAATATTGATAATTTTTTAGCAACTACCAAATTTGATCAACGTCAGCCAAACCCACCAAATTCTTTTACAAAGGATTGGGTATGTTGCATTCAGTGCCCAATCGTTTTGTTCCTATGGGAAATAGGCCGCTGCCACTGGTTTACCTCCCAGCTACCTAATGAAAAATGCATGTACACTCAGCCAAATGGAGAGTGCAAGCATATGGGGAGTTCATTAGTAATAACAATCAGTCAAATGTTACAAGTGGGCACCTTTGCCCAATAATCCTGTGCTCCATCTTTGTAACTGTAACCATGTGATCAATATTATACTGTGCTGCAGGACCAAGATTTACTCAACTAAAACAGAAAACAATAGGCCTCAATTCTTAAATTCTCCACACTGTGTAATGGGGCAGGTGCGGACGACATCCTAGAGAATCGGGCCGATCATGCTAGTCAGACTGGGTAGCGTTTGATCAGAGCGGGATCAGATCTGAGGTGGAGAGAAAAAAAAGCTTCTCCGCTTTCTCCATTATGTCAGTCCGGGAAAATCAGACCGCACTCAGATGATGCACAATTTTTTTTCACGGACCCATAGACAAATCATAGGAAAATCATGCTTGCTGGGTTTTTTTCCTCGGATCACTCGGTCCAAGGAAAAAAATCGGACCTGTGCATGGCCCCATAAATCAAAACCACAAATAGCAATCATCTAAGACGACTGTCTACACGAGCCCATAGAAAACCGCTCAGACTCAGCTCTAGTGAAATGAAAGCTGCTCTGTGATTGGTTGTTATGGGCAACAAACACTTTTCCTATAGACAGTTGTGATAGATCGGCCCCATTGTCTCTCTGTAAGGGGTTACAAAGACGGGTACACAGCCCTACCCCTTTTAAGCACGTCCCGGTTCAATGTGATTTCATGTTGCTATGTGTTGTAAGTTTCTAACTGTTAGATATATATATATCTATAGTGTTATTTGTAAAGCTGCTATGTATATATGTGTATATACTGATGCCATGTGTATGATGTTAAGGTAAGGAAAATGTAGCACCCTTAATTTGCCACTAGATGGGAGCACGTTAGTTAACTGAGACAGTACTGTGAATAGTTAAACATAGGAGGGGCTGACCGTAGATAAGTGTAGAAGTTTTCCTGTTAATGTGTTAGTTAGGGCCTAGTGCCCATGTGGGACGTCAGCTCCGTAACATTGAAGCAAGCAACCAGCCATCCAGACTGAGAGGTGCAGCAGAGGCAGCAGTGCTTTCACAGTGGGGAAGAGAAGCTTAAGAAGAGGTCCTAGATCAGTACAGGGACGCAGGTTGCTCATCATGTGGCAGGTCATTGCATGAGCTGATGCCCTCAGAACCAGGGCGAAATGTCTGAGGGAACTCCCAAACGCAGTGAGTCTGGACAGTGAGGACGCTGAGGAACCATACGGCATGGTCCGTCCCCGTAATGTACTGAAGGACATATAGAGGAGTGCAGGAGAAGTGCATAATGTGAATTGTGTGGAACTGTATGCTGATGTTGTTACTGACAAGGATGTGCTGTGACAAAGAAAGAGTAAAGTTCACTGTTTGAAGTTTTCAAAGGACTCTGTCTCTTTATGCGCCACAACGCAAGCAGCGGAGCTTCAGGAAGCCCGATGGGACCCTGACGGTGCAGAGGGTGATACAGAAGCTATGCTGCAAAAGAGACAGTATTTTCCTGTGATTGGGAGCCAGGGCACGCCTAAGCCGCTTGTTACAGCCATGACTACAGCCCTGGCCCAGCCTCTCACATCTCTCCATTATGTTCTACACAATTTTTAGCTAGAGGCATAGTATTGGGAGGTACAGAGGTAGCTGTCACACCCAGGCCCATTTAACCCCTTCCCAACATGCAGCGTATATATTCAGCGCATCAGGAGCTGCTTTCACATAAAGAACAGTATATCCAGTCACCAAGCGATGCACATGAAAGCAGGCTATCTCTGCACGTCGGCAATTGCTGTGATTGGCTGTTCAATTCTAACCAGCCAATCAAAGTGATGTGTCTATAAAGTTGTAAAAAAAAAACCTGTGACGTACTGTGGTTGGTGCTGTCTGAGACAGCACTAATCTCAGAAATCACAATGGGTGAGGTGATTCTGCCGTCACCTCGCCTGATTAACTCCTTTGGCGCTGATCGGCTGAACAATAGTTCCAGAACAATCAGCGCCAAAGGGGTTAATCTCAAAATAGCGATCCCCGCTCTGCATGCCATCTATACGTTAGAGTTGGCATGCAAAGTGGTTGTGAGACACCCCTGTGTTACCTTGAGAGAGATAATCATTGGTGGCCAGTGCGATCCCCCTGAGATCTGTGTATCGTGGTGCTGTGATCTTCTGTGCGGTGCTCTGCCTCCTTCCCCTGTGCTGTTGTGCTGGCTGCTGTGTGACTGATCTGTGATCTCAGTAGCTGCAGCAGTTCCCCGATCCCAGTCCCAGTCCTTTCTCACCCATCTCTCCCATTCTGCCCCTCCTCAATCATCCCCACTCCCAATTATATGATATGTGCTTTTTCCGTGTGCACGGCATCCTGTGCTGAGCATTCGTGCTCTTCCCGTGAGTGCAGCACTCTGATCAGTATCACTGCTGATCAGAGACTGCCCCAAGGGACTTTTTCTTTTTCAGCTAGTTAGAGTAGCGGACGTCACAGTGTAAGTGGCATCCAATGTTTTTAGAAAAAAAATAATAGTAGTTAGTACAGCGTAGTTTCATAGATAGTGAGGTAGCGTATTAGAGTAGCAGACATCACACTGTTAGTGACTTCCGATTCTCATTTAGAAAAAGAAAAGTAGTTAGTACAGAGTGGTTTTATAGGTAGAGAGGTAATGTTTTTCTTTTGCAAAAAAAAATTCTTTGTGCCGAGTAGATTTTTAGGTAGTGCATTAGGGGAGCGTATGTTGCATTGTTAGTGACATCCGTTTTTATTTTGCAAAAGCAAAAAAAAGGATAGTTAGTACCGGGTAGCTTCATAGGTAGGGCATTAGTGTAGTAAACGTCACTAATTTTTTTTTTATACAAACTTTTTTATGTACTGATTTTCTATTCATTTTTTTTCTTCTGTTTCTTCTAAATTTTTACTTTTTACTTTTTTTATACTTTTACAATAAATAGTACCATTTACACAAGCCCTACACAATACAAGAGTATAAGCACCACTTACACACACATTCCCAGTGTTTTGAAGAATATACCATGTTCCAAATTATTATGCAAATTGGTTTTAAGTGTCATAGCGTTTTTTTTTTTTTGTAAATGAAACCCATTGATGGTATTGTGTCTCAGGGTTCTTTGGATCACTGAAATCAATCTCAGATACCTGTGATAATTAGTTTGCCATGTGAGCCCAATAAAAGGAAAACTGGATGTTCCACACTATTAAGCAGGCCAGAGTTTTCAAGTAACATGGGAAAGAAAAAGGATCTCTCTGCTGCTAAAAAGCATCAAATAGTGCAATGCCTTGGTCAAGGATGAAAACATTAGATATTTCCCGAAAACTTAAGCGTGATCATCGTACTGTTAAGAGATTTGTGGCTGATTCTGAGCACAGACGTGTTCGTGCTGATAAAGGCAGAATGAGGAAGGTTTCTGCCAGACAAGTTCATCGGATTAAGAGAGCAGCTGCTAAAAAGCCATTACAAACCAGCAAACAGATATTTGAAGCTGCTGGTGCCTCTGGAGTCCCTCGAACCTCAAGGTGTAGGATCGTTCAAAGGCTTGCTGTGGTGCATAAACCTACTATTCGGCCACCCCTAAACAGTGCTCACAAGCAGAAACGGTTGCAGTGGGCCCAGACCTACATGAAGACTAATTTTCAAACAGTCTTGTTTACTGATGAGTGTCGAGCAACCCTGGATGGTCCAGATGGATGGAGTAGTGGATGGTTGGTGGATGGCCACCATGTCCCAAGAAGGCTGCGACGTAATCAAGGAGGTGGAGGAGTCATGTTTTGCGCCGGAATCATGGGGAAACAGCTGGTAGGGCCCTTTAAGGTTCCTGAAGGTGTGAAAATGACCTCTGCAAAGTATATAGAGTTTCTGACTGACAACTTTCTTCCATGGTATAAAAAGCAGAAACGTGCCTTCAGGAGCAAAATCATCTTCATGCATGACAATGCACCATCTCATGCTGCAAAGAATACCTCTGAGTCATTGGCTGCTATGGGCATAAAAGGAGATAAACTCATGGTGTTGCCACCATCTTCCCCTGACCTCCACCCTATAGAGAACCTTTGGAGTATCATCAAGCAAAATATCTATGAGGGTGGGAGGCAGTTCACATCAAAACAGCAGCTCTGAGAGGCTTCATGCAAAGAAATACAAGCAGAAACTCTCCAAAAACTCACAAGTACAATGGATGAAAGAATTGTGAAGGTGATATCAAAGAAGGGTTCCTATGTTACCATGTAACTTGGTCTGTTAGGATGTTTTGGAGTTAAGTAGCTTTTTTGTTCAGTGCATGTGACCTCCTAATGCTACAAATTCCACAAATGAGCATTTTCAGTTCTTTAAAACAGATCAAATGTTCAGAAATTCTACTGTGCCTAATAATTTGGAACAGTGCATTTTGAGTTTTTATTCATTTTGGAGACTATACTGTTATCATTGGGAGGTTTCTTCAATAAAATTCGATGTATACTCTAACGGGTGATGACTTTTATTAGACTGACTGTCATTTGCACCGACCACTTAGGAAAATCAGAGAAAAATATAATTTGCATAATAATTTGGAACATGGTGTAAATTCTGAGGTAAAATACTGACCAAATACTGAATGTGTGAATATAATTTTGATCTGCTCTCACTGCATGGGTTGTCCTAAGTGGTAATGCTAACATTCATGTCATTAGCCATTTTGTGGCCAGAAAATTTAATTGTAAGAAGTTGTACCTGTTCTTAGGCCCCGCAAATGGAGAAGAGGTGTCTGTTCCGGCATCCAGCACGTTGTCAATCTCCATCTGAGTTTTGTCATAGATCTTTCTCTTCCGGTCATTCAGTGACTTGCTTTGTATGGGAGGGAAATCATAGTAGCCCTTCCTCTTGGCTTTCAGACGTAGTTTGTTGCGATAATGCTCTATGTCCGATTTCTGCTTAAGTGCTTTATTAACCTGGTAAGAGGAAAGTAACATTCAAGAAGTTGTCTTTATTTCGACATACAATTTGCATTTGCCAATAAGAAAATGATAACAAGTTGTCAGATCTCCATCAGTTTTACTGGAATCACAAAATATTCATTGTCTAATCTATTCTAAAATATTTTTCTCACTGTTGACTGATATATTAGGGGAACTGCTAAAACTGGGATTAGTGGCTGGAAGCTTTACCACAATCTACTTACTAAATTTACTTAGAAAAACATAACTGTTTTTTTCCAGAAACAGTGCCACACCTATTCACAGGTTGTGAGGGGTATTGCAGCTCAGACACTTTCAATGAAGCTAATGATAACCGATAAATATATATGAACCTGCACACAAATGTAAAAAGTCAAATATTTTATTGAAAATTACTTAATACATGAAACACGGATTAAAAAGTGGGAGATCCAGAAAAAAGGCACCACAATCCACAATATAATCTAAATGAGGTTGCACAGACAAATATAACCCCAAGAAAAAAGTACCGATGCTCCTCAGACTCAAGGGACAATCCTAATTAGGATAATAATCCACCAAACTAGTCCATGAGTAAGCACTAGAACAAAGATGAAAGTGCAAGCATAATTACCTCCCGGAAGAAGGCTGCAGAGCCGAAACGTACGTTGGGGCTGGCACCATGACCCACTGGACTTTTTACATTTGTGTGCAGGTTCATATATATTTATCGGTTATCATTTCATTAATTTGAACCTAGTTATGGGTCCCTTTTGGTTAGCAGCAACTATACCCTATTAGGATTTACTGTTTACCAAAATGCTGCAACCTTTGACTTTAACATTTCTGTTTACATTCAATGAAGCTGCAATGCAACTCATGGACAGGTGAGATGTTGCTTAAGGAAAACTGCAGCCAGATTATTTTACTCCTGTGCAAAGAGTTTTACATAAACTCTTCTCCTGAATAGCGTTTGTGCTTTGACAGGGCTGGATCAAAGGGGCAACTGCCCCTTCACTACGTTCTCTCCTGCTCCCCCCACAAGTTATGCCTTATATGACACTGCTACTTAGGAGTGGACCCCATGAAATGTTATTGCCTAGCAGCCTTCTACTAACTCACTTCAGTTCTTTACTGAAGCCCCAGAAATGAAGACTTTATAATGCTACACTGATATACTGGGGACAAATCACAAAAATAGTTTATCACAGTGATCAAAAAGTACTTTCACTGAATGAATGAATCTGCCGGCAGATTTTTTTACAGGAAGAAGACGCCGGGAGGCTGGGAGCTGCGGGAGGACAGGGGGACACTGGGAGGTACCGGGACAGATCGGGGGTCCCGGGGACCCTATTTCTCTCCCCTCTGATGTGCGATCACATCAGAGGGGAGAGAAATTACATGCAGGATAGCGGCTTTCTTTTTTCTTTTGCGATCACCGTTATATGGTTAATAACGGCGATCGCAAAATTGGGGGACTGCAGGGGACCCGAATTATGTTCTCTGGAGAACATCCGACTGGGCGGGCGCACTGCGCAGACACCCGCCATTTTCTTTGCCGGGAGTGCCGGGAGCCACAGGAGGACTGGGGGGACACCGGGAGGCACAGGGGACAGATCAGGGGTCCCGGGGACCCTATTTCTCTCCCCTCTGATGTGCGATCACATCAGAGGAGAGAGAAATGAAATGGAGAATCGCGGCTTTTTTTTTTGCGATAGCCGTTATGGGGTTAATAACGGCGATCGCAAATGCGGGGTCGGCAAAAACCGACCCGAATCATGTTCTCTGGGGTCTCGGCTACCCCCGGTAGCTGAGACCCCGGAGAAAATCCGACTCTGGGGGGCGCTATATACTTTCTTCACAGCACCGTTTATTAACGGCGCTGTGGTTTAAGTACCCTTAACTACCGCCGTTAAAAGGCGTATTGGCGGTCGTTACGGGGTTAATAAAAAACAAATATATACCCACCTGACTTGTTTATTTTCACCAGGTAAACCAATATAACAACACAAAATTTAGAAATAAACATTTCTGACGTTCAAAAAAAAAACCATCAGTGACCAATATAGCCACCTTTCTTTACGATGACACTCAAAAGCCATCCATCCATAGATTCTGTCAGTTGCTTGATCTGTTTACGATCAACATTGCGTGCAGCAGCCACCACAGCCTCCCAGACACTGTTCCGAGAGGTGTACTGTTCTCCCTCCGTGTAGATCTCACATTTTATGAGGGACCACAGGTTCTCTATGGGGTTCAGATCAGGTGAACAAGGGGGCCATGTCATTATTTTTTCTTCTTTTAGACCTTTACTGGCCAGCCACACTGTGGAGTATTTGGATGCATATGATGGAGCATTGTCCTGCATGAAATCATGTTTTTCTTGAATGATACCAACTTCTTCCTGTACCACTGCTTGAAGAAGGTGTCTTCCAGAAACTGGCAGTAGGTCTGGGAGTTGAGCTTCACTCCATCCTCAACCCGAAAAGGTCCCACAAGTTCATCTTTGATGATACCAGCCCATACCAGTACTCCATCTCCACCTTGCTGGCGTCTGAGTCGGAGTGGAGCTCTCTGCCCTTTACTGATCCAGCCTTGGACCCATCCATCTGGCCCATCAAGAGTCACTCTCATTTAATCAGTCCATAAAACCTTAGAAAAATCAGTGTTAAGATATTTCTTGGCCCAGTCTTGACGTTTTATCTTATGTTTCTTGTTCAAAGGTGTTTGTTTTTCAGCCTTCCTTACCTTGGCCATGTCCTTGAGTATGGCACACCTTGTGCTTTTTGATACTCCATTAACGTTGCAGCTCTGAAATATGGCAAAACTGGTGGCAAGTGGCATCTTGGCAGCTTCACGCTTGATTTTCCTCAATGCATGGGCAGTTATTTTGCGCCTTTTTTTATCAACACGCTTCTTGCGACCTTGTTGGCTATTTGCCATGAAACGCTTGATTGTTCGGTGATCACGCTTTAAAAGTTTGGCAATTTCAAGACTGCTGCATTCCTCTGCAAGACATCTCACAATTTTTGACTTTTCAGAGTCTGTCAAATCTCTCTTCTGACCCATTTTGCCAAAGGAAAGGAAGTTGCCTAATAATTAAGCACACCTTATATAGAGTGTTGATGTCATTAGACCACACCGCCTCCTCATTACAGAGATGCATATCACCTGATTTACATAATTGGCAGTTGCCTTTCAAGCCTATACAGCTTGGAGTACGACAACATGTATAAAAAGGATGATGTGATCAAAATACTCATTTGCCTAATAATTCTGCACACAGTGTAAAGTATCTCAGTATGCCTCCTAATTCGGATTTCATATGGAGTCATACAGAATTTTTGGTTGTTTCCTGACCTCTTTTTTAACATTTTTGATATTTTAGTGGTTTTCAAGCATCTATGAGATGACTTTTGTTCTGGTGTTTTTTATTTCATTACTTCATTCAACAATGAAGAGACCGTTTGTGGTCTTTAAAGCAAAAAGACTGGAAAAAACTCCCAAAGATGCCCAGACATCTTTTCATCTTTTGAAGCTTCCCACTGAAGCAAACATATGAAGAGCAAGTCATTTTTACTTAGAAAAGTAAGGCCCGGACTTCGACCCAAAGGGTCAAAGGGTCTAAATTGGAGAGACTCATTACTGGGATGTATGCCAGAGCACTCAGTGGTTATATTTTATGTCAGGGTAAAATTCTAAGATGGCGTTTTTCCAGTGGTCTAGGGGCTGGGACAAGTTTAAGTGAGTCACACATTAGGGGCTGTAGTTTAGGGGACATGGCCATACCTGATTGGTCACTGTACTCCCGGTATATAGGGCTTCATGGGCGGTCCTGGTAAGTTAGTTGACAGATCAGCATCACATAATTGTCGGCTTGAGATGGAGTCTCTCCTTGAAAGTGCAAGGGCTTTAGCCCAAGAAAAGGGCCCGAGCTGGTTGCAGGAGCAGCTACAGATATTGAGTGAAGGGGTTGGGGAGACAGCTGTATCACCAGCGCGTGCCACATGTTCTAGGAGGGCCCAGCCTCCTGAGAGGCTGAGACCGGACACGACCTTGATGGTGCGGCAGAAGCACAGGCGCTCCACAAGGAACCCTTCAGTGGCTGAAGTGAGGCATCCAAGTCGGCCGGCGACTCAGCATGCTGGAGGAATCCACATCGGAGAGCTGCACCATTGGTGAGTGGACGCAGGAGTGCGCGGACGTCATCGTGGACCCAACCAGCCGCATTCCCACAACCAGAGACGCTGACGTCATCAGTCGGGCACGCAATGACGTCATCAGCATGAGTGGCCGGGTCTTCTGACCACGTTTCAGCACAGGAGATCCGGAATGTCATGGATGCGGGACATGGTGGCGCCAGACACAGAACAGGTGCCAGGTCATCTGCACCAGTTGCAGGCAGGGAGAAAACAGGACACCGGCTTTGGGACTGGGATGATAGGGAGAAGGGGAGGAGCATGGCTGCAGAGGAATTGCTGGCTGAAGGCATGCAGCTGAATAGCCATCCCCATCCATAATGCACCTCACCTCGACGGCAGCTGGAGGGATCCAGGCTCCTGGTGACGCAGATGATGTCATGGTTTGCCCAGGAGTTCTTTGGCAGTACTTCTAGGGCTAATACTAGGTGGCCTCTCTTTGGTTGGGGGAGGGCTATATCTACTCGTCCCTGTGCGATGATGGTTGTCAGTTATACGTTCGTTTTCGGCTGGGCAGCTGACACCTGTGTTTCTGGGTGCATTGCCTGTCTTTGTATTCTTGCCTGTGAATGACCCGGTCTGTTCTCTGCTTGCTATCTATCTGTCGACTCTGTACTGCCTGCTACTCTGTTGGTTTTGACCGCGGCTACGTCCCTTGACTTCCCTCTTGCTTGTCCTTCTGGTACCACGTCGTCCTCTGAATTCTGACCTCGGCTTGTCCCTGACCACTCTACATGCTTGCCCCTTTGGTTACCGTGCTGTCCTCTGGTTTCTGACCTCGACTAGTTTGGTCACTCCTTCAGGTTCGCCTGTCCCGCCATCGTCCCAGTGATGCCAGAGCTTTGCTCTGCCTCCAGCCACTCCTCCGGTGGTCACGTGCTGCAGGTCCTGTTCTCACACATCTCTGTCAGACCCTTTGGGTTCCCCATCCCCAGTACATTTCTGGACACGTACAGCCTCTGATGGTGAGTCCGCTACAGTTTTCATCACAGATGACACCTTGGAAGAAGAAGCAGCGTCATCTGATGAAGACACCGGCTTGGAACATTGGGTGTTGTGAACACTTTTGTTCTAGCTTCTGAGTTCTGGTGGTTGCTGCTGGTAATGGGGCTGGTCTGGCTGACAGAAGTCAATCACCTGAAGAGGATGATTGGAGGCCAGGTGTTACAGACTGGGGAGATTTAAGTGAGCAGCCTCCCCTTAGTTGTTGCCGGTGATTTGGTTTTCTTCCTCAGCCTTTTGGAAGTCTGCTTGCCTCCTTTGTCCTGCATCTTTCAGGTAAGTTATTTGTCTGTTTTAATCTGTGGCATTTGTTCCCTTTTTGCCCTTCTCTGATTTCTGCCTTGCTGGTGTGAGTTCAGCCGGGTCCCCTGCTGGGACCTGTGCTGGACTCCGTTTTCATTTGCCGCAGCTTATGTCAGTCTTTTCTGCATTTCCCCTGTTATTTCAGTAACTGTTGTTTTTGCGTCCAGTTCACACCAGAGTTCTGATTTAGTGGGGGAGAGGTCGTTTTCCTGTGTTTTGTGCCTCATCTTGTCTCACCGGCAATATATCTTTGGGGCATATGTATTCCTTTGGGGCTTCTGGTACCACATCGTCCTCTGAATTCTGACCTCGGCTTGTCCCTGACCACTCTACATGCTTGCCCCTTTGGTTACCATGCTGTCCTCTGGTTTCTGACCTCAGCTAGTTTGGTCACTCCTTCAGGTTCGCCTGTCCCGCCATCGTCCCAGAGATGCCAGAGCTCTGCTCTGCCTCCAGCCACTCCTCCGGTGGTCACAAGCTGCAGGTCCTGTTCACCTGCAGCACACTTCCTATCGTGCTCACACATCTCTGTCAGACCCTTTGGGGTTCCCCATCCCCAGTACATTTCTGGACACGTACAGCCTCTGATGGTGAGTCAGCTACAGTTTCCATCACAGATGACACCTTGGAAGAAGAAGCAGCGTCATCTGATGAAGACACCGGCTTGGAACATTGGGTGAACACTTTTGTTCTAACTTCTGAGTTTGGGCTCCCTCTGGTGGTTGCTGCTGGTAATGGGGCTGGTCTGGCTGACAGAAGTCAATCACCTGAAGAGGATGATTGGAGGCCAGGTGTTACAGACTGGGGAGATTTAAGTGAGCACCCTTCCCTTAGTTGTTGCCGGTGATTTGGTTTTTCTTCCTGAGCCTTTTGGAAGTCTGCTTGCCTCCTTTGTCCTGCATCTCTCAGATAAGTTATTTGTCTGTTTTAATCTGTGGCATTTGTTCCCTTTTTGCCCTTCTCTGATTTCTACCTTGCTGGTGTGAGTTCAGCCGGGTCCCCTGCTGGGACCTGTGCTGGACTCCGTTTTCATTTGCCGCAGCTTATGTCAGTCTTTTCTGCATTTCTAGTCCCCTGTTATTTCAGTAACTGTTGTTTTTGCGTCCAGTTCACACCAGAGTTCTGATTTAGTGGGGGAGAGGTCGTGTGGCCTCAGTATTTTTACTTATCAGACGTGTTGGAAATTTTCTTAGGGTTTTTGCGGGATTGCAGACAGCATCCTTTCCTGTCCTGTTCTATCCAGACAGTTTGGGCCTCATCATTTGCTTATTCTATTTTCTGCCTGTGTTTTGTGCCTCATCTTGTCTCACCGGCAATATATCTTTGGGGGATATCTATTCCTTTGGGGCTTTACTCCGGGGCAGTATAGCTTTCCTCTTTCTTTCTTTAGGCTTAGTTAACTCTTTGGCTGTGTTGAGGCGTCTAGGGCATCGTAGGTACGTCCCACGGCTAATTCTAGTTGTGTTGTCAGTTTAGGGGTCTGCAATCCGCTAAGTTACCAACCTCTCTAGGTATCTGGTTGCCTAGCCTTTTTCCCTATGATCCTCCTCGGTTACCGAATCAGAACAGAATCACCGGCCTCAATGTAGATTCTAGGGTACTTTAAAGAAGGAAAAAAAAAAGTTGTTAGAATTTTTTATAGATTTTTTCCTTTTTTTCTCTGGAGACCATAGGAGGATTTTTTCGTTAATGGAGCCTAAGCATTTGATCGTGTTGAGCAGCTCGCTGCTGAAGTTCGGAGAATTTCTTCCTGTCTCGCTCAGTTGTCTACTGTAGAACCTAAGATTCCTATTCCTTTGAGGGGTATTGATGCTAACCTTTTGGCGGAGAATAAACCCCAGTTTTGGACCCAGGTGATAATGCGGGTAGCCCTGGACCACCAAGAGAATTGTAAATTTTTGGTGTTACATAATTTACATGACATTATTGTACTGGGGTTTCCTTGGTTACAGACCCATAATCCTGTTTTGGATTGGAAGTCTGTGTCTGTGGTTAGTTGGGGTTGTCAATGTGTTCTTAGTGACACTCCTGTTTTCTCTACCTCTCCCTAGTCTCAGGATGCACCTGACTATTTGGCTGATTTCTCTGATGTGTTTATGCAAATTGCCTCTTCAAACAAAGAGGACTTGTACTCTATAGCGCCACCTATTGGAAGTAGTGATCCTACAAGTCACAATCAACCCTTTAACGAGTCCTGTAATATGACTTAGGATAAAAGCCAAATCAGAATCTCCATTTGCAGACACGGTGTTTCAGACTGTTGGTCCTCGTCAGTGCAAAGTAGGAGAGATCTGATTTGGCTAGATGAGAGGCTCTGGACTGGGGTCTGGGGGGTAAGGTTACTCCTTGTGGAGAGTGACATACCAGCTCTGGCGTGTCGAGGTAAGGAGGCTTATTCGCCGTGCAATGCTCCTCTGGGAAATTTTAATATGCAAATTGCCTCTTCAAACAAAGAGGACTTGTACTCTATAGCGCCACCTATTGGAAGTAGCGATCCTACAAGTCACAATCAACCCTTTAACAAGTCTTGTAATATGACTTAGGATAAAAGCCAAATCAGAATCTCCATTTGCAGACACGGTGTTTCGGACTGTTGGTCCTCGTCAGTGCAAAGTAGGAGAGATCTGATTTGGCTAGATGAGAGGCTCTGGACTGGGGTCTGGGGGGTAAGATGTGTTTAGTGAGAGTAAGTCTGTGTCCTTGCCTCCTCACAGGAGTTATGATTGTGCGATCGAGTTAGTGCCCGGTTGTAAATTTCCAAAGGGTCGGCTCTTCAATTTATCTGTACCTGAACATGATGCTATGCGATCTTATATCAAAGAGTCATTGGAGACCATCTTCTTCACCTTTAGGTGTCGGTTTTTTCTTTGTGGCCAAGAAGGATGGCTCATTGAGGCCATGTATTGACTATCGTCTCCTTAATAAAATCACGGTTAAATATCAGTATCCGTTACCCCTGATTTCCGATTTGTTCTCCAGAGTGAAAGGTGCTAGTTTGTTTACCAAACTTGACCTTAGGGGGGCGTATAATCTTATTCGCATCAAGCACGGTGATGAATGGAAGACGGCGTTTAATACGCCTGAGGGGCATTTTGAGTACCTAGTGATGTCTTTTGGGCTCACTAAGGCCCCTTCAGTCTTCCAATCTTTCATGAACGATATTTTCCGGGATTTTGTGGACAAGTTTTTGATTTTTTTCCAATGACTGGGATTCTCATGTGGAACATGTTCGGATTGTATTCCGGATTTTGAAAGAAAATGCCTTGCATGTTAAGGGATCGAAATGTCTTTTTGGCGTACAAAAAAATTCGTTTTTGGGATTCATTTTGTCTCCGTCCACTATTGAAATGGACCCAGTCAAGGTTCAGGCCATTTATGATTGGGTTCAGCGCACTTCCTTGAAGGCTCTTCAGAAATTTTTGGGTTTTGCTAATTTTTACCGTAAATTCATAAGTAATTTTTCTGGTATTGCGAAACCACTGACGGATTTGACCAAAAAGAACGCTGATGTGGTGAATTGGTCTCTAGAGGCAGTTTCGGCGTTTCAGGAGTTTAAGCGGAGATTCACTTCTGCTCCCTGTTCTACGGCAACCTGATATTTCTCTCCATTACAGGTTGAGATAGATGCTTCTGAGATTGGTGCAGGAGCAGTTTTGCCTCAAAGAGATCCGGTAACCTCTAGGATTAACCCTTGTGCCTTCTTTTCTCGAAAATTTTCCCCATCTGAACGTAATTATGATGTAGGGAATCGGGAATTATTGGCTATTAAGTGGGAGTTTGAAGAGTGGAGATATTGGTTGGAGGGAGCCAAACATCAAGTTGTGGTCCTCACCGACCACAAGAACTTGATCTATCTCGAATCAGCCAAGCGATTGAATCCTAGACAGGCTTGGTGGGCCTTGTTTTTCACACGTTTTAATTTCGTGGTCTCGTTTCTTCCTCTCTAGGAGTTTCTTTGCGGATTCTCTTGATGTGACTGAGCCTACTACCATTCTTAATGAGGGTGTGGTTCTTTCCGCTATCTCACCCAATTTGAGACTTGCCCTGGAGGAATTTCAGGAGGATAAACCTGAAAGATGCCCTATGGGGAAATTGTATGTCCCCGACCAATGGAGGAGGAGAGTAATGTCTGAAATTCATTGCTCCGCGCTGGCTGGTCATCCTGGTATTTTTGATACCAGAGATTTGGTGAGTCGGTCTGTTTGGTGGCTTGCTTTATCTCAGGATGTCAGGAATTTTGTGCAGTCCTGTGGGACTTGTTTTCGGTCCAAACCCAGTTCTCGCTCTGGTGGATTGTTAGTGCCACTGCCGGTGCCTAGGACTGGAGGCTTTGGACCCATATCTCAATGGATTTTATTTCCGACCTCCCTGTCTCTCAGAGAATGACTGTTATCTGGGTGATCTGTGATAGATTTTCCAAGAATGGTCCATCTTGTGCCACTGCCGAAGTTGCCATCCTCTTCCGAGTTGGTGCCCTTGTTTTTTCAGCAGGTGGTTCATTTGCACGGCATTCCGGAGAACATTGTGTCTGACAGAGGAGTCCAGATTGTTTCCAGATTTTGGAGAGCCTTTTGTTCTAAACTGGGAATTCAGATGTCCTTCTCCTCTGCGTTTCACCCTCAGACCAATGGGCAGACTGAGAGAGCAAACCAGACTTTGGAAACTTATTTGAGATGTTTTGTGTCTGCTGATCAAGATGACTGGGCCTCTTTTTTGCCCTTGGCTGAATTTGCTCTAAATAATAGGGCTAGTTCTGCCACTTTGATGTCCCCTTTTTTCTGCAACTTCGGGTTTCATCCTCGGTTTTCTTCAGGGCAGGTGGAGGCTTCAGCCTGTCCAGGTGTTGATTCTATGGTAATGAGAATGCAGCAGATTTGGAATCAGTTAGTGGATAAGCTGTCTCACTCTCAGGAGAAGGCCCAACGGTTTGCCAACCGGCATAGGACTGATGGTCCCCGGTTTAAAGCAGGTGACATGGTTTGGTTGTCTTAAAAAAATATTCCTATGAAAGTTGCGTCTCCTAAATTACAACGTTGCGTCTCCTAAAGGGCAATCTGGAGTATGAAGTAGAGAAGGTATTGGATTCTCGTCTGGCTAGACGGAGACTCCAGTACTTGGTCAAGTGGAAAGGTTATGGTCAGGAGGATAATTCTTGGATGTTTGCTTCTGACATTCATGCTGAGAGATTGGTTCGCGCCTTTCACCGGGCCCATCCTGATTGGCCTGCTGGTGGCTTGGGTGGGTGTTCGGTGACCCCTCTTCAAGGGGGGGTACTGTTGTGAACACTTTTAATCTGGCTTCTGAGTTTGGGATCCCTCTGGTGGTTGCTGCTGGTAATGGAGCTGGTCTGCTGACAGAAGTCAATCACCTGAAGAGGATGATTGGAGGTCAGGTGTTACAGACTGGGGAGATTTAAGTGAGCAGCCTCCCCTTAGTTGTTGCCGGTGATTTGGTTTTCTTCCTGAGCCTTTTGAAGTCTGCTTGCCTCCTTTGTCCTGCATCTTTCAGATAAGTTATTTGTCTGTTTTAATCTGTGGCATTTGTTCCCTTTTTGCCCTTCTCTGATTTCTGCCTTGCTGGTGTGAGTTCAGCCGGGTCCCCTGCTGGCTGTGTTGAGGCGTCTAGGGCATCGTAGGTACGTCCCACGGCTAATTCTAGTTGTGTTGTCAGTTTAGGGGTCTGCAATCTGCTAAGTTACCAACCTCTCTGGATATCTGTTTGCCTAGCCTTTTTCCCTATTATCCTCCTCAGTTACCGAATCATAACAATTGGGGATAGATGCAACGGCTGTTCCAAGACAATCTTGTAGCTAGCATTGTAATAAATGTGGTCACTGTACGGCCTCGGGTTGTAGTGGGAATGTGGTAGTGAGGCGTCAGGATGCAGCTGATGGTAATGGGGATGTAGGTCATGTGGGAGAGAGTGCCATGTCACAGACGTAGCGGATTATGAGGGAGCGGACTGTTTCGACTGGATTGAGTTAGGCATCTGTATGGCAAGAAAGAGGGTCTGGGGGCGCTACAGTGCCATTACCAGTTACAGTATTGCAGTAGAGGGCCAAAGTGCTGCCCAGGTGGCAGTGGTGCCAGCAGAGAGTACTCCTGCATCGTCAGCCTCAACGACTGTGGATTTAGTACGAATGGATGACAGAGCGTGAGGGGGGTATATGTTTGCTTTAATGGGCCAATAGGGCCCATTTGAAGCAAGAGGCAAAGGAAAAAAACGGGAAGGTTTCATACACCTCAAGCAGCTTGGATTGCGTTCCTCTCCACTCTTCCTCCAGACTCTGGGACCTTGATTTCCAAGGTCTAGTGTGAAGTTTCCACAATCAGTAATGGTTTGGAGTGCCATGTCATCTGCTGGTGTAGGTCCACTGTGTTTTATCAAGACCAAAGTCAGCACAGCCATCTATCAGGAAATTTTAGAGCACTTCATGCTTCCCTTTGCCGACAAGCTTTTTGGAGATAGAAATTTCATTCTCCAGCAGGGCTTGGCTTCTGTCCACACTGCCAAAAGTACCAATACCTGATTTAAAAACAACAGTATCACTGTGCTTGATTGGCCAGCAAACTTGTCTGACCTTAACCCCATAGAGAATCTATGGGGTATTGTCAAGAGGAAGATGAGAGACACCAGGCCCAACAATGTAGATGAGCTGAAGGCTGCCATCAAAGCAACCTGGGCTTCCATAATACCTCAGCAGTGCCACAGGCTGATCGCCTCCATGCCACGCTGTATGAATGCAGTAATTGATGCCAAATGAGCCCCAACCAAGTATTTAGTGCATTTACTGAATATACATTTCAGTAGGCAAACATTTCGGATTTTAAAATCATTTTTCAAGCTGGTGTTATAAGGTATTGTAATTTACTGAGATAATGACTTTTGGGTTTTCATTGGCTGTAAGCCATAATCATCAACATTAACAGAAATAACCACTTGAAATACATCACTCTGTTTGTAATGACTTTATATAATATACGAGTTTCACTTTTTGTATTGAAGAACTAAAATTAACTTTTTGATGATATTCTATTTTTTTGAGATGCACCTGTAACAAGCAGGAAGCAGCAGCATGCCACATGCATTGTCTATGATACCAAAGTCATGTGTAACTGGTAGAAAGGTTGTGTCCGGCACTTCAAGTGGATGCTGGTGCTCAGTAATAGGAATGATATCCAGACATTAATGAATGAAAGATCATGGCCTTCTTAAGTGCAGTGAAGAAAATTTTATTCATACCAGCATACAAAGAACACCACACTTTACAGGGGTACATACAAGGGTATACAAGGGCACCACACTTTACAAGGGTACATACAAGGGCACCACAATTTACAAGAGTACATACAAGGGCATACAAGGCCATCATACTTTACAAGGGTACATACAAGGACATATAAGGGCACCACACTTTACAAGGGTACATACAAGGGC
>JARQOD010000010.1:2103434-2234700 GCA_033576555.1 Oophaga sylvatica
TATTCTCCTGACCCGGGTTACGTACTGACAAAAGGGCTTGTTCCTGTCCCTGAATCCAGCAACCTCTGTTATTCATCACACCTTGAAGTTTACAACACTTGGGTTCCCAGTGACCGGTGAATAGGCAGACAATCCTTCCAAGGCCTTCTAAAATTCCTTTCCCCGCGCCCTTCGCCCTGCTCGCTCTCTAAAAAAAGCCTGAAAAACTAGAAATATCAGTAAAACCGTACAGCCTCCACTTCTGTACCCCCCCGTTTGACAGGGATCTTACCCCCAAACGGGCACCATCCCACTCCCTGCCGCTCACAGGACCAATTTTCAACCGCACTGTGCACGGGACCTCCCCTAACACCCCTGGGGTGCCGAATTGTAATAAGTCACGAGCCCTTAACCGTTACCCTCCACTCACCCCCCGGGATAATGTGTGCCTTACATACCAGGCTACACACCACCTTTGCTTTTGATGACCTTTCACACCTGGCATTCTCAGTTTATGTAGGACCGTGTTCTTTTTGAATCCTCTTTTTTTTCCTGACACGCTATGTTAGGGTTTTTCCCCCCAAAAAACACGACTTTTTCTCATCTGACCAGAGAACATCTTCCAAAACGTTTTTAAGGCTTCCAGGAAATTTTGCAATCTCCACCTGGCTTTTTTAGTGGGGGAAGAAGGGGGGTTTTTCCTGGAAACCTACAACATTCCCCTTTCATTCAGACCCCGACAGATAGTACGGTTACCCTGTTTACGCTCGAACGCAGGCACTTAACTTTTTTTTGATTATCGGGGTTCTTTTACCACCATCCGCACAATTTTGTGTTGAAACTTTCGCAATTTTTCTTTCCTTCCACACTAGGAGGTTAGCCACATTGCATGGGCTTTTAAACTTCTTGAAGACACGAAAGCCACAAAAACACAGGGCATTCAGCTTTGGGGAGGACTTTTACCTTGAGATTGCCATGCTTCCTCACAATTTGTTTTTCAAGCTCAGACACCCTTTTGGCTTTTTTCTTTTCTCCATGCTCAATGTGGTACCACAAAGGGCCAGGACAGAGGGTTTCAACTTTAACCATGTTAAATGCTGCAAAGGCATTTAGTTATTTCCACACCTGTTTGTGCCACAGGTAATTACAGGGGCTGGTGATTACACAATTAAGAACATACATATTTTCAAAAAGTGCCAAACTTTGTCCACCTACTTTTTTTTGGGTTTGTGGGGAATTATATCCCAATTGGCTTTAGGTCAATTCTTTTTGTGTTTTTTCATTGAAGCAAATTAAATAAATAATAATACCAAAGAATTTGTGTTTGCAATCATTTTCAGGAAGAAACTGAGTATTATCTGACAGAATTGCAGGGGTGCCAATACTTTTGGCCACCACTGTATATGTGGCACATTTGAATTGGGGGTATTTAGGGATATGTGCAATCTTTGACACAGGTGGTTATTTGACGACATGGCTATCTAACAAGTTTTCTGATGTATGGGGTACTATCCAGTGGAAAAAATGTACTATAAAGGAATTAGGGATATTTTGTTTATTATTTAAAGGGACATGTACATTTTTGCCACAGGTGGTAATTTAGGCTACTAAAACAGGTTTCTGGATGTATATACAGTATAAGTAAGGTATTACCTGGTGGAAACATGTACTATAAAAATGGTGTAATTTAACCACCGATGTAACGAAGGATCCACTAAATGAGAAATATTTTTTGTGCCATAAACCCTGTGAAATGTGCAAATAGGGATTACTCTCTCCTCTTCCTTCAACATGATAAGGCTGGGTGCAGCACAAAAAAAAAATCAATTTTTTTTTCAAAATAGTGTAAGAACTAAAACTTTTTGCCATCATTTTGGAGTCAGTGGCAAATAACACACCACATCCACAATGTGTCAACCCAACATCAGTGAGGGGTCTGAATTGCTACTGTAGATACCATGTCACTAATCTGAGATGATACACCTGGCAATGTCCCTTCCCAGATCAGTAACAAGGGTTCTGAAGTTTAGCCTCCAGATTTAAAGACAACTCTCATTCCAGGAAAAACTGATTGTTTTTTAGACTGATAGTCTGTGGAAAGGGCCTGCTTTTTCAAGTATAAACTCTAGGACTGATGGTCATCCATGTCACTCCATAGAAACAGTTGATTGTCTAGCTTTTTAGTACAACATTCAGTGCTGGTTAATTGTTTAATATCTTGGTAGCAATCAGAGGTAATTCTCTGACCCAAAGCTCCAAATTCCCAATATAGCTATAGAGTTGCGCAAAAAATCTGTGTTTTTTTCATGTTTATGAGAGTTATGTATACCACAATGTCCCACGCAATCCTACTGGAAGTATAAGGAGAGTTCTGAAATCGCAGCTGTCCATCGCATAGGGAGGAATCGGAGGAGCTCACAGTCAGTCTGGGTCAGAGTCTTGTAGCAACATCAGCCATAACAGACCATAAAGGACCTAAAGCTGGGCGTTCACTGCGAACTGGCCATTTTAAAGAGCAATCTGAGCTGCAAGAGTGTATGGCCCAGGGAAGCTCTGAGGTTTTGGCAGAGAATATCTAATATTTCTGTACTAATCGGAAAATACTTTCATTTACTGCAAGAAAACAATTGTACGACTTGCACTGCACAACTTGGGTTACATGATCTGCACTTGACATCACAAGGCAATGTTCTATATGGCCTGAGCAGTCCAGTTATTGTCCACCTTGTTGCTTATTTTAAATGTAAAGAAACTCAAAATGACTTTTTTTCTCTAAGACACAGTCCCAGATTGCCTACATAAATATATAAAAAAATCAAAATGCTGTAGTCACCACTAGAGGGAGCTTACCGCATACTGTGTGCAGGGAATGCTATGGTAATATGGGGTAAGCTCTCAATCCCTCTAGACCAGAGGTCTCAAACTGCATTCCTCAAGGGCCGCAAACAGGTCATGTTTTCAGGATTTCCTTGTATTGCACAGGTGATAATTTAATCATCACCTAGTGCAGTGCTAAGGAAATCTTGAAAACACACACGGTTTGCAGCCCTCGAGGAATGCAATTTGAGGCCCCTGCCCTAGACACTGCAGGCAGCCAGAGTCTTGCAGGAGAGAAGAACTATGAATCAAGCAGAGCTGTTTCTGGAGATGGCCTTAACCATGGATTAAAGGGGTTATCTAATCTTTCTTCAGGAGTGTACCACTCTGCTTCCCTGACTACTTCTTACCAGAGAAGGGGGGTGCACTACTGACGAGAGGCCGTTTGGACCAGCAGCATGGTTGGGCCGCCAGTTTGAACTGTGTGCGCTCCCATGCTGGTAGCAGAGGAAGCTTTGCCTTTGTGGCCCCTGAGGAGCCCAGGGGGAAAATGTACCCATTTAAGAAGTTGAGACAACCCCTTTAAGAGAAATTGCATATCTTCCTAATGCGTTAGTAAATATTTCAAAATGTTAGTTTAAGTGATCAGTACAAGGAAAATCTTACCAATTTTTTTGTTTCTTTTTTGTTTTGGAAAACCTAAATTTCAAATAAAATAAAAAGCCTTAAAGCTAAATTGTGCTAAAAAGGAATCAATTGTTATATAATCTAGGAGTAAAGACATAAAATGAGCTCGGGCACCAATTCCCATTCTGGTTATACAAACCCCCAAATGATTAGACATATCCATAACGTGAGCCAATATTTCAAACGGCCACTACTTACCAGGTGCAAGAGGCAGGGCCGGCGTTAGGGGCAGGCAGACCAGGCAGGTGCCTAGGGCACCCACTTTTCCAGGGGCCCCCAGCTGAGCTAGTGGTGAGCCGCTAATTGCGGCACACCACATGGCCGCTGGGGTGCTTGGCGCCGCCCTCCCTCATCGCTGATTCAACTTATCGGCATCATAGATGCAGCCACACTTGAAATCAGTGATGGAGGAGAGAGCGTCAGATGATGCTCCCTCTCCCATCACTCCCCTCTGCTTTTGACTCAGCGGGCGCTCGATGATGTCACTTCATCGTGCATCATGCTTTGCCAGCAGTAGAGATGATGAGACCGGAGCAGAGCCTGAAGCAGCGTGGAGAACGAGGAGGGGTGAGTATTGTGTGTGTGTGTGTGTATATATGCATTATTGTGTATGTGTGAGAATGCGGGGCTGCATTACATTGTGTGTGTCTGCACTATACTGTGTGTTGAGGGAGCTGGACTATATTGTGTGTTGGGGGAGCTGTACTATACTGTGTTGGGGGAGCTGCACTATGCCGTGTATTGGAGCGGCTGCACCATACTGTGTGTTGGGGGAGCTGCACTATGCCGTGTATTGGAGCGGCTGCACTATACTGTGTGTTGGGGGAAGCTGCACTGTACTGTGTTGGGGGGAGCTGCACCATACTGTGTGTTGGGGGAGCTGCACTCTCTGTGTGTTGGGGAAGCTGCACTGTACTGTGTGTTGAGGAGCTGCACTATACCGTGTGCTGGGAAGCTGCACTGTACCGTGTGTTGGGGGAGCTGCACTGTATCATGTGTTAGGGGAAGCTGCACTGTACCGTGTGTTGGGGAGCTGCACTATACCGTGTTTTGGGGAAGCTGCACTGTACCGTGTGTTGGGGAAGCCACATTGTACCGTGTGTTGGGGGAGCTGCACCATACTGTGTGTTGGGGAGCTGCACCATACTGTGTGTTGGGGGAGCTGCACTACACTGTGTGTTGGGGAGCTGCACTGCACTGTGTGTTGGGGAGCTGCACTGTACTGTGTGTTGGGAAAGCTGCACTATACCGTATGTGGGGAGAGCTACACTGTACCGTGTGTTGGGGAAGCTGCACTGTACCGTGTGTTGGGGAAGCCGCACTGTGCCATGTGTTGGGAAAGCTGCACTGTACCGTGTGTTGGGGGAGCTGCACCACGCTGTGTGTTTGGGAGCTGCACCATACTGTGTGTTGGGGAGCTGCACTGTACTGTGTGTTGGGGGAACTGCACTGTACTGTGTGTTGGGGAGCTGCACTGTACTGTGTGTTGGGGAGCTGCACTGTACTGTGTGTTGGGGAGCTGCACTGTACTGTGTGTTGGGGAAGCTGCACTATACCATATGAGGGGAGAGCTGCACTGTAATGTGTGTTGGGGAGCGGCACTGTACTGTGTGTTGGGGAGCTGCACTGTACCATGTGTTGGGGGAGCTGCACTGTACCGTGTGTTGGGGAGCTGCACTGTATTGTGTGTGGGGAGGCTGCACTATACTATGTAGTATGCTCTGAGTGGGGTTGCAGTATACTCTATGAGGGGGCTGCAGTATAATCTATGAGGCAGGCTGCAGTATACCCTGAGGAGGGCTGCAATATACTCTATCAAGTACCATGGGGAGTGCATTATACTGTATCGAGGACTATTTGTCCCCATCATTCTTCCTCAGCCGGTGTAAAGAAACTCAGGAACAAGCGTCATACAACTTCAATGCCGTTGATCATGTTCATTTAATGGCCTGAACTCTGCACCTATAAATATAGCCAAAATGTTTGTGTGATGTGGAATATGTGAGCATTTGGGGCCCCACTTTAGACTTTTGCTCAGGGCACCACTTTCGCTAAAACAGGCCCTGGCAAGAGGTGTCCTCTTTTATGACAGAGGAGTCTTCGGACACCCCTCTACGTATACCTCTGCATGTGACCAGTATTGGCTAAGGCTAAGTTCACACTGGGCGTTTTTGCTGCGTTTTTTATGTTAATTTTCAGCTGTATTTGACAGTACCAGGTATGTCTATGAGATTTCAGAAATCTCTTGCACACAGCTTGTTTTTTTGTCATCAGTATTTTGTGCTTTGCTTGATTTTTTGGACCTAGAGCATGTCACTTTTTTCAGCGTTTTTCATCCATTGACTTGAATGGAAAAAATGCATGAAAAAACACACCAAAAACACCACAGAAAACGCACTAAAACCTGTGTTTTTGCTGCATCTTCTTTCCCTGCCAAGCACTCAGGTTTTGCTGCAGAAAAAAAGCAGCAAAAACGCTCGGTGTGAACTTAGTCTTAATGTTTGCTTCACAATGAAAGAAAAACCAAATGTTAACAGTTGTAGGCACGTTCTTTACATGAACTGATACAAACACTAAAAAAAAACAGTGAAATTACGGGTTTTGAGGTAGCAAAACATGAAAAATGCCAAGGGGGTGAATACTTTCACAATTCACTGTATAAGAAACACAAAGTTTCTGAACCAGTTTTTTAGATTAAAAATTTGCAAGTTTTGTGCATGACACTTTTGCCAAAATATTTGGAACTTTGCAATTTTATGTTGTTTTCTACATTTTTGAAAAATGTATGGAAAAGTTGAAAGCTAGATTTATGAATTGCGACTTTTTAAGAAGCCACAATTCTCACTCCAGTATGGTGGTGGTAAAAAAAGCGCAGAAACAGCTCTAGACAGAGGTGTTACATTCAAAGATGCATTCAATGTATGAAACATTGTGTCACCCAGATAAATTTGGTGCAAATATTCACAACCTAAAGCAAAATGGATTTAAGAAATAACTCTTTATGAATTCCCTGCAAAATATATTCCAAAATTGGAGAATGTTTCACTATATAACAATCCAAGGAGCTTCATCTGATATCCTATGAGTAAATGGGAGATTGGTGAATGTCCAGTTATCGCCCTATACAATTCCTCCCCATCCTTTATTCAGATAGCAGGAACAGTCCTGGTGATCAGTGAGGGTTTACGGTTAGGACTTTCACCATTCTGAAATGTATTACTTACTAGCTGAAGAGCCCGGAGTTGCCTGGGCATAGTAACTAACTGTGGTTAGTTATAACAAATTCTAATGATTATACTCCATCCCATAGTCCCGTGCCCATATACCCATCATGCACATCCTCCATCCTATAGTCCCGTGCCAATATACCCATCATACACATCCTCCATCCCATAGTCCTGTGCCCATATACCCGTCATACATATCCTACATCCCATAGTCCCGTGCCCATACACCCATCATACATATCCTCCATCTCGTAGTCCCGTGCCCATATACCCATCACACATTCTCCATCCCATAGTCCCGTGCCCATATACCCATCATGCACATCCTCCATCCTATAGTCCCGTGCCAATATACCCATCATACACATCCTCCATCCCATAGTCCGGTGCCCATATACCCATCACACATTCTCCATCCCATAGTCTCGTGCCCATATACCCATCATACACATTCTGCATCCCATAGTCCCGTGCCCATATACCCATCATACATATCCTCCATCCCACAGTTCCGTGCCCATATACCCATCATACATATCCTCAATCCCACAGTCCAGTGCTCATATACCCATGACACATCCTCCATCCCATAGTCCAGTGCCCATATACCCATCACACATCCTCCATCCCATAGTCCTGTGCCAATATACCCATCATACATATCGTCAATCCCATAGTCCAGTGCCCATATACCCATCACACATCCTCCTTCCCATAGTCCAGTGCTCATATACCATCATACATATCCTCCATCCCATATACCCATCACACATCCTCCATTCCATAGTCCTGTGCCCATATACCCATCACACATCCTCCATCCCATAGTCCCGTGCCCTTATACCCATTCTTATACTTCTTCCCACAGTCCCGCGCCCATATACCCATCATACATATCCTCATCCCATAGTACAGTGCCCATATACCCATCATACATATCCTCCATCCCACAGTCCCACGCCCATATAGCCATCATACAGATCCTCCATCCCATAGTCCAGTGCTCATATACCCATGACACATCCTCCATCCCATAGTCCAGTGCCCATATACCATCACACAACCTCCATCCCATAGTCCTGTGCCAATATACCCATCATACATATCCTCCATCCCATAGTCCCATGCCCATATACCCATCACACATTCTCCATCCCATAGTCTAGTGCCCATATACCCATCACACATCCTCCATCCCATAGTCCAGTGCTCATATACCCATCACACTTCCTCCATCCTGTAGTCCCGTGCCCATATACCCATCACACATCCTCCATCCCGTAGTCCCGTGCCCATATACCCATCACACATCCTCCATCCCATAGTCCAGTGCCCATATACCCATCATCCATATCCTCATCCCATAGTCCAGTGCCCATATACCCATCATACATATCCTCAATCCCATAGTCCAGTGCTCATATACCCATCACACATCCTCCATCTCATAGTCCAGTGCTCATATACCCATCACACATCCTCCATCCCGTAGTCCCGTGCCCATATACCCATCACACATCCTCCATCCCATAGTCCAGTGCTCATATACCCATCATACATATCCTCAATCTCATAGTCCAGTGCTCATATACCCATCACACATCCTCCATCCCATAGTCCATTGCTCATATACCCATCACACATCCTCCATCAGTGCCCATATACCCATCACACATTCTCCATCCCATAGTCCCGAGCTGGGTGGCGCTGAGCAGGGAGTTCCTGGAGATGTGCTGTTATGTAACCTGGCAGTGCAGCTCTGTGTGCGGCCGCTGATGATGCGATTTTCTACGCCGATAACAATAGAGCGTGGCAGTAATGGAGGAGGGGGTGATTCATTTCTGTCATGTGCTCTCTGCTCCTTTATGGGGAGCAGACAATGGCTGGGAGCTTATGTTCCCAGGGATGCTAGATTTCTCCCACCCGGTCAGTGTCTGCTGAGGTGTTGTGGAGTGGGAAAACTGTTGCTCATAGCAACCAATCAGAGCTCAGCTTTCATCTTTTAAACAATTCTGGTGAAATGAAAGACACTTAGTGATTGGTTGCTATGGGCAACGCAGGCAAGTGTAACCTTTTGTGGTCAAGAAGATGTGCCTATAAAATATACTTATTATATATATATGTATATATATACTGTATATATTAGATATTATACGGGGCTTTGCGTATGGAATGAGTGTGGCTATGCAGAGTGGGCTTGCTGATACACACACACACACTCATTTTTATGTATATACTGTAGATAGTTATCAGCGGGGATACATATTACCCATACAACTTACAGATAAACTTTTAAAACCTTTAGCTTACCATCAATGTTTCTGCAGGGTCGTTTTTTGTCACTTTGTGACACCATTGTATACTAACGATATTAACAGGGTTGTATGAGATCAGAAAAGCGTACTATTTCCAGGAACAGTGCCATCTTGTGTACATGGGCGGCCTGGTATTACAGCTCAGCTCCATTATCTTAAAGTGACCCTAATCCCTGGTACTGAAAAGTGACTACATATTTGTCATGTATAGTCACCCTACCTGGTGCTCCTCACCGGACTCCCGCTGCCTCCGATGAGATGAGTGTTCCTGTCCTTCTGCATCCAAAATGACTGCTACAGTGGCATAGAACATGTGTCCCCTCCTTTCCTGCGCTGCGGAGGAATAGTTCACACATACCACTGTGGCAGCCATCTTGGATGCAGGAGAAATGGGACAGGAGTCTTAGGGGAGGAGGCAAAGGGAGACAAACGGGAGGGCACCAGGTATGGACACTATGCATGACAAATATATGGTCACTTTAGAGGAGTTATTCACAACTATTTTATTTTTTTCTTATGGGCCTAAGAATTTTCAGGCGGTAAGTTGCTAACTACCTGCCTATTCTGGCCGCTGCTGACTCAGAGCGGTCACAGACCAGTCCTACCGGCTATTCTGCAGCTCCTGGTGATGTTACCTCGACAGAGCTGCTGCTTCACTTCCGCTCTGCGTTGCTGATGGGCCATGACTGTGGATGCCATGCTGATTAACATCTGGCTCCCCACCGGCTTACTGCGCGGAGCTGGTTGTCAATCACCATGAGGCTGGCTTTACGTGCTGTTGACAAACGCAAAGAGTTGCTCTGTTGACGTGAGATCCAATGAAGCAGCAGAATCACCGGCAGGAGCGGTCCATTACTGCTCTGACTCGGTGCCAGGTAGAACAGGCAGGTTGTTAGTAACTACCTGCCTGCAATTCTCAGTCCCATGAGAAAAATATAAAACGGTTCTGCAATAACCATTTTAAATGTAATTTAACTGCAGTGACAGACACAGCCTATGGATAGTAGTGGCGCTGTTTCCTTGTAGTCACATGCAAACTCTCTAACAGGGTTGTTATGATAGTCACTTGTCTACAGACTGCACATGGCAGAGAATTAAATTTAGAATTTTTTCTGCAAAATGATCAGTATCTTGCCTCTATGGAGACGATCAGCTGCTCATTGCCATCATGCTTAATCCACGCAGTGCTTTATGGAACGCCTGAGAAGGGATAACGACAGGGAACGGTGTAGCTGTACAAGATGCAATGAACGTGGCTGCTTTCTTCCAAAACTGCGCCACAGCTGTCCACAGGTTGTGTGCGGTACTGCAGCTTCAATGAATTCGCTGTTAAGCTGTGTTTCTTGGAACAAAGCAGCCATGTTTTTCTAATCTTGTATTTCAATTCCAGAACAAAAGTCCCATTAGACTGAACGATCCTATCAGCATAAATGTTATGGCCTCCGACACACTGAGTCGGGGAAACGTAACTATTTCTGTGCCAGCGCCCTGCAAGACAAAGGAGCACTCAGCTGTAATCAGACGCACGATGAAGAATAAAACTGCTGGAAATGACATTTTTCTGTATAACAGACAGAGGCGGTGAAGGTGCAATGCGCAGACTGTAAGGTAATGACCAGAGCATGTGTGTGGTGCTGCAGATGATGGACGCTGCGATCAGCAGGGCGCCCTCCTCACCGTTCCGCTTGCAGGCCTCATCCTTTGTCGCTCTGTGCTGAGCCATTACTTTCTGCGGACTGCTCCTGTCTGAACTCGGCTCCTCTGATTCGTTGCTGATGACAGAACCATTTTCACAAGGCGACCGGCTGCAAGTTACCATAGCAACAGAGACAAGTGTTAGGCATCATTTCTGCAACTCACATAATGAAAATGCCAAGAGCTTGTGGGAGAAGTGGGGTCTGTGCCTGTACTGTACACGAATGTAGCAGAGCTGAGCTCTACCATATCACCACTGTATTACCTAAATGGAGAGTTTTACATACAAAGGTGATGCTGACTCTGCTACATCTCCATAGTCTTTATACCTGTGCTGGGTGCATAAGGAAGGGGCTTTTCTCATCTAATAAAATGATCTGACTTCACTTAGATAAATCATCATTTCATTTTCGATGGGGGTCTCACCTCTGCAACTCCCCCCATGCCTGAGAATAAAGGGGATACAGTGCGGTCCTGGTCTCCGCTGTTTTTCCTGCAGGGAGGTTGCATGGCGGCAGAGTGGGCAGCTGGGCGCAATGTTGTGCACAAGAGGGTGCCTTTCTAAACCGACACTGCATCGCTATCCGTGGGGGTCTCAGAGATCAGACCCCATTAGGAAGTAATGATATATCTAAAGAACCCCTAGAAAGCAGACAATCAGTCTCAATAACCCTATACCTAGAAGGGTTTATAATGGGGGTGCTACACAGAGGATAAGCTCTCCATACAGAGACAAGTTTCAAAAAAGTCAAAACTGGAGAGGGGAGTATCTAAAAAAGTTAAAAGGTAGAAAGTTGGGGTTCTGATCAGATTGTTGGTAAAGAACGTTCTCACCTAAAAAAATACACTCCTGGAATGGTTCTCCTCCATTTAGTAGTTAAATATATTATTCAACCATTTATATATCTGCTCTGGGAAAGCTTGGTGACAATCAATCTGGACATAATTGCAAGATCCACAGGGGTCCGGACCAGCAAAGGTACAGGAGCTGGGGAGGTACAGCAGCAGGGCTACATAGATTTGCAGATCTGTGGTCTGTGATATGAGGCCAGCTATCAATAAGGGTCACCAAACCTTGACACATTAAGATGTCAACTCAAAGTGGCACGGAAAAGTACCGTACTCTTCTTGGAGGAGGTCTTCTCAAAATAATATATGGTGATAACTTGATAACATGACACATTACATTTAATCTGGAAAGGAGATGGGCTATTGAAGAAGTTTTACTGTATATCTAAGAAACAATAGAAAGGGCAACACATGGTCCTTACCACGGGGAAGTCAAGGAAGGTATTCACAAGGTTAAGGGAATCTGTCAGTAATGAACCCTCCTGAGCCGGCTATATGGGCATGTAGGTCATACGAAGCTGAATAACATGATACCTTGATATCTGCAATCTGATGTCTTATTCCAGAGAGATACACATTTTTCTTAATATGTAAATGAACTGTTAAGATCTATGGGCCGGACACTGATCTCCTGGGGAATCTGACCCCAGAGCTAATTGTAAATGAAAAGGGCTGTGACCAGTGTGAGACATGTAGATCAGGAGACTGTCAGTGATTACATGTCGCAGCCTGGTAACGGTAGATCCTTTTGACAGACTCCCTTCAAATACTATCAAGAGATTTTTGGGGTCACACCTCTTCCTGTTATCTGAAGACTTGAGCATCTTCTCAGTGCTGCCGTCCTTTGTGCTGTCTCTTTCTTGGGATAAGTTGATAGATGGCACCACGGTCTCTTGGGTAACAGGGAGCATCTCCTCGTCGCCTCCTTGCTGTCCCAGGTGCTGCTTTGCGTAATCAAAACCTTGAACTGGCTGTAAAAGAAAATGGGACATTTCTCCATTCAATATATAACTATTCTTCATGACATCCTAGTGATCTCTAAGGGGATACATGTGTCCATGGCTGGAACCTCAACAGGGCAAAGGGTGAGCTACATCTAAATGTCTCCCACAAAGGTGCCTCTGCTGATGGTTAAGGGCTGGGGGAAGAGATGAACCAACAAGGGCTATGAGTAGTCATGAGTGAGTATACTCGTTGCTCGGGTTTTCTCGAGCATGCTCAGTTGTCCTCCGAGTATTTTGGCGTGCTCGGAGATTTCGTTTCTGTTGACGCAGCTGCATGATTTGCGGCTGCTAGACAGCCTGAATACATGTGAGGAATAACTGCTTGTTAGGGAATTCCCACATGTATTCAGGCTGTCTAACAGTCGCAAATCATGCAGATGCGTCGACAGAAACTAAATCTCTGAGGAGGCCAAAATACTTGGAGAACACCTGAGCATGCTCGGGGAAACCCGAGCAACAAGTATACTCGCTCATCACTAGTTATGAGCACTCTCTGCTAGACTGCATTTACTGTATCTGTAGCCTGATATGATTAGACAATTAATTATACAAAGATTCTCTGATAGCCTGAACTAATGGAGGTCACTTTTGCTGGCAGTTAGAGAGCACAGCTTTCCAATAGCTACTCCAAAATGGTGAATGTGAAAGGATTTCAGGCAAAGTACAATATCCTGAAAGTGATACAGTGGCAGCTAAGAAGTCCAGAGAGAACAAGGTCTCAAATCAGGGTTCCTCATCCTCTTCTCCATGTGACCCTGCACAAGGCTATATCTTTATAGACACAGCTATAGGAGAAGTCAGAGGACCTCGTGATCTGCAAGATATGGCTAGATAATGAATAAGCACTAGTGTCCTGACAAAGAAATACTTACCCAGGAACCATCACATAATAGCCACTGAATGTGACAGGTTTTCTCTCTCAACAAAGGAACTACAGTGCTAAGAGACATTAGTGATAGAGTCGAGACTCGGTCTAAAAACCACACGTTATATTTCTGGGAGAGAGAAAGAGGCAATACTAGACACTGCCCTTAGGGAACAATGACCCTGTTTTTAGAAAATAAAAAAATATACATTTTTTTCAATTCTGGACAACCTATTAAGTATTGGCTCTTCAGGACAATGAATTACGTTGTCTCATTTCTGTATAAAGACTAATGCTCCATAACAATTAATGTAACTCTTACAAAATAATATAGCTATAGCAGTATCGTAGCTACCGGGGGAACAGAGAAGGTGGCCACCCCAGTCCCGTGCTCTGAGGGGTCCACCAAGAGCTGCGCTACTGTAACAGTTACATTCTGTGGCAGAGCAGGAGAACCGATCTCTCTGCACTGCACCCAGCCGCTATGGGGCCCCTGAGCAGGAGAAAGAGGCCCGATGCCAGCATCGGGCCCCCGCCGTCATTGCAATTTCAACTGTCGGCTGAATGCCGATACAGTTGACCTCATTGATTAGAGTGAGAGGGTCTCTGAGTCTGACGTCAATTCCAATTTGCCAATGAAGGCAACTGATCCCTAACTAAAGTCCGGTAAAAATTAACTTTTAATGAACTATTTAAAGAATCAGAATAAAAGATACGACAATCAGTGTGTCTGAGGGGACATCAGGATATAACCCCTTTTTTCTGCTATGCTCACAATATAGTAACTCCCTATATCCCACACTAGTGAGTATTGATAAGTATTAGCTTGGTGCGGCCGCTACCAACTGCGCTATAATATTGTTGCCAATAACACAGACTGAGTGAAGCTGGTAAAACCTAAATCCTCCCCAACATGTTTTACCAGGAATCTGGCATCACAGGGGGACAGAGGCTTAGTAATCTACCACTGACCATAAGGTGGTAATATCAATGTTGGTCTTTGTATAGAGATTATTTTCAGCCATTGTGCGGTCATCTGCTGAGGTTCTCCTATATACACTATTAGAGTGTGTCACCCAGTTGTATTCAGGGCTCCGGAGACGCCCCCGGAAGAAGCAGAAGGGTGAAACGCGCGTCGGGGTGCAGAGGGCCACCATTAGACCACGGGCACTACCACTGCACTATTTGAATAAAGTAATGTTGTTTGTACTATTGGGACTTGGATTCATTATAATTATTATTGCTTTTATTCTTTGATTCACACTCTAATTACTTGGGTTTCTTTTGGTTTAATGTAAATATGGATATGTTATCCTTATGATAAATAGAAAGGATGCTTTTTTTGCACCTATTTATTTTCTACTATTGTTTTATACAAGGATGTTCATACCATTTATATTATGATTGAGATGTGATCGGTTTCAGTAAAATATTGGATCATTGCCTTCAAATTTTAACTGAATATTGCCTTGCAAATTGTGTTCTCTTGGTTACTCCCTCTTATGGGGTATGTTTTTGTGTATAATGATTATGTGGCTGTTTATATCTTTTAATTTTTTCTAATAAATAATCAGTTTTAAATCGTTTATGGTTCGCTTCATTTAGGTGGTGGTATAAATTCTACCCCTTTGGTGTTATAGTTGTACTTTGGAAGTGCCATTTGGTAAAAATTGTTTGGATATTTAACTGAATTTTTTTTTTCATTATCAAAATAGATCAAATTAAATTCTTTATCTGAATGTCATTCGCGCTTTCAGAAGACTAAACTTGGAAGATAATCAAGCTATTTTGGCAGCAATAGTCAACAAATCTACAATAACATTCTGTCAGTCAATTACATTTCTTTAGTAATCGCTGCTGACCTGTAATCAAAACCCAGTAAAAAATGAGCTTGAAGACAAGAAAGCGTCAAGTTCTGCCAAATCAATGATCCCTGAATGTGCTGTGATGAAAATGAATTGCTGGATGTTGTAATATAATCTTGAAATAAATACCAGAAACATAATGCTGAAGCACAGAACATTCAGTGAGCGCAGGTAAGTAACCAAACATCACTACACAACCGACGGCGGCCACACTGAGCGCATCATTCATTAATAACACACCTTTTATCTCCATTATATTTTCATAAAAGGCAATCAGATCTGATATGTTAAGCCGGCGTCACACTAGAGAGAAATACGGACGAGTGAGAGTAAAATCATTACAGAACCCGACATGAAATGACACATGGTTTACATACAGTAAACCATTTAATTTTATTTAGTTTGATATATGGTTTTGACTAATAATTAGATGAGTGTATGTGTGCAAAATTTCGGAAATGTAGGTGTTAATTTAATGTGTAAATTCCTTGGGTGACTGCACAGGCCTGCACCCATGATAGTTAGGGACACACTGCCTATTTCACGTGCGAGAATGGCATTGTAAAACTCGTACTGGCTGTGGGCTCTCCTGACTTGAGCTTGACCTCTGCATAGTAATCCATCATACTGTCTTGCTCAGGTCAGGGAGGTGTCAGGCCAGTCCATGCAGTGCCATTATTTTCACAGGAGTTTTACGGCCCTGTGTTGGTACCCTTGAAATTGTTTCAGAAAATGAAGTATTTCTCCCAGAAAATGAAGTAATTCTCCTAGAAAATTATTGCAATTGCACTTTTGTTATACACATGTTTATTTCCTTTGTATGTATAGGAACAACACAAAAAAAGCAGAGAAAAAAAGGTAAATTGGACATAAATAAAAATAAAATAGAAAAATATCAAAAATACACATATTTGGTATCACAGCGTTCAGAAATGTCCAATCTATAAAAATAAAAAAAAAAGAATTACCGTAATCCGACTGGTAAACGGCGTAACGAGAAAAAAAACTTCAAAAAGCCAGAATTACTTTTTTTGGTCGTTGCAACATTGCAATAAAATGCGATAGCAGGAGATCCAAAGATCGCATCTACCTCAAAATGGTATCAATACAAAACTTCAGCTTGGCACACAAAGTAAAGGCCCTCACCCAGCCCCAGATTCTGAAAAATGGAAACGCTACAGGTGTCAAAAAATGGAGACATTTTTTTTTTTTTACAAACTTTGGATTTTTTTTTACCACTTAAATGAAAAAGAACATATACATTTTTGCTATCTGTGAACTAATAATGACCTGGAGAAACATAATGGCAAGTAAGTTATACCATTTATGGAACATGGAAAAACGTGGTTTGTCCTAATGAAGAAGTTATAGTAACTTTGAAACACGTTAACTAAAAAACCACCTACATTTGGATTCTGCATCCTTCATATCGGTCTGAATGACAGTGCATGTTAACCCATTTGCTTCCACTTTCTCATTATCAGCGTCTTCCACATGGGTCTGTAGCAGCCTAAAGCCCCCATCACACACAGCGATCTCGCTAGCGAGTCACTAGTTTTGTGACGCAACAGCGATCTCCCCAGCGATATCGCTGTGTGTGACATTCAGTGACAACCCCCTGCTGGGTGAGTCGCACGTACCAGGGCTGTGGGGTACTCGGCATCAAGCCCGTTCACTTTACTGGGGGATGTCACGGGTAGCGCAGCTCGGTCCGTTGCCCTGGGCGCTCACTAAAAGGGGAATATTTACAGGGGATTGTAGAAATGTTCGTGACGCCACCTGTGGTTCCTGATCAGGGTGACCAGCGCTGCAGGGTAGATCCTCTGAGGGTTTGGGGCAGCAAGGTGTTAAGTCTCCCACAGGCGAGACTGATCCCTCAGGGTAAATGGCGGTGTAAGGGTGCAGGAGCAATAATGCAGACACACACAAGACAGTCTCTTTCTGTACCTTTACTGGTAGTAGATTCAGGCACGTCCCGGGAAGCCGTCAGGGTGGAGGATGCATGTCCAGTAAACCACTGAGTAGGTGTAGGGCCTCCTTACTTCTTTATGTGTGTGAGTTTCTAACTTGCATAAAACAAAGTTTAACTCCGTTCTCTTTGCTACGCCCGGCTGACCTTGTGATGGAGCCTTCTTTTGGACAGAACTAAGTCTCCATTTGCAGTGCACTGCCAGACTCCTGTTCTTCCTGACCCCGGTTACGTATCAGCACAATTGGCCCCCTGCGATCTGGAATCCAGCAGGGTCTCCGGTTTTTCCTACTAGTCCTGAAGAAGCTAGCAAGCTCGGACCCGGTGTCCGGTAGTGCAGAGCTGAGGTCAGCTATCAATGCTGTCGACCTCTGTCGCTCTCTCTTTCCCTTTTTCCACTTGCCTGTCGTCCTACTCACACCTTTAACATAAGCACAATGGAATAGCAGTTTCTCTCAGCTCTGCTGCTCTTCAGCTCTGCTGCTCTTAGACTGCGGATTGCAGACTGACTGAGCTCTCTGAGATGAATAGCTAATCTGACTACTGCTGTCTCTCTCCACACCCTTATATACCTGCGTACTCTCCAAGGGCTCCCTCTGGTGGCACCAGGGAAATGTGGAGTGTGAATGAATATCAGGTGATTGTGGTTTACCTTTCATGCATCTTCCAGGGTAACATGTGGCTCCAGAGCGCAGCTGGGCTACACACTGGGTATCGCTGATCGTCGCTGAATGTCCTTTACATTTTTTTGATCGTTGGTCTCCTGCTGGCCAGCACGCATCGCTGCGTGGGGCAGGCAGGAGACCAGCAATCAGCTGGTAACCAAGGTACACAGCAGGTTTGGAAACCGGATGTGTACGTTGGATACCAGCGCACTGCTGCAGGGGAGCTGGTAACCAAGGTACACATCGGGTTATCAGCTCCCTGCATCAGGGCGCTGGTATCCAACGTACACTGCAGGTAACTAAGCGACGTTACCCACAGTGTCGCTGTCCTGATCGCTGCCTGAGCTGCCTGTTTGGCAGCTCACCAGTGATCATGTAGCGACTCACCAGCGATCTTGACAAGTGCATATCATTGTCGGGATCGCTGGTGTGTCGCTATGTGTGACAGAGCCCTAACACTTGGTGGTTTTGTGCACACAACTATATCAGGTGAGCACTGCAGTAGGTCCTTGTCCTGGGATATATTTATCCCAGATAAGACCTTATTTGCGCTTTTTTCCTTTCCAGCAACTTTTCAGCTTAGGATCTTAACATCTTGTCTGTCAGCTTCACAACGTGAATGTGATCCAGCTACACACACGGTGAGCAGGAACCTCCTGGTTCTTGTTTTTTAACAATCTGTCATTGGCAATATAACAATATTGCTGGAGACAGAAACTCATGCATTATTAAACAGTAGTAAATAGTAGTTGATGCAATATACAGGATTATAAAAGATTCATCTGGTTTCAAAGAGGTGTATTTCAAAATGTATTACATGCACAATACACCCCCTGACAGAAGTTATGTCACTTATCCATGTTATATAAATAAAAGCTTATAACCTGACGTTAAATTCAGCCATTGGTTGTATAAATTATTCTTTTGAAAGCTGAAACCCTCCGAAATGTGGTTTAGGTTAAGAAAATAAATTGGCATCAATGCAGAAATATTGATCATTTAATGGACACAGAATGGTCAGATTATGGCAAGACAAAAGTTTTGTCGCCTGGTCATAAAGTGCACCCAATCCTAGTTGACATCCTCACCTGTGATCGGCTAATTAGTGGGTGTGTATAAAAAGAAACCCAGCACCCCAGACCTTCACTTGAACTGCAACTTGAGCTTTGACAACATGCCAAAAATCCTCCCTGCGACCAAAGCCTGGATTATCAAGGCAGGGAGTGTAGTGAATGGCATATTATAATGAACATAAACGCTCCAGTTTAGAACATAATATTCACAAATATTCTACGTGTCCTCCTTTTGTCACATGACACACATCTATGCAGCAATCCAATTAGACCCAAACACGCTGAAGTCCCCATCAATGGTCATTAGAGCGGCGTTAATGCGGTCCCAGAGCTCATCCAGTGTTGATGGTAAAGGTGGCACGTAAACAATGTCTTTGTCATACCCCAAAGGAAGAAGTCACACACTGTCAGATTGTGAGACCAGGTGGTCACTGTCATACTGTCTTCCGAAGGCTCCCTGCAAGGTAATAATTGATTTACACGTCTCATACTCTGGAACACAAAACTCTTTCTCTCGCATATTCATCATTTTGGGATATGATGCCGCCCTGCCACCTGGTGAGTCACAAGTGAGTCTGCATGTGCGACGAGTTACAAGGTGTGACCTTTTGATATGAAATTATTACAAATGGGTGCAATTTATATCTTTGCAGCAATAGGAATGTAAAACCCGATGAATATTTATAATCACCCTGTATACAATAATAAGCATTATTCCAACACAATGTTGTACCACTTTTTTTCCTTAGAGGAAAATTTGAGGTGCGGATCTTCAATTGGAGTATTATCAAAATGTTATAGTATATCAAGGGTGACCACGTGTTTGTGTAATTCTGTGCTTGTAGTTTCTAGACATTAATGTATGATTTATCAGGTGTTACTCCTGGGACACCCACCACTTAGGAAGCAGTGCATGTACAGTTAGGTCCATAAATATTTGGACAGAGACAACATTTATCTAATTTTGGTTCTAGACATTACCACAATGAATTTGAAACAAAACAAATCAGATGCAGTTGAAGTTCAGACTTTCAGCTTTCATTTGAGGGTATCCACATTAAAATTGGATGAAGGGTTTAGGAGTTTCAGCTCCTTAACATGTGCCACCCTGTTTTTAAAGGGACCAAAAGTAATTGGACAGATTAAATAATTGTAAATAAAATGTTCATTTCTAGTACTTGGTTGAAAACCCTTTGTTAGCAATGACTGCCTGAAGTCTTGAACTCATGGACATCACCAGACACTGTGTTTCCTTCTTTTTGATGCTCTGCCAGGCCTTCACCGCGGTGGTTTTCAGTTGTTGTTTGTTTGTAGGCCTTTCTGTCTGAAGTTTAGTCTTTAACAAGTGAAATGCATGTTCAATTGGGTTGAGATCAGGTGACTGACTTGGCCATTCAAGAATATTCCACTTCTTTGCTTTAATAAACTCCTGGGTTGCTTTGGCTTTATGTTTTGGGTCATTGTCCATCTGTAGTATGAAACGACGACCAATCAGTTTGGCTGCATTTGGCTGGATCTGAGCACACAGTATGGCTCTGAATACCTCAGAATTCATTCGGCTGTTTCTGTCCTGTGTCACATCATCAATAAACACTAGTGACCCAGTGCCACTGGCAGCCATGCATGCCCAAGCCATCACACTGCTTCCGCCATGTTTTACAGATGATGTGGTATGCTTTGGATCATGAGCTGTACCACGCCTTCGCCATACTTTTCTCTTTCCATCATTCTAGTAGAGGTTGATCTTGGTTTCATCTGTCCAAAGAATGTTCTTCCAGAACTGTGCTGGCTTTTTTAGATGTTTTTTAGCAAAGTCCAGCCTAGCCTTTTTATTCTTGATTCTTATGAGTGGCTTGCACCGTGCAGTGAACCCTCTGTATTTAATTTCATGCAGTCTTCTCTTTATGGTAGATTTGGATATTGATACGCCTACCTCCTGGAGAGTGTTGTTCACTTGGTTGGCTGTTGTGAAGGGGTTTCTCTTCACCATGGAGAGTATTCTGCGATCATCCACCACTGTTGTCTTCCGTGGGCGCCCAGGTCTTTTTGCATTGATGAGTTCACCAGTGCTTTCTTTCTTTCTCAGAATGTACCAAACTGTAGATTTTGCCACTCCTAAAGTTATAGCAATTTCTCGGATGGGTTTTTTCTGTTTTTGCAGCTTAAGGATAGCTTGTTTCACCTGCATGGAGAGCTCCTTTGACCGCATGTTTCCTTCACAGCTAAACCTTCCAAATGCAAACACCACACCTCAAATCAACACCAGCCCTTTTATCTGCTTAATTGAGAATGATATAATGAAGGGATTGCCCACACCTGTCCATGAAATAGCCTTGGAGTCAATTGTCCAATTACTTTTGGTCCCTTTAACCCCTCTCTGACATTAGACGTACTATCCCGTCCATAAAACCCGTGCCATTCTGACCATGGACGGGATAGTACGTCATAGGCGATTAGCTGCGCTCCCGGAGAGAGCGCAGCTAATCGCCGCCGGGTGTCAGCTGATTATCACAGCTGACACCCGTGACTGTGTGTCAGGAGCGGTCACGGACCGCTCCCGGCACATTAACCCCTTGCACACCGCGATCAAACATGATCGCGGTGTGCTGGGGGCACAGGGGAGGATCGCGCAGGGTGGGTGCTCCCTGCGCGCCCCCCTGAGACCCTCAGAGCAGCGCGATGTGATCGCGCTGCTCTGAGGGCTTCCTCCCTCCCAGGACCCGGATCCAAGATGGCGCTGGGGTCCTGGAGGGAGGCGGCTTCCTCAGTGCCTGCCGAGAGCAGGCATGAGGAAGCGTCCTGCACTGCCTGTCACATCGCTGGTGTGACAGAGTGCTGTGCACACTGTCACACCAGCGATCTGATGAAACACAGTGATGTCCCACCCTGGGACAAAGTAAAAAAGTAAAAAAAAGTAAAAATAAACATGTGTAAAAAAAAATCCAAAAAAAAAAAAAAAAAAAAAAAAAATATTCCCCAATAAATTCATTACTTATTGTAAATAAAAAAAATAAAACAATAAAAGTACACATATATGGTATCGCCGCGTCCGTAACGACCCCCCTATAAAACTGTCCCACTAGTTAACCCCTTTTGTGAACCCCTTAAAAAATAAAAAATAAAAACGAAGCAAAAAATCAGTGCTTTATCATCATACCGCTGAACAAAAAGTGGAATAACACGCGATCAAAAAGACGGATATAAATAAACATGGTACCGCTGAAAACGTCATCTTGTCCCGCAAAAAACGAGCCATCACACAGCATCATCAGCAAAAAAATAAAAAAGTTATAGCTCGCAGAATAAAGCGATGCAAAAATAATTATTTTTTATATAAAATTGTTTTTATTCTATAAAAGCGCCAAAACATAAAAAAATTATATAAATGAGGTATTGCCATAATCGTACTGACCCGAAGAATAAAACTGCTTTATCGATTTTACCACACGCGGAACAATAAAAACGCCTCACCCAAAAGAAATTCATGAATTGCTGATTTTTGTTCATTCTAACCTCCCAAAAATCGAAATAAAAAGCGATCAAAAAATGTCACGTGCTCAAAAATGGTACCAATAAAAGCGTCACCTCGTCCCGCAAAAATTAAGACCTCACATGACTCTGTGGGCCAAAATATGCAAAAATTATAGCTCTCAAAATGTGGTGATGCAAAAAACTACTTTTTGCAATAAAAAGCGTCTTTTAGCGTGACAGCTGCCAATCATAAAAACCGCTATAAATAGTAAATAAGACCCCCCTTTATCACCCCCTTAGTTAGGGAAAAATAATAAAATAAAAAAAAATGTATTTATTTCCATTTTCCCATTAGGGTTAGGGTTAGGGTTTCGGCTAAAGTTAGGGTTAGGGTTGGCGCTAAAGTTAGGATTAGGGTTAGAGTTAGGATTAGGGTTAGGGTTGGGATTAGGGTTGGGACTAGAGTTAGGGGTGTGTTGGGGTTAGGGTTGGAGTTAGAATTGGGGGGTTTCCGCTGTTTAGGCACATCAGGGGCTCTCCAAATGTGACATGGCGTCTGATCTCCATTCCAGCCAATTCTGCGTTGAAAAAGTCAAACGGTGTTCCTTCACTTCTGAGCTCTGCCATGCGTCCAAACAGTAGTTTATCCCCACATATGGGGTATCAGCGTACTCTGGACCCCAAGAGTTATTGTGAAATTTGTCCTATTTCTTCTGTTACCCTTGGGAAAATAAAAAACTGGGGGCGAAAATATTATTTTTGTAAAAAAAATAAGATTTTTTTGTTTTTACGGCTGTACATTATAAACTTCTGTGAAGCACTTGGGGCTTCATAGCGCTCACCACACATCTAAATAAGTTCCTTGTGGGGTCTATTTTCCAAAATGGGGTCACTTGTTGGGGATTTCCACTGTTTAGGCGCATCAGGGGCTCTCCAAATGCGACATGACGCCCCCAGACCATTCCATCAAAGTCTGCAATCCAAAACGTCACTACTTCCCTTTCTGAGCCCTGACATGCGCCCATACAGTAGTTTTCTCCCACATATTGGGTATCAGCGTACTCAGGACAAATTGGACAACAACTTTTGGGGTCCAATTTCTCCTGTTGCTCTTGTGAAAATAAAATATTGGGGGCGAAAAAATCATTTTTGTAAAAAAAAAAAGGATTTTTTATTTTTACGGCTGTGCGTTATAAACTTCTGTGAAGCACTTCGGGGTTCAAAGTGCTCACCACACATCTAGGTAAGTTCCTTGTGAGGTCTATTTTCCAAAATGGGGTCACTTGTGGGGGTTTCCACTGTTTAGGCGCATCAGGGGCTCTCCAAATGCGACATGACGCCCCCAGACCATTCCATCAAAGTCTGCAATCCAAAACGTCACTACTTCCCTTTCCGAGCCCTGACATGCGCCCATACAGTAGTTTTCTCCCACATATTGGGTATCAGCGTACTCAGGACAAATTTGACAACAACTTTTGGGGTCCAATTTCTCCTGTTACCCTTGTGAAAATAAAATATTGGGGGCGAAAAAATCATTTTTGTAAAAAAAAAAAAGGATTTTTTATTTTTACGGCTGTGCGTTATAAACTTCTGTGAAGCACTTCGGGGTTCAAAGTGCTCACCACACATCTAGATAAGTTCCTTGTGGGGTCTATTTTCCAAAATGGGGTCACTTGTGGGGGGTTTCCACTGTTTAGGCGTATCAGGGGCTCTCCAAATGCGACATGACGCCCCCAGACCATTCCATCAAAGTCTGCAATCCAAAACGTCACTACTTCCCTTCCGAGCCCTGACGTGCACCCATACAGTAGTTTTCTCCTACATATTGGGTATCAGCATACTCAGGACAAATTGGACAACAACTTTTGGGTTCCAGTTTCTTCTGTTACCCTTGTGAAAATAAAATATTGGGGGCGAAAAAATCATTTTTGTAAAAAAAAAAAGGATTTTTTATTTTTACGGCTGTGCGTTATAAACTTCTGTGAAGCACTTCGGGGTTCAAAGTGCTCACCACACATCTAGATAAGTTCCTTGTGGGGTCTATTTTCCAAAATGGGGTCACTTGTGGGGGTTTCCACTGTTTAGGCGTATCAGGGGCTCTCCAAATGCGACATGACGCCCCCAGACCATTCCATCAAAGTCTGCAATCCAAAACGTCACTACTTCCCTTCCGAGCCCTGACGTGCACCCATACAGTAGTTTTCTCCTACATATTGGGTATCAGCGTACTCAGGACAAATTGGACAACAACTTTTGGGTTCCAGTTTCTTCTGTTACCCTTGTGAAAATAAAATATTGGGGGCGAAAAAATCATTTTTGTAAAAAAAAAAAAGGATTTTTTATTTTAAGGCTGTACGTTATAAACTTTAGTGAAACACCTGGGGGTTCAAAGTTCTCACCACACATCTAGATAAGTTCCTTGAGGGGTCTAGTTTCCAAAATGGTGTCATTTGTGGGGGGTTTCCACTGTTTAGGCAGATCAGGAGCTCTCCAAACACGACATGGCGTCCAGCCAATTCTGCGTTGAAAAAGTGAGACGGCGCTCCTTCCCTTCCAAACTCTGCCATGCACCCAAACAGTGGTATACCCCCACATATGGGGTATCAGTGTACTCAGGACAAATTGCACAATAACTTTTGGAGTCTTGTTACCCTTGGAAAAATAAAAATTCGGGTGAAAAGATCATTTTTGTGGAAAAAATATGATTTTTAAATTTTACGGCTCTACGTTATAAACTTGTGTGAAGCACTTGAGGGTTCAAATTGCTCACCAAAGATCTAGATAAGTTCCTTAGGGGGTCTAGTTTCCCAAATGGGGTCATTTGTGGGGGGTTTCCACTGTTTAGGCACATCAGGGGCTCTCCAAATGCAACATGGCATCCAATCTCAATTCCAGCCAATTTTGGTTGGAAAAAGTCAAATGGTGCTCCTTCCCTTCCGAGCTCTGCCGTGCGCCCAAACAGTGGTTCCCCCCCACATATGGGGCATCAGCGTACTCAGGACAAATTGGACAACAACTTATGTGGTCCAATTTCTCCTGATACCCTTGGGAAAATAAAAAATTAGTGACTAAAAGATAATTTTTGTGGGAAAAAAATAGGATTTTTTATTTTCATGCCCGGGCATTATAAACTTGTGTGAAGCACTTGGGGGTTCAAAGTGCTCACCAAAGATCTAGATAAGTTCCTTAGGGGTCTAGTTTCCAAAATGGGGTCACTTGTGGGGGATTTCCACTGTTTAGGCTCATCTGGGGCACTGCAAACGGAACATGACCCCATCAACGTCTGCATTCCAAAACGTTACTACTTCCTTTCCAAGCCCTGCCGTGCGCCAAAACAGTTTTCCACCCCACATATGGGGTATCAGCGTACTCAGGACAAATTGGACAACAACTTTTGGGGTCCAATTTCCTTGGGAAAATTCAAAAATTTAGGACTAAAAAATCATTTTTGTGGAATTTTTTTTTTTTTTTTTTCACACCCAGGCATTATAAACTTTTGTGAAACACTTGGGGGTTCAAAGTGCTCACAACAGATCTAGATAAGTACCTTAGGGGGTCTAGTTTCCAAAATGGTGTCACTTGTGGGGGGTTTCCACTGTTTAGGCGCATCAGAGGTTCTCCAAGCGCGACATGGCGTCCAATCTCAACTCCAGCCAATTTTAGTTTGAAAAAGTCAAACGGCGCTCCTTCCCTTACGAGCTCTGCCGTGTGCCCAAACAGTGGTTTTCCCCCACATATGGGGTATTGGCGTACTCAGGAGAAATTGCATAACAACCTTATCTGTCCATTTTCTCCTTTTACCCTTGTGAAAATAAAAAAAAAGTTTGTAAAAGATCATTTTTGTGGCTAAAAAGTTAAATATTCATTTTTTCCTTCCACGTTGCTTTAGTTCCTGTGAAGCACCTGAAGGGTTAATAAACTTCTTGAATGTGGTTTTGAGTACCTTGAGGGGTGCAGTTTTTAGAATGGTGTCACTTTTGGGTATTTTCTGTCATGTAGACCCCTCAAAGTGACTTCAAATGTGAGGTGGTCCCTAAAAAAAATGGCTTTGTAAATTTTGTTGTAAAAATGAGAAATCGCTGGTCAACTTTTAACCCTTATAACTTCCTAACAAAAAAAAATTTTGATTCCAAAATTGTGCTGATGTAAAGTAGACATGTGGGAAATGTTATTTCTTAACTATTTTGTGTTACATATTTCTCTGTTTTAAGGAATAAAAATTCAAAGTTTGAAAATTGCTAAATTTTCAAAATTTTCGCCATATTTGCGTATTTTTCAAAAATAAACGCAAGTTATATGGAAGAAATTTTACCACTAACATGAAGTACAATATGTCACGAGAAAACAATCTCAGAATCGCGAAGATCCGTTGAAGCGTTCCGGAGTTATAACCTCATAAAGAGACAGTGGTCAGAATTGTAAAAATTGTCCCGGTCATTAACGTGCAAACCACCCTTGGGGGTGAAGGGGTTAAAAACAGGGTGGCACATGTTAAGGAGCTGAAACTCCTAAACCCTTCATCCAATTTTAATGTGGATACCCTCAAATGAAAGCTGAAAGTCTGAACTTCAACTGCATCTGAATTGTTTTGTTTACAATTCATTGTGGTAATGTCTAGAACCAAAATTAGATAAATGTTGTCTCTGTCCAAATATTTATGGACCTAACTGTATATAGTACATTGTCCTGCTGATGTCCTGAAGGTTGAGGCCATAAATCCTGGAAATTCTTTGTTAATGGAAAGTTCATGCTAGTTTTCTACATACTTTCTGGTTTAACAGTGCACAAAAATGAGAATTAGTGAGAGCCAAATGCAAAATAATATTCTAGAAAACATGATCTAAGCAGGGAACAAGATTTACCTTGGTCCTGGGAGGAAGGTTGCTGATGTTGTCTGACTTAAAGTCGCTTTTGTTCTTTCGGCAGAGGACAGCTGTGATGATGATAATAATGACGGTGACAACGGCTATAGGAGCTAAAACTGCTGCAATTATCCAGAGATTGTTTGGTGGATTTTGTACAACAGCTAAAAGATGAAAGAGTAGGACACATTCACTAGAAGTCTATAATGAAAGGATCACAGGTCAGGATAAAACACCCAAATACAGAGGGGAGGTTTCAAGGGTCATTGCAGGAGGCTTAATCAATGTCCACTATTATTTCAATTTATTGCAGGTTGAATAGGTTGTCTAGAAAGGTTCCCTAATTTAGGCTAGTCACATGATGTCCTGCTTCCAGCACCCCAAACAGTAATCTTACTGGAAATTTGGAAATAGCTATTCCACTACTGCGCCACTATAGGAGAAATTAAGCACTACACAGCTTCCTTTCAAATCAGAGATCGTACTTTTTGAAACCTCTTCCATTCAGGCTAAAGGATAATAGTTCTGAAAATGAGAACAGCCTTCTTAGAATTCCCATAGGACATTTGAAAGTAGAGATAGCTGATTAGAAAAATATCCTGGCCAAAAAAATTACAGATGTTGTAAAAAAAAATGAAATTAATGCATTTTAGGCAAAATACTAATTTTCTTAATTTGAACAACATAATCTCAGATCAAAAAGTGAATCATACCATTAATGTAAACTGTGGCTGTTACTACCAGAACAGCCACGGGTAATACCCCTATGGAGCTCCAGGAATACAATTATAACACCAACGAGAATTGGAGCAAAATACCATAGACCAAAGACCAAAATAATTTTCCAAGTAAATATACATTTATTCAATATAAAGTGGTCTGTACAAACAGTTTAATAAAACATTATCCAATCATGATAGGAAAAGACATCCAAAACTAAGCAGTCTGGTAGACATGTGTCTACTGCAAGATGTAAATGAACTACCCTTCACAAAAAACAGGGAAGCAATGGGACATAGTATTTCTATAAAATTAATATACATACGTATACAGTATTTAATATTCCTTCCCGCAAATTGCATAATCATATAGATCTGCCTCCATATCACAAAAATTATATCAAAGTGCTCATGCAATATATGTACATCGTAGCCCCCCGAGGAAGCGACTGCGAAACGCGCGTAGGGGCGCGTTCCTACCTGGTTTCACTAACATGGGTAAGCTGATCCTGCTATTCTTACCTTAATACTGCTGTTCCATTAGTATTGTGCCCATAGATCCGGACAATGAGCACATATATTGCACGAGCACTTTGATATAATTTTTGTGATATGGAGGCAGATCTATATGATTATGCAATTTGAGGGAAGGAATATTAAATACTGTATATGTATATTAATTTTATAGAAATACTATGTCCCATTGCTTCCCTGTTTTTTGTGAAGGGTAGTTCATTTACATCTTGCAGTAGACACATGTCTACCAGACTGCTTAGCTTTGGATGTCTTTTCCTATCATGATTGGATAATGTTTTATTAAACTGTTTGTACAGACCACTTTATATTGAACAAATGTATATTTACTTGGAAAATTATTTTGGTCTTTGGTCTATGGTATTTTGCTCCAATTCTCGTTGGTGTTATAATTTTCTTAATTTGTATGCTTTATAGCATTATTATTATTATTATTATTATTATTATGTAGATAAGTTAAAATTGAGCTTACAATTTGCTTGCACTTTAACAAAATATCCAAGGGCCAGGGCCATGTTCTGAGGGTCGATGGTACTTAGCTGCTTAGCAGCAACTGTGCCCAGTATTGGCTGCCCATCTTTCACAGCATAGTAAGTCAATTCAGCCAAGTTATTAGGACCGTTCAAACGTTGCATTTTCACCATCTGTAAGATATCATAAAGTCAAATAGACTATGACACATATGCTGCAAAAACAGATTTACTACATTTACTACATTTATAAAGGATGTTAAGAAACAAAAAAATGGGGTATGCTTCTTAAGCTACATAAACAGTGCTAGGCTAGCCATACACATTGTCTCTAATTAGATTTATGACTCAACCACCAATGAATGAACAATCATCTGGTAAATGACCGTTACGCCAAAGTAACGTTTTAGTCCACATTGACCAGTACATACAAAAACCCTGTAATTTTCAATTGTCTCTGCTTTGGAGGGGGGTGGCTAGCAGCTGTTCTGTTTCCCATACACAACTCATAGAGACATGTCTCAACTCTGCACAAGTTTAGGGCAGCCACAACATGGGAGATATCACACAGCGGTACAAAGCAGTGTAGCTGTGAATCCAGATCTGGCACGACATCAACACTCCCATTGTGTGTATTTCACTCTCACTCTGTTTCACCCTCCTCCTTCACTCACTATTCTCTGAAGACTTTAATAAATCACTGTAGTCTGACACTTCAGGGAGCTAGCAGTTTGTTTTTAGTTGACCAAGACAAATTTTAGCTGTTTCTTAGAGTCAAAAGGCAGGAGAGGAGGAATGGGTCATGACTCATGAACAGAGAAACCATTGATTCATACAAAGTTGAAACGACATTGACCATCTATAATATACAAGTTGTCAAAATACCAATTAAATATAATCTTGCATCATCCAGTAAAAAAACATGCGGTATATGGTAACATGCACATTTTAATATCAGTTACAGGTGCAGGGAAGGACACATCTGTACATAAGGCTATGGGAGAAGGATAAAGGATGTTTAGGGAACATTTTGTGAATGTTCTTTCACGAAAAGTTCTTTCATGGACCAGCATCTATCAAATAGAAATCTGAAACAACGTTGACTTTTCCAGACAATGATTTTTAACGTTTGGCTAAAACAATTGTTCATTGTTAACTTTCAGTTGAAGAAAGAACATTTTAGTAGAAATTGACTGTTTTATCCACTTTAGACTATTGTTGTAGCCACCTCTACTTTTGTCTATGGATAGTTTCTGACATTGTAACTCAGCCCTACTCATTTGAATGGCGTTGAGTTGCAACACCAGATATAGGCTACGGACAAGAATGGAACCATATCTACGGGTGCAAAATATTTCCTCTTCTGACGAATAATCAAGTGACACTGGTGTGGTAGATTTTCCCTCTGAATGGTTTTACCCACCTGAACTGTGTAACTTCCTACTGTGGTTGCTCTTCTAAATCTTCTTGATTGTTGACTAGATTCCTGAAAAAGTTTGGCAAATCTCTCTTCCATCAGCCGTGCAAAGCTTTGGTTATTTGATCCCAATAACTGGTTATCGACACCTTGTATCACTGGGGAAAAAATAAACATTTTATATCAACATTTAAATAGGTTTTCCACTTTGGATTAAAATATCTAAAATATAGAAAGTTACTATTATCCACATAGTTTACCGCCTGTATACCATAAACTGATATTTTTTTCGTCTCCATGTAACCCCTTGCAATCTGCAGCTCAGCCTGTTTATATCCTTTGAGCAGGGACAGGACGTATCACAAGTTTAGCAGGCTGCAAATAGAATCCCCCACTCCCCGCCATTCCCTCCCTTGTTACTTTCTGGTTTTCCATCTTTCTACAGGCTCTACCGTTCTTTTGCCTGAGTTGCTTTATCTGCAAAATGGTAAAAATAATCTTTATTATGCCCTTTCTTATTCTACACGACACTTTTATCCAACTTTTATATCCTCCTCTATAGGTGTTTTTTTGCCTTCATCGATCTCTCACTCTGCCTATGATTACTATGTGTGAAAAATATTTAGAATTGAGAGTCCTCAGTGGTTGATACCTTTTAATGGCTAACTGAAAAGATGGTAACAATTTGCAAGCTTTCGAGACTACTCAGGTCTCTTCATCAGGCAAAGACTAATACAACATCTGAAGAATCACATATTTATACACAACACAGCACAGAAAAAATGCAATAGTTGAGACAAGTGACGTGAAGCAGAACTGTCATTATGGGAGAGGGATAAACAGTTGTGGCAATAAATATTGGACTAGTTCATAGATAAGGAGTGTGAAAGTTTTATTGCCCTCTGATTGGGGTCTGGTAATGTTTTGTGATGTTCTCACAGGGTCTTTGAAGCAAATTCCTTAATTGATGTAATAGGCCATAAATCCATGTGATAGGTTCATTCCAGCATTGAGAGTGTCAAAGGTCACCATCAATTTGTATTCGCAAACTCTCCTCTGTCTCTGAGATGTGAAATCACCTTTCAGTACAAGTAATTTCATGTCCATGTCCAGTAGTCTCGAAAGCTTGCAATTTGTTACCATCTTTTCAGTTAGCCATTAAAAGGTATCAACCACTGAGGACTCTCAACTCTAAATATTTTTTCTATCTACTGGCTAACACGGTACAAAGATACACATCTTTACTGTATACTATGTGTGACAGATCCATAGACACAGCTGTGATACCTACACATTTACTGTAGATCACCTGGGATTGGAGAAGACCCTTTTGGTTGTAGGTGGATTAACTGTTAGATAAGAAGTGGCGGTGGGGAGGTATTAGTTGAAGTTTTGGGATGTCCTCCCATCTCCTCTCTTGCTAGTCAAACTGCAGGAACAGAAGAAGCACCAGCTGCATGGTCTGTGCATATGATGAAGCCATTGGGCTGTATGCCCTCCCTGAAACTGATGATGTCCCGTCGACACGGCAGGACTGTAAGCTTGTAACTTTCATGTACAGCACATATTATATTTTACCAATATATTATAGCTCCCATGCGTCTGATGAACTAATGACTAAAATAGTCATCTGAAACGTGTTTGATACATTACTGGAATATTCGGGTGCAGCCAATTATCTGGTAAGTATTCCATCACCAAAACAGATTCTCATCACCAGGAAGTCAACAATGAAACTGCTTACTGAAAACCACAAGGAATTGATTTAGAAAGTAAACTCGATAAATGTTTGATTTCTCATGATACAATAATAATACAATAATACGTTTTATTTGCAGAAACACTCATTTTAGGTTTCATTGTTGGATTGTGGACTTTTTAACGCTCTCTTGCACAACACTGTACATGAACAGCAGAGAGGTAACTCAGAGATGGTGCACGCCACTTGTAAGACACAGCCAAAATTGCGTTGCAAGCCTGGGGATGAAACCTCCAAATCTAAAGATTTATAGGGGTATGCCCATCTTGTCACGTGACATTGCATCACAAGGGTATGCTATCACTGTATGATCAGTGGTGATCTGCGATCTAGGACCCTTACCAAAGCTGAGATGTTTTTCCCACCACTGGCACCTGGCTGTGCAGGTAACTGCAGCAGTTCTCATTTGCTTGAACATAGCTGTTCTCCAGACCTCTATAACCCATGTTGCCAGTTACTGCTGTGCAGAAAAATACTGTGAGGGGACCACAGTGCTAAATCACCACTACATCCACCAGATTGGTTGGGGGTCCAAGTACTTAAGCTCTTGCCATAGAAATATGCCATCACTTTATGAAATGAGAATGCCCCTTTAACTGCAGTCATCAGTGACCACTTTACCTGAGTGGTTTGAGAGGAAGACTTTCATCAGTGCCCCTAGGACATGATAGTGCCAGTGAATTGCCATGGCAACTATGGGTCGAACAAAGCACAACAGGATGGATGGATAGATGAGTGAATAGGTGGGTGGATGGATGGATGCATGGGGAGACACATATGAATGTACTAGATGGAAGTCCGATGCTATGGCATCGGGCGGTCGGTAATGTCACGATGGGGGCAGGCTTTGCAGCGTTGAGAATCTCTCCCCCATGTGCTCACCCACCTATCCACTCTCTTTCCCCATGTGCTGACTTCTCCCGTCTGTGCTCTCTTCTTTGACCTGTCTACCCCATGTGCTATCCCCCTTGTCGACTGTCTCTCTCCTTCTTGAGCTGTGTTCTCCCCTCATGTGCTGTCCCGTTTGAGCTGTCTCCCCCTGTGTGTCCTCTTTCCTATGTGCACTCACCCCTCCCCCTGTGTTAAAATGAAAGCAAAGTAGATAAAGGTAACATTTTATTAACATGGAAAAATTTATGTGACCGGCTTCCTCTGCCTGTAGACACATCGTGCATCTGCCGCCGGGATCAGCCGAATGATTCACAGCGCCTGCGCAAAATTCACGTAGGTGCAGTAAATCAGACCACCGCCATCTTTGTGCAGACAGATAGCGGTGGTCACATTAAAACTGCGCATGCGCTCCTCCTGTACAAAGATGGCGGCGGTCAGTGAATCATTCGGCTGGACCCGGCGGCAGCATGTTCGCAACGGTGTTACGCTGGTGGTACAGCGCAAGAGGCTGCTATGGCGTATACAGTGTGTGTGTGTGTGTGTGTGTGTGTGTGGTGCGACGGTGTTCCGCTGGTGGTACCGCGCAAGAGGCTGGTACCACCAGCAGTTTCCATATTGAGACACCCATCACACCATCACTTGGGTTTCCCAATATGGCGGTCGGTGAACTTCCACCGCTTGGAATTCTGGGATCCAGACACATCTGGACAGAACAGGATGTGAAGACATTACAAGGTAAGTATATATTAGATGTATATAACAGAGAGAATACAGCCTGGTTTATACATACATTACACAAGGTATGGAGCAGTGTGTGTACATGTATATACACCCTGCTGTATACATGCAGATCATAGAATCATAGAAACATAGAATGGTATAGTTGGAAAAGACCTCGAGGGTCATCATGTCCAACCCCTGCTCAATGTAGGATTCACTAAACCACCTCAGAAACACGTCTGTCCAGCCTCTGTTTGAAGACTTCCATTGAGGGAGAACTCACCACCTCGCATGGCAGCCTGTTCTACTCATTGCTCACCCTCACTGTCAAAAATGTTTTCAAATATCTAATCTGTATCTTTTCCCTTTCAGTTTCACTCCATTGCTTCTCGCGTTTCCATGTGCAAATGAGAATAATGATGATCCCTCAACACTGTGACATCCCTTCAGATATATGCAGACCGCTATAAAGTCTTCTCTTAGCCTTCTTTGTTGCAAGCGAAACATTCCCAGATTTTTTAACAGTTCCTCGTAGGGCATAGTTTGCAGTCCACTCACCATCCTGGTAGATCTTGTCTAAACTTGCTCCAGTTTTTCAATGTTTTTTTTAGTCATGCCCAGAACTGGACACAGTATTCCAGATGAGTCCTGACCAAGGAGGAGTAAAGGGGGATAATTACTTCACGTGATCTAGACTCTATGCTTCTTTTAATACATCCTAAAATTGTGTTTGCCTTTTTTGCTGCTGTATCACACTGTTGACTCATGTGCAGTCTGTGATCTATTAGTGTACCCAAATCTTTTTCACACATGCTATTGCTTAGCTCCATACCTCTCATTCTGTAGATGCAATTTTCATTTTTCTTGCCAAGATGTAAAATCTTGCATTTCTCCCTGTTAAATACCCTTCTATTAGTTGAGCCCAATGTTCAAACTTATTTAGATCCTTCTGAATTCTTTATCTGTCTTCTCTAGTGTTAACTATGCCTCCTAGCTTTGCATCGTCTGCAAATTTGATTAGTTTACCTTCAGTTCCGTTATCTAGATCATTTATAAAAATGTTGAACAACAATTGGGCCAGGACAGAGCCTTGTAGTACTTCACTTGAAACACACTTCCAATTGGATGTGCAACCATTTATCACGACTCTGAGTCCAATCACTGAGCCAGTTATGAATCCACCTAATTGAAGCCTTGTCAATCCCATATTTGGTCACTTTTTCAATAAAGATAGTATCAGAAACTTTATAAAATGCTTTGCTGAAGTTGAGATATACTGTAACTACCGCATTTCCCTGATCCACCCAGTCAGTGATTCCATCATAAAAGGAAATTTGATTAGTCTGGCATGACTTGCTTGCTATAAACCCATGCTGGCTCTGATTACTGTATTCCTATCCAAGTATTTACATATGTGCTGTTTAATAATTTGTTCAAAGATATTTCCAGGCATAGAAGTAAGGCTCACTGGCCTGTAATTTCCTGGCTCCTTCTTCTTTCCTTTTTTGAAGATAGGGATAACATTTGTCCTTCTCCAATCTTATAGGACTTCTACTGTTCCCCAGGATTTTTCAAAGATTCTGGCTTATGGTTCTGCAATTTCCTCTGCTAACTTTTTCAGTAGTCTAGGATGTAATTCATCTGGACCAGGATATTTAAATTCATTTTCATTAGCTAAGTATTCCGTCACCATATCTCTGTTTATAGACAGTGTGGATTATTTTATTCCTTCGACAGCACCGTGAAGATCAATTAATGTTAGAATTGCTTTCTTCGAGAATACAGATGCAAAATAGAAATTTAAAAGTTCGGCCTTCTCAACATAATTTTTGACCACTTCATCCTTTTCATCCTGTCAAAAAATCCTGTAGCATCTTTGACTTTTCTTTTGCTTTTGACATACCCCCTAAATCTTTTTTATTGCTTTTGGTCTCCCTTGCAAGGATTACTTTATTACTGGCTGTGGCTCTTCTAACGCTTGCCCTGCATTCTCTGCAGACAGCATTATATTTTTCTTTCGATATGCCCCCTCTTTCCCTTTCATATATATATATATATATATATATATATATATATATATATATATATATACACTGCTCAAAAAAATAAAGGGAACACTCAAATAACACATCCTAGATCTAAATGAATGAAATATTCTCATTGAATACTTTGTTGTGAACAACATAATCACACAAAAAATCATGAATGGAAATTAAATTTTTGAGCCAATGGAGGCATGGATTTGGAGAGACCCCCAAAATTAAAGTGGAAACAAGTCAAAATGATGCTCAGTAATGTGTGTGGCACAGAACATGTGACAGACATGACAGAGTCTGGAGACGCCATGGAGAGCGATCTGCTGCCTGCAACATCCTTCAGCATGACCAGTTTGGCAGTGGATCAGTAATGGTGTGGGGTGGCATTTTTTTGGAGGGCCATACAGCCCTCCATGTGCTTGCCAGAGGTAGCCTGACTGCCGTTAGGTACTGAGATGAGATCATCACACCCCTTGTGAGTAGTGTTGAGCGATACGATACTGCAAATATCGGGTATCGGCCGATATTAGCTGTATCGGGCTTTCGATTCCGAGTACCGATATTTTCGTCATATCGGATACCGGAATCGGATTTGTCACTGTCACTGTGAGTGTCCGTCGGTCGGGTCTGTCAGGAGTCAGCGGCACTTACCTGGCAGAAGATCTCAGGCGGTCACGTCCTGGACTGCTTGATGGCCGCCATTATCTTCTCCCTGGCGGTCACATGCAGTTTTTCGCGATAACTGCAGTGACTGCAGGGTAATCCCGGCCGTAAACCAGTCCGATGACGTCACCGCCGGGGAAGCAGGTAATCAGCTGTGCTGCGCCGGGATGACAGGCTCTGCCTGTCATTCTGATGTAGCAGAGCTGGATCGTCGTGGGACACTCGTTACTATGGACTGCGTCGGACAGGTGGTATACTGCTGTTTTTTTTTTTCATTTTTTTACAGGAGATCGATGGCGTCGCAGGATGAGACTGTAATAAAAGTAATGAAAACTGTGTTGTGTTTTTTATTAAATTAAAATTTTTTTTTATGAACATTCACCCGTCCGGGTACATCAACAATTTAACTATTTACATACAGGGACCCTGTCCGGGTTATTTATAATTCTTTGGCAGGGGTGTTCCAGGTACCACCTGGTACTCTTCTGATGCTTGCCAAACATCCGAGACACCAAGGACCACCAGGACCTGATGACGTCGTGTGGCCTGTACAGTCAAGTCGTGACCCGCTATCTGTGTCTGTGTGGCCACCTCTTTCATCTCCCTCCGGGTCTGGAGCCCTATGTCCCGGACTGAACGAACCCCAGGGGGCCTAACAGGCGCCAGGTACGGGCCAGCTATAGTTATCATGTCCATAGCTGGGGCTGCTGAGGAGACCACTGAGGGAGGCTGGGGAGATTTACGGCGTGGGGTGGGCACTTGTGCAGAGGCCTGGATGTGGGAGGCTGAAGGCTCCGAGGGTCTCACAGGTTCCTGACACTCTGGGGAGTAGGGGTCGCACCTGGTAACATTTAGGGCGTACCATCCATTGTAACCCCAGTGTCGGGTGTAAGTTACCAAGTCTCCTGGCAACAGGTCCCTCCCCGGGTGTCCTTCTGGGAGGTGAGTCTCCACGTCCCGCCGGGTCACAAACACTTCTAAATAAAGTCCAGGCTCCTGGATGAAGCCCCAACCACCTTTCAATTTAAAGCTCCGTACTGCACCCTTACGCCGCGGCTCCCACAGGGTTCCTTTATCTTTTCTCATCCGGTCCTTATCTGCCCGGTCCTTCTCCAGGTTACGTTGCCGAAGCTTTTGGGATTCTCGCTGCTCCCTTTGTCGCTCTGCTTCCCGCTCCCAACGTCTCCACTCTTCCTCCTGATGCCGGTTGTAATTCTCCTCCACCAGCATCTCCATGTCTCCACCATCAAACTGCAGCTTACGATGTCCGGTTTGCGGCAGCTCTCCTGGCGCCCGACAGTCCTGGCGGCGCTCACCTGCGGAGGAAGCAGCCGGCTCTGGAACAGATGACAGTCGGGGCTCCGGTACAGACAGGTAGACCTCTGGTGCCTGAACGGCCTCCTCCATGAGGACAGGTGTCGCTTCTTCTGTCTCAGCGACGGGGGCAGACAGCGGGATCTGGGGTGCTGCCGGTGCAGAGTTTTTTTCAGGAACGGGTGCCTCCACTGCGACAACGTCAACCGGATCACATTGCAAGGGCTGGGATGCCCGCACGGACTCCTCTACTAGAACGGGTGCCTCACCTTCCGGTACAGACACTTCAGGTAAGAGGGATTGGCGCCGCTCCAAGTTTAGTTTTAGGGCACGCCAGCTGGCTTCCATCCTGGTGACCTCCTCCCGGTGCCGGGCCAGGCCTCTTAGGGTATCCTCCGCTTCTTGCAGCGTAGGAGGGTTTCCAGGCCGGGTGCCCAACGGTGGTTCCGTGGCGATCGGGTCGCTTCCGTGGGGGGAGAGCTCTGACTGCTCCATCCCTTCACACTTCTGCTCGTGTCCATTAGCCATCTCTGCCAAGTCACATGTGTCATTAGCATCTGGAGAGGGCCCCTCTTTTGTAGGGAGGCGGGACCTTCGTGTTAGTTTCCGCACACTGAGGAGGATGAGGAGGCTGAACTGAAGAGCTGTGGGGCACGATCTTACATTGCAGTAACATTTACAGTGGTCGGCCATCGTTTTCGCGCCACTGAGTGAGTGTACACCCACGAAGAGCATGCCCTTCTTCTTCACCAGTGCCTCGTCGTGACGCAGATATGGCGGAAAAATGGCAAATACATTCTCTGATGATTTTAGCAATTCTCAAGCACAAAACCAGTTCAATTCAGGCACACAGGACTCGCTTATAGCGAGCTACAGAATCCTGTTCGTGACGCCCAAGTTGAGTCGCACAGAGCCAGAGGTTTTGGGGGTACTCGGCACCGAGCCCGTCGACTTCTATGGGGTATGTCACGGCTTTACCCGGCAATTGAATCAGAGTCTATTTTACTATGTAGAAGTGTATAAACTATAAATATATGTATATATATATGTCACAATGACATGTATATATATATATATGTATTCTATGTGTGTATATTTTGTGTTACAACGAAAGACAGGGTTTTTTTTGTTGCGATATTTTGTTCCCATAGACTTACATGGGACTTCCGGTATCGGAATCGGATATCGACGATATTTAGTGATATCGGCGATACCATTCCGATACGATATTTTTAGATATCGAGCAGTATCGCTCAACACTACTTGTGAGACCATATGCTGGTGCGGTTGGCCCTGGGTTCCTCCTAATGCAGGACAATGCCACACTTCATGTGGCTGGAGTGTGTCAGCAGTTCCTGCAAGATGAAGGCATTGAAGCTATGGACTGGCCTGCCCGTTCCCCAGACCTGAATCCGATTAAGCACATCTGGGACAGCAAGTCTCGCTCCATCCACCAACGTCACTTTGCACCACAGACTGTCCAGGAGTTGATGGATGCTTTAGTCCAGGTCTGAGAGAAGATCCCTCAGAAGAACATCCGCAACCTCAACAGGAGCATGTGTAGGGAGGTGATACAGGCACGTGGAAGCCACACACAACACCGAGCATCATTTTGACTTGTTTCCACTTTAATTTTGTCTTGTTTTGATTTTCATTTCGACTTGTTTCCACTTTCATTTTGAGGGTCTCTCCAAATCCAGGCCTCCATTGGTTGAAAATTTGATTTCCATTGATGATTTTTGTGTGATTTTGTTGACATTCAATTTTGTACAGAACAAAGTATTCAATGAGAATATTTAATTCATTTAGATCTATGATGTGTTATTTGAGTACACAAAGCAAAAGGGAAGATCAGCTCACCACTGTGGAGATTACTCACCACCAGCTAACGTCCAGCACGGTTCCAATAGGAGCAAACATAACAAACTGCAGAAAGGAGGATCCAGCGGAGTAGAAGGCAGCTAAAATTTAATTTTTATTCCAGTAAAAAATAAAAATGTACCAAGGCACAAGAAGTCGGATCTGATAAAGACTCTTCTAGTCAAAACGCGTTGATCTATCATACGTGCTTCACACCCGACTTCTTGTGCCTTGGAATATTTTTATATTATATTTTTTTACCGGTCTCCAATCTCCCCTTCATCTCTAAACTTTTGGAGCGCCTAGTCTACTCCCGCCTCACCCGTTACCTCTCCACTCACTCCCTCCTAGACCCTTCACAGTCCGGCTTCCGACCCCTACATTCGACTGAAACTGCACTCATCAAAGTGACCAATGACCTTCTGACAGCAAAACGTAACGGCGACCACTCTCTGCTCATTCTACTCGACCTTTCTGCAGCTTTCGACACGGATGACCACCGTCTCCTACTGTCTAGGCTCCAGTCACTAGGTATTAAGGACACCGTTCTCTCCTGGTTCTCCTCCTATCTTTCTGACCGCTCCTTCAGTGTTTCGTTCTCTGGCTCCACTTCATCTCCTCTTCCTCTCACTGTCGGTGTACCCCAGGGCTCAGTCCTTGGCCCCTTCTCTTCTCTCTCTACACCGCCCCAATTGGACAGACCATCAGCAGATTTGGCTTTCAGTACCATCTTTATGCTGATGACACACAATTATACACGTCATCCCCCGACCTTACCCCCGCTGTACTACAGAACGCCACCGACTGTCTGTCCGCAGTCTCCAACATCATGTCTGCTCTCTATCTGAAACTTAACCTCTCCAAAACTGAACTTCTTCTGCTCCCGCCGTCTACTAACCTCCCTAAATCTGACATTTCCCTCTCAGTGGGCGGCACCATAATAACACCCCGGCAGCAGGCTCGCTGTCTGGGTGTTATGTTTGACACCAATCTCTCCTTCACCTCCCATATACAATCTCTTGCCCGCTCTTGCCGCCTACACCTAAAGAACATCTCTAGGATCCGCCCTTTTCTCACCATGGAAACAACAAAAACCCTCACTGTAGCATTGATCCACTCCCGCCTGGACTACTGCAACGCTCTATTACTTGGCCTCCCCATTACTCGACTATCCCCTCTCCAGTCCATCCTTAATGCAGCAGCCAGGGTCATCCATCTGGCTAATCGGTACTCGGACGCGTCCGCTCTTCGCCAGTCCTTACACTGGCTGCCCATTCATTATAGGATCCAATTCAAAGTACTTGTTCTCACCCACAAAGCTCTCCACACTGCAGCACCCCCCTACATCTCCTCCCTCATTTCTATCGGCCTAACCGACTGCTGCGCTCTGCAAACGACTTTCGACTAACCTCTGCACTAATCCGTACCTCCCACTCCCGACTCCAAGACTTCTCCCGCGCTGCGCCAATCCTCTGGAATGCTCTACCCCAAGAAATTAGGACTATCCACAATTTGCATGGTTTCAGGCGCTCCCTCAAAACACATCTGTTCAGAGCAGCCTATCACATTCACTAATCAAAGTCATTCTCTGTGTAAGTGTGTGTGTGTGTAGCCCATTCACTATCTCCATCCATCCCTCACTCCCTTAAGATGGCTGGACCATCATTGTAAATGCACCATTGTATATACCTGTACTTTGTATCTCCCCCACCTCATTGTAGATTGTAAGCTCTCACGAGCAGGGCCGTCTTATTTTGCTTTAATTACTGTATTGTTAACGTTGTTACTTATGACTTGTGTTTTGAAACTGTTAAACTGTAAAGCGCTGCGGAATATGATGGCGCTATATAAATAAAGATTATTATTATTATTATTATTATTATTATTATTATTATTTTTTACTGGAATAAATATTAAATTTTAGCTGCCTTCTACTCCGCTGGATCCTCCTTTCTGCAGTTCGTGTTATTTGAGTGTTCCCTTTATTTTTTTGAACAGTGTATTTTTCTTTTTAATAAGTGTTTAAGTTCTGTATTCATCCATCCTGGTCTTTTTAAATGCTTCCAAATCTTCCTTTTTTTCGGGATTGTTACTGATTGTGCAGTGAGAATTTCTTTTAGCAAAATTTCCCATCCTTCTTGTACATTTTTGTTCTTCAGAACATCCAGCCATTGGACCTTTCCTACCTCTTTCTGAGTCCATTAAAATATGCCGTTCTGAAGTCAAACCTTAAAATCTGAGTCCTCACTGGTCTTCCTCCTCTGTAATCCAAAATTCGAGGATAGCTTGATCACTGCCTCCTAAAGTCCCGGCCACCTTTACTTCCTCAATCATCTCCTCCCTGTTAGGAGATCCAAGATTGCAGATCTTCTTGTTCTGTCTTATACCTTTTGAAAGATAAAGTTGTCAGCAAGAGAAGATAAGAATTTTCTGTACTCATTACTTTTGTCTGAGCGAGATTCCCAACAAATATCTGGATAGGTAAAATGTCCCATGATCACTATCTTGTAGCTTTTTGCAAACAGAGACATCTGATGTAGAAAGAGTTCATCTTCAGTCTGTCCAGGTGGCCTATAGTAAACACATTAAACACCTACATTAGTGTTCTTCTGTTCTTCTCTCCTTGTATTCTTATCCAGTTTCTGCAGACCTACAATCCTCTGAAGCTTGAATCTCTGTGGAGATACACATTTTGCTAACATGCAATGCAACACCTCCTCCCCTCTTGTTAAGTTGTAGCCTTCAAGGTTTGTATTCCATTCATGTGTATCATCCCACCAAGTTTCAGTGATGCCTTTGACATCATATATCTCTTCCTGTATTAGCAGCTCCAATTCTCCCCGTTTGTTTCCCATACTTTGTGCATTTGTATAAACACATTTTAGTTTATAGTTGGTTTCTCTTGCACCTCTATTTTCATTCAGAATTTGTTGTTTTTGCTCTTTATTTCCACTTCTAAAGAATTCAAAATAATTCATTAGCTGCATATTTTTTTCTGTGTGTATATTTCCCATCCTATATTGCTCTAGTTTAAAGCCCTCTTGATCAGTGTAGCAAGGCATCTACCAAATATGTGTTTTCCTGTTTTAGTAAGATTCAACCCATCTCTAGCAAGGAGTCCATCAAACAGGTAATTCACTCTAAAGTTAAGAAACCCAAAATGTTGCTCATGGCACCATCGTTTTGTTCACCTGTAGAATCCTGTTCAATCTCCTTGGTCCATATCCGTCCACTGGGAGGATGGATGAGAAGACGACCTGCACTCCCAGTTCCTTCACTTTCCGGCCTAGGTCTTCAAAGTCTCTGCATATAGTCTCCAGGTCTTTTTTTGCTGTGTGATTTGGGCTACATGTATTAGTGGATATGGGTGGTCGTCTGTAGTGCTGCCGAGAGTATAGCTACCCTATTAGACACATCTTTGATTTGGGCACCTGGAAAACAGCACACTTCTCGTGAGGTAATGTCAGGTCGGAAGATTGCAGTTTCTGTTCCTCTCAGTAGGGATTCCTCCAAGGACAACCACTCCCCTTTTCTTCTTCGCAACAGTGCTTCTTTTTCTCCCTTCAAGAGGCTTCTGATTTCTTACTGAAGTGTCCTTTGTGGGCAAAGCACATTTTTGATGTACATCTTCATAGTTGTCCTGCGTGAGAGCCTGGTAGCGGTTCTTCAGCAGTATGGGTGCCGACTACCTCCTCATCCTTCTGCTTCTTTGGATCACATGCTTCCATTTCTTTTCTTCTTCAGGTACATTGAAAGGTGCTTCTCTTCGAGCATTCTGAATAGTTATTTCTACTCTGTCATTATCTTCTGCAGGAACACTGAAAAGTTCTTGTCTTGCAACATTGTGAAGAGATTCCTCTGGTCTGTCAAGGAAATCCTCATCTTCTTTGATGAGCTTCAGTGTAGCTATTCTCTCCTGAAGACTTTGCACCTTTTCCTCAGTCACAAGCTTGCATTTCTGCCACATAAAGTTTGTCTTTTCCTCTGACAAGTCTGTAAACATATAGCACACATTGCAGCACACCATATGGGTAATCTACTTTTCCATGTTGAACAAAACGAATTTCTGTGGAATTGCTGTAAACATTCCAGAATGCACCATGAATATGCAAATTATCTCCCTCGAGCTTCAATTACTAGTTTGACAATTTCTTTCAAGCAGCTCAATCCAACTACACCCAAAGATCCTCAGACTCACGGCGACGCTTCACTCGTCCCAGAATGGACCAGGAATATGCAAATTATCTCCCTCAAGCTTCAATTCCTGGTTTATGCGAGATACGAGGAAAGCTCTGATGGCAGAGCTGTATTTGTAGCAGCATGTACAAGAGTAGTGTGAACTCTGCAAATTAGAGTTGCGTCCTCCCATATGCCAAGCCCACATATCTGCTTTGAGAGCCATGAACTCAGGGGGAATCTAACATGACATCACAGGAAGTTATAGAAAAAAAAACCTGGCACTCAGAAAGAATTGTGGCAAAAACAAAAAGTTCCATCTATTGCATCCAGAATTAACGTTAAACGTTTTTGGTCCACATCTGGACCTTCATCAGAACACGGAAACCGTTTCAAGGAAGGAGCTGGTCACTGACTTACAATCGAAAAATAGAGACATGACATATAGAAGTGTCTGGAGAAGGGAGTCAAAGAGACCTGGTATGAGAAGACTGGGTCCAATGTCTTGTTATGGAAATCCTGTTCTCTGTAACAAGTCCAGGGTGAAATTCAAGTAGCCTGGATGCCTAGTGGAGCTTGCATAAAGCAGCGCGTGAGAGCAGGCGAATGTTGATTGGAATAAAGCTGCCGGATTGCCAGTTGGCATCATTTATGGTCGGAACTATGACTGTATCTGATCGTCTTCAAACCTACGACTTTTTTTTCTACAATTTGTACTAAGGGTTGGATACCCTACTTGAGCATCACCGATTTTTGACCATATGAGTGCTGTGTCTGTCCCTTCTTATGAAGTCACAGATAATCAGGGGATTCTCAGACAGGAGAGCATCTCAGGTTACAGAAGGATTTGGGAAATCAAGGTGGTAAAGTGCTCATCTATGACAGTTCACATGAAAGGGACTTGTAAAATAGTGGCCAACCCCTTTTAGCCATCGGACATAATATTCTGTGCATGTGACCTGGGCCTATCTGACCAGGTATGGAATATTACTTCACCGCAATCTCCCGCACACACAGGGGGGGGGTGCACGGGAGATAGCCGCTGGGTGTCAGCTGATTCTGACAGATGACACCCAGCACTAAGTGCCAGGAGCAGTCACAGACCACTCCCGTCACTTTAACCCCCAAAATGCTGCAATCGAACACGATCACAGCATTCCAGAAGCCGGCAGAAGACTAACAGCCCCTCTGCCTTTGGATCGGAGACCCCGTGGCGTGAAATGAGGTACAGATCGTTGCCACGGTGACCCTGTAAGGAGATGGTGGGGAACTTCACGTGCCTTCTCTCAATGGGACGCTGTTCACACAGTCACCAGTGGCACCTCATTGTTTATGAATGTTTATACACTGTAATGTCATGTGCTGTAATGTGTAATGTCATGTATCTGTCATGTTCTGTTTATAGGATTAGGGTTAGAGTAGGAACTTTTATATACTATAGTATTGGGATAGAGTAGAGGGGGCATTATAGAGATAGGATAGCATAGAATAGGTTAAGAGTTAGGCATCACAGGGGTTAATTTACTGGGAGGGGCAACATAGAGCAGGGACTTGGAGTTAGGTTGCTTCATGTTTTGGTTCAGGAGCTTGGGCAGTCTGCCCACGGGCAGGACGTGTGAGCAGAGAGAGAAAAGAGGAACATAGCCTTGGGATTAAAGCTGTGGAGATAGTAAGGAGCCCCAGGCGGAGAACAGTGCAGACGGGCACCAGCTTTAAGAGATCATACCTAATTAGGATCCGGGGTCTATGACCAGGGCAGGAGCCGCAGTGAAAGCGTTCATGGCACCTCTTCCCATTGGAACCGCACACGGGGCTGACAAGAAGCTGGTTACGGGAAGAACAGGAGGGACACGGACTGTCCCAAAGGATATGGCCGGGATTGCCAGACAGAGGAAGCTGCTAGTGAAAACAGGGCCTGTCCGGATGACAGGGAAAGAAAGGAAAATTACTCCGTATGTGTTGTGTGCCGCCAAAGTAAAGACTGTTTTATTGTTAAGTAAAGTTACACTGTTGAGCAAGAACATGGAGTACTGAGTAATTTATGGGACTTATGCATCAGAGGCTGAAGTAACAGAGAACATGGAAACTCCAGCAGCTGAAGTGAGTACAGTATTGCATACAGAGCTGAAAGGACTTGTTGTTTCCTCAGTGAGGAGTCAGGGTGTGGGAACAAAACAGCCAGTTGCCACGACTACCATCCTGGTGGCCTTACAACCTGATGTCGTCATTACGACATCTGAGTCATGCGCAGTGCATGATCAGCAAGTCCCCTATCAGTACAGAGCTGACACCTTCTTTGGCATGCAGATGCTGCTTCATCTCAATGCTATTGAAGCGATTAGCCTGCAAAAAATGATAGTTCCATAGTGGGACAAAGTAAAAAAGTTAGAAAAAAGTAAAAACATTTTTTTTAAATAATTGTAAAAATAATTTAAAAAAAACAAAAATAATAAAAAAATCAATACATATTCTATCTCCAAATAAATATTTGAGTGAAAAAAATATAAACAATAAAAGTACACATATTTGGTATCGCCATGTCTGCAACGACCCGACCTATAAAACTGTCCCACTAGTTAAACCCTTCATTGAACACCATAAAAAATAAAAAACAAGGCAAAAAACAATGCTTGATCATCCTACCGCCGAACAAAAAGTGGAATAACACGCAATCAAAAAGACAGATATAAATAACATGATACCACTGAAAACGTCATCTTGTCCCACAAAAAACAAGGCATCATACAGCTCCATCACTGGGAAAATAAAAAAGTTATAGCTCTCAGAATAAAGTGATGCAAAAATAATTTTTTCTATAAAATATTTTTTATCAATAGCTTTTATCAATTTTACCACACATGGAACAGCATAACCCCCCAAAAAAAAAGAAATTAATGAATTGCTGTTTTTTTTCATTCTGCCTCCCAAAAATTGGAATAGAAAGCGATCAAAAAATGTAATGTTCCCAAAAATGGTACCAATAAAAACATCAACTTGTCCCGCAAAAAACAAGACCACACATGACTCTAAGGGCCAAAATATGGAAAAATTATAGCTCTCAAAATGTGGTGATGCAAAATATTCTTTGCAATAACAAAGCGTCTTTTAGGCCCCTTTCACACTTCAGTGTCTCAGGTACGTGTGGTGACAGTTTTCACAAGAACCAGAGACACATACACACATAGACTCATTCAAATGAATGGGTATATGCACATGTCAGTGTGTTTCCACGGACTGTGTGTCCGTAGGTAAACCACGCTGACATGTCCGTTTTTTGCCGTCATCACGGATGGCAAAACGTCCCGCACACATGCACCGGGAGAACAGTGTACACTGTCCTCCGTGTGCATGGACAGCCGCCGGGGAAGAAGCGACTACAGTAAGCGCTGTTCCCATGCCTGTGTTGCTGAAGCCGGCTGTCATTATTCTCTCCTGCTCTGCCAGCAACAGCGCGAGCAGGAGAGAATGAATGAAAAAACCCGACGTGGGGTCCCCCATATTTTTTGAACCAACGCCGGAAAACTAACATGTGTGGGCTGCTATTCTCAAGCAGGTAAGGGACCATGAATATGGGCCTCCCCCAGCCTAAAAACAGCAGCCCACAGCTGCCCAGGAAAGGCGCTTCTATTAGATGTGCCTATTCTGGAGCTTTGTAGGGTTCTTCCCACTTGCACTGTAGCAGTGGCAAGTGGGGTTAATAAGGGGTTAATGTCACCTTTCTATTGTAAGGTGACATTAAGCCAGACTTAGTAATGAACAGGTGTCAATAAGACACCTTTCATTACTAATCCTATAGTAAGTAAAGGGTTAAATAAGCACACACACATTAAGAATAAAGTCTTTTAACGAAATAATACAACACACAGGTTTGACATCTTTATTAAACTGCTATTCCCAGCGAAGCCATCGTTCTCCTGGAAAAAAAAGTTAAAAAAATAAACCAACAATATACTCATACCTCTCCTGCGCACAATCAGTACCACGGCGCAATCCATCTCAGGGGTTAATCAGTTTTACAGCTGGAGAGGTGCTAATGCGACCTGCCCCACTGTAAACCACTGTGGAATGAATGGGAAGCAGTGCGCACAGGCTCAGTGACAAGCGGTGACGTCACTGAGTCTGTGCTCGCTGACAGCTGAACTCCTGTGACCTCAGCACCGTCATTTAAAAAACCAACAATATCCCTCACCTGTCGGTCGTTCTATCCCACGCCGTAATCCATGTCTGAGGGATAATTAGTTTTCAACCTGGACGATGTCCAGATGCGACAGTCCAGGCTGAGAACCACTGGTGAATGAACTGATGGGAATGCAGCGTCAATGACTGGCAGTGACGTCATAGAGGTTACCTCCAGTCACTGAGGCTCTGTTCCCAGCCGGGCTGAGCTGCGGTTACTTTGGTGAGATCCCCGATAGCACCGTGAGTCCAATTTCTACAGTTACCCTAGGGAAAATAAAAAATTACGGGTGAAAAGGTCATTTTTGTGGAAAAAATATGATTTTTTATTTTTACGGCTCTATATTATAAACTTCTGTAAAGCACTTGGGGGTTAAAAGTGCACACCACACACCTAGATAAGTTCCTTGGGGGGTCATATCAAAGAAATTTTACTACTATCATGAAGTACAATATGTCATGAGAAAAAATTCTCAGAATCAGTGGGATCCATTGAATCGTTTCAGAGTTATTAGCTCATAAAGGGACGCTGGTCAGAATTGTAAAAATTGGCTTGGTCATTAAAGTGCAAACCACCCTCGGGGGTAAAGGGATTAAATGAATAAACTGAGATTTTTTTAAAAATCAAACTACCTGTATTTTAACCCTATAAAATCCACAAATCTGCTACATAAATACACCCCTATGCACAAACAGCTCCGCTACATAAATCCACATCCTTACACACACAGCTCTACTATATCAATACACACCAATATACACATAGCTTTGCAACATCAATACACGCAGACACACACAGCTCTGCTACGTCAGTGCAAACACATATACACAGTTCTGCTATATCAATACACTCCAACACGTACAGTTCTATTACATCGATACGCACAGCTCTGCTACAGCACTACAAACATATACACACCCAGCTCTGCTTAATCAATATTGCAACATCCAAATTTGTGCCTGTCCCCTATGTCTCCACTTCGGTCTTTTGATGCTGTTTTGATGCTATGTTTTCCTTTTGATGCTGCTCAATCATGGAGCTGTAAGATTATTTATTATCTATATAGCGCCATTAGTTCCTCAGCCCTTTACAGACATCATCACCACTGTCCCCATTGGGGCTCACAATCTAAATTCCCTATCAGTATATCTTTGGAATGTAAGAGGAAACCAGCGACCCCGGAGGAAACCCACACAAATACGGCGAGAACATATAAACTCCCTGCAGAAGTTGTCCTGGGTGGGATTTTAACTCAGGACCCCAGCGCAGATAGGCAAAAGACTCTAACATGCAGGTTTTTAGGAAGTGATATTGAGAGCAGAGATTGAGCACATTGGAAAATAATTGTATTTGACAACTTTGTTTATTTTAGTACTGAAAGCCACTGAGCTTCCCTCAGAAAATGGGTAGGCCGTCTCATTTTGTCATCGTTGCAGAATGTTTGGTGCAGACTTGGCACATGACATGGGACAGCCTTAACATTTGTTCCTTCTGGGAAGAGGTGTCGGTGTAATAACGTGCAGGTGCAGGGTATGTCACCACGGAACAGAGTCAGATCAACAGTGAAGGATTTATTTACGAGGATAAGATTCTCCTCGCGGGGAGGAAATAGTGGAGATCAAACTGTTATGATTTGGTAGCTGAGGAGTGCAGGTAAAAAAGGCAATACACCAGAGCAGTTGGAATCTATGAGATTGCAGTACCCTGACTAACCACCACAACTAGAGGCAGCCGTGGAGCGTTCCTACGTTGGTCCTAGACGCCTCGTCACAGCCTGAGAAACTAACTATACCTAAAGATAGAAAGAGGAAAGCTATCTGCCCCGGAGCAGATCCCCAAAGAACATAGAAAGCCCCCAAACATGTAATGGCGGTTAGACAAGAAGAAATACTGACACAGACAGAAAATAGTATGAGCAAACGTTGGGGCCAAAACTATCTAAATAAAAAAGGATAGGAAGGGCACTTACTGCAATCCCAAAAAACCCTGAAAAGCACCAACTCTACTAATTTCAAAAACACCTGAGATCACACGACCTCTACCACCTAAATTAGTTCTCTGGTGTAACAAAATCAAAACAGCAGCCACTGAAAAAACTGGAAAAAGCAAATGTACAAAACATCAGTGGCTGAACTAAACTGAGAGGGCAAAAGCCCCCGGAGGGGACCCTGAAGGCCCCCACAGAAGTGCAGGACAAAATGCAAAAATCAAGCACAAAAACAAAAAGAAGAAAATGTCTTATCTGTTAGCAGGAGATGCAGACACGACACAGCAGGCTACAAAGGAAACAGGAATCAAGGATTGAGACCAGAACAATTGATCACCGGCAACCCTGATGGGAAGGCGACTCCCTTAAATAAGACCAGTCAGTAACACCTGATTCCCAATCCTCACAATCTTCACTGGACAGTCCAGTACCGCTTGTAACCACCAGAGGGAGCCTCTGCTCAGAACTCATTTCAAGTCCATTCACAACATCAAACTAATATTATAACAATATATTATCAGAATATGAAGTCTATAAACGAGTAATGAAACAGTCGAGCAGAATAGCGATAATTAACGGGAGTTTCAGGAAACTTATCAGTGTGAAGAAATCTTGCCCTCACAGAGTCGTCCTCTCCAACGTAGGTGCCGACAGCAGCGGCACTTGTAGTCTCTGTGAATTGATCACCGGGTCCTCAGGGGTTAATGTGGTAGGAAGGGGTTAATATGGTAGGCAGGGGAAGACTGGGACAAGTGAGTCCTCCCTGCTCTGAGTCTCTGCTTCAGAACTAATAGTCTCTACACCGGAATAAAGCTCAGTCTTTTGCTAATCTTCTCTGCTGGGGTCAGGGGCTCTGACCCGTCACTGTGGCCGCTGCGACTATGCGAGCGAGTCTCTGTCCCCGTACGGTCAGGAGGGAGTCTGGTTTCAATCTCAGGATAATAATAATAATAATCTTTATTTATATAGCGCCATCATATTCCACAGCGCTTTACAGTTTCGGACTCTGCATTCACGTACTCACAGTCAGCAACAAGTCTGTTCCATCCCTGGGTCTTAACTCTCTCACAGGGAGGAATTTTTCCTCCCTCACGTGCAGCTGTCTGTTCATCCATCTGCTGCACACACTCCACTCCTGTCAGCGCGCCAAATTCTCCCACCCTCAATCTGACTCGCTTCCTGTCTGCGACTGCAAACGTCACCCCCGGGAAACCTGCTGTACAGCACCAAGGTTCTGGACATGGAGCAGAGGAGATAACCCCTCATCTGACTCTTCCTGTGCTTCACCCCCTTACATCGGACTCAGCAGAAGACATCTTGGGATTCCATCCCACACACATCAGAAGTATGTGTACTGTGTATCTTAGAGGAGTCCTTGTGGTCTCACCATAATCGTATTTTTATGGGAAACGTTCTTCAAGGACAAGAAGGTAATAGCACTCGGATGGCAAAATAAATCATTTTTCCCAACAGAAGAAATTAGTTTACATGGTAATTCCTTATGAAACTTTAGTATACAAAAATAGAGGATGCCCTCAAAAATTCACTATGGTGTCAGGTGGGTGGTGAGCATCCTCCAGGACCTTCTATTCTTCTATCACTCTCAGGTCCCACCTATCTTCTGACCTTAGTAGACAGATGGGTTTTCAATGTTCAGTTTTCTGATATTGGAAAAGAGTTTGGTCCTGATCTGGGGATCTATAGCTCCTACAATATTGACTTTGTAATTGTTTAGAGATTATTTATGATCATTTATCTCAAATGTACGAGTATGTTTAAAAAAACTTGCAACTCATTATTCTGTCCCTATTGTTAGACTCAGCATCATGGACGAGCATACCTGATCTGCTGACTACAGGAGCAGGGATGTTGCAGGATTTAAAGAAATCCTTCTAGGCTTACTGAGCAGCAGTAAGCACCATGTTCTTTTGCATATTTGTTATGCCAAGTCAGTCAGAGATCTTTACATGGACTCAGCCAAGGAGTTGCTTTTTTTTCTACTCCAATCCTTTTTCATGGATGAGTGAGAAGACCAGGTACGTTTCTTCACAAATCTGCTCCTTACCCTGATAGTTGAGAAATAAGTGACAGCGGCCATACTTACAGTGCACCAACTATTGCACCAACAGTTGTCTCCTTCTCTCCCAGTGTCTTGCTTATGGTTTTGTAGCCCATTCCAGCTTTGTGCAGGTCTATGATCTTGTCCCTGACATCCTTATAAAGCTCTTTGGTTTTGCCCATGTTGTAGAGGTTGAAGTCTGACTGATTAATTGAGTCTGTGGACAGGAGTCTTTTATAAAGGTGACTATGTAAGACAGCTGTCTTTAATCAAGGTAACAAGTAGATTAGGAGCGTCTAACTGGTCTGTAGGAGCCAGAACTCTTAATGGCTGGTAGGGGCTCAAATACTTATTTCTCACTGCACAATGCAAATAAATTGATATAATTTATACAATGTGATTTTCTGGATTTTATTTTTGATATTCTATCTCTCAATGTTAAAATTAACCTACCCTTAAAATTATAGACTGTTCATGTCTTTGTCAGTGGGCAAAATTACAAAATCAGCAAGGGATCAAATACTTATTTCCTTCACTGAATTTATTTTACTCATTTATATAGCACCATTAATTCCACAGCGCTTTACAGACATTATCATCACTGTCTCCACTGGGGCTCACAATCTAGATTCCCTATCTGTATGTCTTTGGAGCATGGGAGGAATTCGGAGAACCGGGAGGAAACCTAGACAGACACAGGGAGAACATACAAACTCCCTGCCGATGTTGTCCTTTGTGGGATTGATCATATTCTCGCAGAACCTCTATAGGGAATGAAAGAGAAACTCCCATGTTCTTGTAATACATTACATATAAATGAGAATTTCTTTAAAATTCCTAATTATCTAGCAAAGAAAAGGAACATTGAAAACTCATAATCTTTATTAATCTATAGTAATGGTATATGAATATGTATTATCATCTGTACAATCAACTGAGCTCTAGGTATTAGAGTATGGTATCTGCTGCCTACCGGCGCACCTTAGCCTCTCGTTAGCCATTAATCATCAGCTGGTTTCCAAGACAACAGAAGGCAATCACAGCGTTGACATTGTTCCAGGTAGTCTTGAAATATGTTTCCTCTTGCAACATGTGGGGATTCTTGAATACAGTAAGCAATGTTTGCAGGAAGGGGACAATATTTAAAGTGATTGCTATTTGTTGACTTAGAGATAAAGGTTCTCCAGTTGGGAGTCACGGAAGACAAATACACTGATTGTTCTTTGTCAGTTTGTTTCATGTGAAGTGAGCAAGTAATCTATGATGTCACTCAGGTCTGCTTTTATATTTCATATTACTATGTTTTAAAAGGCCTGACGTCTAACATATTAAAGATTAAAGTCCACTGTGAAGCCACTGAGCCTCATGACTCCATTCTGTCTGTGCAGCCACCAGTAGAGGAAGATAATTTCGTACAATTCACCACTTAAAAATGCTGCATTTTTTTTCAATTTTTGGGGGGGGTTATATAATGGGTTTTATACAAAAATTATCAGTACTTTTGCAGGAAGGGTGGTTGCTGTTACAAAAAAAAATTGTTTTATCCATTTTAGTTTGGGTTTTATTATAGTATATGCAGGATAAATAGCATAACTTTATCTGTGAGATAGTATTATAATTATACCAAATGTACCTTGTCAAAATGTCTTAAACTGTTCTTGCGTTCAGTGAGATATTAAAATCTTACTTTTCAAAGGGGGTGAACTCATTAATGCCGAGAACTGTATTTATTTATGTTACTCAATTAAATAGTGCCATTAATTTCGCAACCGTACTAACCACTCAGCACCTCCTTCCACATGCCATGTAGGAAACACAGCTAGCATGCAAAAGAAGGTGCTCTGGCAAGATGGGGCCAAAGTAGAACTCTTTGGACTAAATGCCAAATGCTATGTGTGGCGTGGCGTGACGTGGCGTGGCGGAAGACTAAAACTGCACATTACCCTGAAAACAGCATGTGGAGATACTTTTCTTCAGTAGTGCCAGGGAAGCATGTCAGAGTTGATGGGTAGATGCATGGAGCTAAATACAGGGCTATCCTGGAGAAAAACCTGTTAGAGGCTGCAAAATACTTGAGACTATTATTTATTATTATTATTATTATTATTATAGATTTTTATAGCGCCATTTATTCCATGGCGCTTTACATGTGAAGAGGGGCAAGTATAGACAAGTACAGTAAACATGAGCAATACAAGGCACACACAAGTACAGAAGGAGAGACTATGGTGAAGGTTCACCTCCCAGCAGGGCAACGACCCTAAATATACATGGAATGGTTTATATCAGAACATATTCATATGTGTGAGTGGCCCAGTCACAATCCAGACCTAAATCACATAGAGAATCTGTAGCAAGACTTGAAAATTCCTGTTCACAGACGTTCTTCATCAAATCTCTCTAAGCTAGAGCTAGTTAGCAAAGAAGAATGGGCAAAAATTTCAGCCTCTAGATGTGCAAAGCTGGTAGCTATTTGCGTTAAATAATCATTGTCATGAGTCAACTGGTAAGTCCCCGTTTTTCGGGGAATATGGGTTTCATCCTCAGTTCAGCTCATTTAATAAAAAGTGTTCTTCTGGAATACCTGAAGAGGAACAGTTTTCATCATCAATTACGTCTGTGTGGCAAGGGGTTCTTGATAATTTGAGGAAGATGGGGTCCAAATATAAGAGTGTGGCTGATCGGAGACGTTTGGTGGGTGTGTTGGTGACTTGGTGTGGTTGTCCTCAAGGAACATTAAGTTGAAGGTTCCTTCTTGGAAACTGGGTCCCAGGTTCATTGGTCCTTGTAAGATTGTGGCCATCATCAATCCCATAGCATTTAGCCTTGCTTTACCGCTCACTTTTAGGATCCATAATGTGTTTCATCGATCTCTACTCAAGAAATACGTTGCATCCTATGTACCATCAACGCTACCGCCATGTCCGGTCATTGTGGATGGAAATTTGGATTTCAGATACCTAAGATTGTTGATTCTCACTTCATTTGTTGGTCGCTTCAGTATCTGGTACACTGGAAGAGACACTGGTCCTGAAAAGAGGATGTGGGTACCAGCATCTGACGTTCATGCAGCCAGGCAGATCCGGTCTATTCATGTCGCACACCCTGATAAACTCAGTTCCGAGGTTCCAGAGGTCCCTCGTAAAAGGGGGGTACTGTCAGGGGTTTACCACGACAGAGAGGAGCCAGAAGACTTCACCTTCATATTAAATGGTGCAAGTTTCTTTTGCCAATGCAGGGGTTAAACAGCTCAGTTGAGAGCTCCTGGAAGCTTTCCTACATTTAGGTTTAGCTGTGCACTGTTAGACACTCCCATCTTCTATGTAATCTGCGACCTGGCTAGTACTCATTGTCAGAGCTAGCTTTTGCTGCATGGTGGGAGGTTGTTAGTGGTTAGAAATTGGAGAAGGCATTTGGTGGATTTATCAGTGACTGTTGCTAGGTTTTAAGTGTGTGATAATTCCTTTTCTTCTACTACTTTGGTTTAACCCCATCCTTCACTTCCCAGTGCACTCCTCTGTTGTATGTGTGAGTATATTTGTATGTTTGGTATTTTTCCTTACCCCTGTTCGTATTATCTTGTTAGTCTGGTTGGTGTATTACGGTACACTACTACTCCCCTCTTCCCTGGGTGGGTGAAGGGTACAGACTGAGGGCGGATTCAGGAGCTAAGGCAAGTTTGTGGCCCCTGCATCTTCTCCATCAGAAGTAATCCGGGGAACAGGGAGAGCTAGGGTGCCCCTAGCCTAAGGGACAGGGAAGGAGGACACCCGACAACAGAGTTGTGACACCTACCATTTTCTGGGGGACAGACTATAACGAAAAGATCGAGAAACGGAGCTCTCATCTACTGAGACCGACCAATCAGACAGTGAAACACTAGGGAAATCCAAAGGGGAAGACAGAGGGAGAGAGGTAGATTCAGAGGTGAACAATTTACTGGTCCTCCTTTTAAATTGGGCTTTTAAGACAGGAACTATCCTCTCAGGAATCGAAATATGTAGGTGGCGAGTCTTTCTAAAACACCTCTTACCACTCAGGAGATGACTCTTTTTAGTAAAGGACTATCAAATGTAACAACAAGTAATTTCAGCCACTTTGATTGGGTGAAGGGCCTACACTTGTTCACTAGAAACTTAAGATGTAAAAGTATTTTTCACAACAGTTTATGTACAGAACTTAATATCCCCCCAGATTCCCTACAGGACATGAGAGAATTGGCAGGTCTGAGTGACTGTCCCCTAGGCTCGACTGGTATTGGACCATTCAACTCCCTCAATAATAAAAGTAGCAAAATGCCTCCAAAATCTGGAGATTTATCTTCAATAGATGTGTTTGTTAATATGGGGGCAGCAAGTCAACAAGGAACTTTCGTAGATAGACCCAAAGATGCACAAACCTAAACTTTTTAGAGAACAAATGCAGGCTTTTATTTTTAAAGCATCAAAGGGGGTAACTTAGTCATTAAGCATGGACAGCACTACAGGGAAATGTGTCTAACATTGCTGTCAGATATGCAATTTTACTACTACTAATTAATCCTACCAGTACCATGACTGAGAGATTGACTTTGATACTGAAAGAGGTGAGAAACAACAATCTCATTAGTAAAAATGAGTTTGACTTTCTTTTCTCACACACCCGAGGATGGCACCGTTCTATGCACTTCCAAAAATCCACAAGGGCTTAAATCCAGTCAAAGGTAGACCCATTGCATTGGGCATTGGCAGCCTCTGCCAAAACATTGGCATATACCTGGATCAAATACTAAGACCTATTGGTGTGGCCAACCAATCACATACTATGGACACTATGGATCTCTTATATAAACTGGAGGGGATCCAGGTAGATGCTCAAACCTGGCTGGCCAGCATTGATGTGCAAGTCTTATATTCCTCGATACCCCATGACAGGGTGATTAACCCCTTAACGATATGCCTTTTAACGGCGGCAGTTAAGGGTACTTATTCCTCAGCGCGGCTTTTTAATGCAAAAGTAAAAAAGTGCGATTTCGCATTTAATTTCTCTCTCCTCTGATGTGATCGCACATCAGAGGAGATAGAAATGGGGTCCTCCAATTCCCCCCTGGTACCTCCGGTGTCCCTGGACCCTCCTGCATCCCCGGTCCTGTCCCCCAGCCGCCAGCGTCTTCTTCAGGGAAGAAAATGGCGGACGCATGTGCAGTGCGCCCGCCAAGATCTGCCAGCCGGCACCCGGCAACAACAGAAAATTTTTCCTATTGGTTCATTTTGATCACTGTAATAAACCCTTTCACAGTGATCAAAATAAAAAAAATAGCAAATCAAATCCCCCTTTATCACCCCATTAGTTAGGAAAAAATAAAAAAAAATATTTCCATTTTTCAATTAGGGTTAGGGTTGGGCTAATATTAGGGTTGGGCTAGGGTTAGGATAGGCTAAAGTTAGGGTTGGCTAAAGTTATGGTTGTGGTTATGGTTGAGATTACGGTTAGAGTTGGGATTAGGGTTAAGGGTGTGTTAGGGTTATGTTTGTGGTTAGGGTTATGATTAGGGTTGGGATTAGGGTTAGGGGTGTGTTGGGGTTAGGGTTGTGGTAAGGGATGTGTTGGGGTTAGGGTTGGAGTTAGAATTGGGGGTTCCACTGTTTAGGTACATCAGGGGGTCTCCAAACGCGACATGGCGCCACCAATGATTCCAGCCAATTTTGCATTCAAAAAGTCAAAGGGTGCACCCACCATTCTGAGCTCTTCCATGCACCCAAATAGTGGCTTTCCCCACATATGGGGAATCGGCATACTCAGGAGAAATTGTACAACAAATTTTGTGGTCCATTTTCTCCTGATACCCTTGTGAAAATTAAAAAAAATTTGATTCCAAAGTAAACTTTTTGTGAAAAAAGTAAAATTTTCATTTTTTCCTTCCACATTGCTTTAGTTCTCGTGAAGCACTTGAAGGGTTAATAAACTTCTTGAATGTGGTTTTGCGCACTTTGAGGGGTGCAGTTTTTAGAATGGTTTCACTTTTAGGTATTTTCTGTTATATTGACCCCCCAAACTCACTTCAAATGTGAGGTGGTCCCTAAAAAATGTTTTTGTATATTTTTTGTTTGAAAAATGGGAAATCGCTGGTCAACCTTTAACCCTTATAGTAATCTAACAAAAAAAAAAATTTGTTTCCAAAATTGTGCTGATGTAAAAGGTGACATGTGGGAAATGCTATTTATTAACTATTTTGTGTGACATCACTATCTCATTTAAGGGTACAAAAATAAAAATTTTGAAAATTGCTACATTTTCAAAGTTTTTGCCAAATTTTCATTTTTTTCATAAATAAACGCAAGTTATATTGAATAAATTTTTCCACTAACATGAAGTACAATATGTCATGAAAAAACAATCTCAGAAACAGTGGGATATGTCGAAGTGTTCCAGAGCTATAACCTCATAAAGTGACAGTGGTCAGAAGTGTAAAAATTGTCTTGGTCATTAAGTACCAAATTGGCTCTGTCACTAAGGGGTTAAAGCAGTGGAGTATTTTTTTTATCTACAAATGGTATACAAATACAGGCAAATAACAATTTCATACTTAACATCTTGAAGCAGACATTGACAAATAATGTTTTCCTCTTTGACAATAAGATCTACCACCAGTTCAGGGCACGTTTATGGGGAATTGCTGTACTTTGACCTATGCAAACTGGTTCCTGGTTGGTGGGACAGTAAAGATGAATATCTTTGTACCGTGTTAGCCAGTAGATAGAAAAATATTTAGAGTTGAGAGTCCTCAGTGGTTGATACCTTTTAATGGCTAACTGAAAAGATGGTAACAAATTGTAAGCTTTCGAGACTACTCAGGTCTCTTCATGGTGGGAGGAAACTGAAGTCTTTGTGGACAACAGAGAGGAATATTTGGCCCACAGTGAGTTGTGGACATAATAAATCAACAATATACTGATATTGTTGAAAGGGCCACAGGAGAGGTTTGTGGAATTTGTGAATTCACTAAATGTAAACTCTCTGGGGTTAAGATTCACATGGGAAATGGATCAACAACAACTACCTTTTCTAGAGATGATGATCACAAAGGAAAGAATACCACCATCTTTTAAAAGCCCACATCGACAAATTCCCCTCTTTGGTGGGAGAGCCACCATCCTCTGCCACTGAAGAAGGTAACTGCTAAGGGCCAGCATTTGAGGCTCAGACAGAATTCTTCTGATAAGAGAGAATTTGTACAACAAGCCATTGGAGACATGATTCTCAATGCCACTTCTCGATGCCCGTTAAATGTAGTACCTGGCTACCAGAAAGACCTACAGGCTGCTTCAGGTGCAGTGGATGTGTGGAATGCCTCAAAATAACAACAACGAAATCCTTCACAAGTAATGTAACTGGAGAAACATTTACAATTAAGGATTTAATTAATTGTAGAACTAAAAGCATCATTTATAAAGGTACTTGTATGTGCAGAAAGGAATACATAGGAAAGACCATTAGAGAACTGAAGAGAAGGGTGGGATAACACATAGGCAACATCTTAAAGCACCACTCCAGCTTTCTATTTAATTGCACCACTGGAGTGGTGCTTTAAATGTAAGTCCCCTGCCCTCTGTCTGATACTCACCTATCATCCCCTTCATTCTTTTCCAGTGTATTTCCGCTCCTTCTCAGGCAAAAAGTGACCTTTCGGCATGCTTCAGCATCTGCTGGAGCATGCTAGAGGTCACTTTTCAATATAAGTCTCGTTCTGGTTCTCATAGACTTGTATTGAGAGCTTGTGACGTAACTTATGACTAGTGTTGAGCGATACGATACCGCAAGTATCGGGTATCGGCCGATATTAGCTCTATCGGCCTTTCGATACTTTGTTTCGATATTTTCCATATATCGTATACCGGAATCGGAAGTTCCCATAATTCTTTGAGAGGCAATGTGATTTTAGTCAGCCAATGAGGAATCCTAAGAAGTGTGGGCACATCCTGTACTGCTGCGGTCATGTTAACTAATGGCATGGCTGTGATTGGATGCTGAAATGATGTCAGAATGCACTATAAAAGGCGCCGCCGCCATTTTAGCGTCACTGTGCTGTGAATTCAGTTAGGGACAGAACGCTGCTGTGCTGACTCTGAGGGACAGTTAGAGATTGCGATTTAGTGTAGTGTGCTTTAGGCAGGCTAGCACCAACCGCTGTGTAAAGCTTCCTTTTGCCTGCAGTGTTGTTTTAACAGCTCTGCAAGGTGTGTGTGAGTGCAGGTGACGCTGCAGTTTGCTCTGCATGCAACGCTGTCTGTAGGCATCTGCACGTGTCACTCACAGACTCTTTTTTTTTCTTCAGTGTAATTCTTGCTGCTCCATGCAATTTAAATTTTAGTGTGACGCGCTTCCATCCGTATCCAATACATTGGTTGCAAACACTATAGAAGTAGACAAAGGAGTAGCCTTTCACAGATTGTGAACAGTTGTGTTTCAGTGTTCACTTCAGTCTGTGTTTTTTATTTTTTGAGTGCACATCACGCTCCAGTTACTTGTTCAAGCACTGCTGCTTGTACTCTGCTGAGCGTGTCTCAGTGCCTCATCCTTTTCATTTCTCTCCAATTGGTTCTGCTCCATTCCATTTAAAATAAATATAATCTATTAGTGTGACGCGCTTCCATCCGTATCCAAGACATTGGTTGCAAACACTATAGAAGTAGACAAAGGAGTAGACTTTCACAGATTGTGAACAGTTGTGTTTCAGTGTTCACTTCAGTCTGTGTTTTTTATTTTTTGAGTGCACATCACGCTCCAGTTACTTGTTCAAGCACTGCTGCTTGTACTCTGCTGAGCGTGCCTCAGTGCCTCATCCTTTTCATTTCTCTCCAATTGGTTCTGCTCCATTCCATTTAAAATAAATGTAATCTATTAGTGTGACGCGCTTCCATCCGTATCCAATACATTGGTTGCAAACACTATAGAAGTAGACAAAGGAGTAGCCTTTCACAGATTGTGAACAGTTGTGTTTCAGTGTTCACTTCAGTCTGTGTTTTTTATTTTTTGAGTGCACATCACGCTCCAGTTACTTGTTCAAGCACTGCTGCTTGTACTCTGCTGAGCGTGTCTCAGTGCCTCATCCTTTTCATTTCTCTCCAATTGGTTCTGCTCCATTCCATTTAAAATAAATATAATCTATTAGTGTGACGCGCTTCCATCCGTATCCAAGACATTGGTTGCAAACACTATAGAAGTAGACAAAGGAGTAGACTTTCACAGATTGTGAACAGTTGTGTTTCAGTGTTCACTTCAGTCTGTGTTTTTTATTTTTTGAGTGCACATCACGCTCCAGTTACTTGTTCAAGCACTGCTGCTTGTACTCTGCTGAGCGTGCCTCAGTGCCTCATCCTTTTCATTTCTCTCCAATTGGTTCTGCTCCATTCCATTTAAAATAAATGTAATCTATTAGTGTGACGCGCTTCCATCCGTATCCAATACATTGGTTGCAAACACTATAGAAGTAGACAAAGGAGTAGCCTTTCACAGATTGTGAACAGTTGTGTTTCAGTGTTCACTTCAGTCTGTGTTTTTTATTTTTTGAGTGCACATCACGCTCCAGTTACTTGTTCAAGCACTGCTGCTTGTACTCTGCTGAGCGTGTCTCAGTACCTCATCCTTTTCATTTCTCTCCAATTGGTTCTGCTCCATTCCATTTAAAATAAATATAATCTATTAGTGTGACGCGCTTCCATCCGTATCCAATACATTGGTTGCAAACACTATAGAAGTAGACAAAGGAGTAGCCTTTCACAGATTGTGAACAGTTGTGTTTCAGTGTTCACTTCAGTCTGTGTTTTTTATTTTTTGAGTGCACATCACGCTCCAGTTACTTGTTCAAGCACTGCTGCTTGTACTCTGCTGAGCGTGTCTCAGTGTCTCATCCTTTTCATTTCTCTCCAATTGGTTCTGCTCCATTCCATTTAAAATAAATATAATCTATTAGTGTGACGCGCTTCCATCCCTATCCAATACATTGGTTGCAAACACTATAGAAGTAGACAAAGGAGTAGCCTTTCACAGATTGTGAACAGTTGTGTTTCAGTGTTCACTTCAGTCTGTGTTTTTTATTTTTTGAGTGCACATCACGCTCCAGTTACTTGTTCAAGCACTGCTGCTTATACTCTGCTGAGCGTGTCTCAGTGCCTCATCCTTTTCATTTCTCTCCAATTGGTTCTGCTCCATTCCATTTAAAATAAATATAATCTATTAGTGTGACGCGCTTCCATCCGTATCCAATACATTGGTTGCAAACACTATAGAAGTAGACAAAGGAGTAGCCTTTCACAGATTGTGAACATTTGTGTTTCAGTGTTCACTTCAGTCTCTGCGTAATAACCACACTTAGGCCTTATAACTTTTCTGACTTTCTTTATCAATCTACCAAGATGAAGAAGTCAGTGAGTAAGGCACGTGGTCGTGGCCGTGGAGTTTCAGCAGGGAGAGGACGTGGGGATTCTGTGGCTGCTGCCGCCCTCAGTGACACTAATAGTATGGGAGAATGGTGTGCACTCAGGGTATAGGAGATGAGGTGCTGGTGAAATTGGATCAAAATGATACCAACAACCGTAAAGATAGTAAATTCACCGCACACAAAATTAGAAATTTGTGCAAAGAAATGTAGTTTTATTCAAACAATACTCAATCCAAAAGAGAGGAAAATAGTGCCATAGGAAAAACTAGTACAATATACTGGTACCCAACGTTTCGGCCCCTCCTGGGCCTTACTCATGGGTAACTTAGTAGTATAAGTACAGAAAGAAAAAATGGCACTGATGGATGATACAGGGTTCCTGATAGTATCTCTTATGACACACCGTGCTGTGTGTAATAGGAATAAAGTATATCCTATATGTGGATCTAGGGGATCCTGTATGTGGTATCAACCGCCTTAGCACTTAGGTCAGTTAGAATGGCGGCGTTCTGAGTGTCCTGCCCACCGGGTAGCTATAGTGGATAGCTCTAATGGATATAGCCTGGGAGAGATGTGATCGTCGGTAAATAGGCGGCGCTCCCGCGCCCTGCCTCCTGCTGAATGTTCAGACCAGATCACATCTCCCAGGCTATATCCATTAGAGCTATCCACTATAGCTACCCCGGTGGGCAGGACCAGTCTGAACATTCAGCAGGAGGCAGGGCGCGGGAGCGCCGCCTATTTACCGACGATCACATCTCTCCCAGGCTATATCCATTAGAGCTATCCACTATAGCTACCCCGGTGGGCAGGACACTCAGAACGCCGCCATTCTAACTGACCTAAGTGCTAAGGCGGTTGATACCACATACAGGATCCCCTAGATCCACATATAGGATATACTTTATTCCTATTACACACAGCACGGTGTGTCATAAGAGATACTATCAGGAACCCTGTATCATCCATCAGTGCCATTTTTTCTTTCTGTACTTATACTACTAAGTTACCCATGAGTAAGGCCCAGGAGGGGCCGAAACGTTGGGTACCAGTATATTGTACTAGTTTTTCCTATGGCACTATTTTCCTCTCTTTTGGATTGAGTATTGTTTGAATAAAACTACATTTCTTTGCACAAATTTCTAATTTTGTGTGCGGTGAATTTACTATCTTTGCCCTCAGTGACACAGCATCCACCATTTATCCCCGTGAGCGTTCCTTTATGCGCACTTTGGTAGGAGCTCGGCGTGCCCCCCTGCTGCGGGAAGAACAAATTGAAGCTGTTGTTGGTTGGATGGCAGCCAATGCATCGACTTCAATTCCTTCCACCTCCTCTCAGGAACACAACACTGTTGAGCAACCATCTGTCTGTTCACCGCCTGTCAAATTGGCCAGGCAGTCAGAGAGTTCTGTACAGGAGCCAGCTGAGTCTCTGCTTCTGTTCTCAGAATCTGTTGGCTCGCAAACACGGGCACAGGCAAGCAGCATTCTGCAATTTGAAGAAGAGGGAGTATGCAGTGATGCGCAACAGCTGTGTCTCTCTCAATCTGAAGAGGCGGGTGAGCCAGTGCCGATGGACAGCACACCGCAGAACGCATCTCATGATGATGATGAGACTCAGGTGCCAGGTTTTGTGGAGCATGGTGCTGCCCAGACCATCCAACAGCAGCAGGTGTTGGAAGAGGGTAGTGGAGATGATGAAGTCCGAGACCCAACATGGCGTGAGCAACAGGAAGGTGGTGGGAGCAGCTCTGAGGAAGAGATTGGCCCAACGGTACAAAGAGGAGGGAGAGGTAGGCTGCAGACTCGCTTGCCTGTAGCCTCCAGTTTGGCATGTGTTGGGAGCAGTTCTCTTACAAATGTCAAAATTGGCGCTCCCATGACTTGCACTGCGTGGTCCTTTTTTGACAGACTTGTAGATGATATTTGCTATGTTCAATGCAAGCTGTGTAAGCAAAAAGTTAAAAGAGGTAAAAATATCAGTAACCTGAATACCACAAATATGTGGAAACATGTACGGACAAAGCACGTAGCTGAGTTACAAAGACACACTGGAGATGTAGGCCAACCTACAGCAGCAACTACATCTTCAGGTCGTGTTGGAGCCTCTACCTCCAGCTCACACACACCTGGTTCGGCTTCCTCACAGGATCTCCATGGAAGAACCTCGGTCACTGTTGTCCATAGACAAACTGTTATTCCACCCACAGCAGCAAGTTCACAGTCATCGTCACACTCCCAGACCACAAAACAGCCATCGGTACCACAGGCATGGGATAAAAGACGGCCATACTCGGCAAACCATCCACGAGCACAGGCTCTGAATGCTGGCATTGCAAAACTCCTGTCCCTTGAAATGCTGTCATTCAGGCTGGTGGAGACTGACAGTTTCAGGAACTTAATGGCATTGGCAGTCCCACAATATAATGTGCCAAGCCGATTTTATTTCAGCAGGCAAGCCGTCCCTGCTCTGCAAAAACATGTCAAGGGAAACATTAAACATGCGCTACTAAACGCCGTCAGTAGCAGGGTCCACCTGACCACCGATGCGTGGACCAGTACCCATGGCCAGGGACGATACCTTTCCCTCACTGCCCATTGGGTCAATGTTGTGGAGCCGGGTACAGATCTTGCCAGTGGCGCTGTACGTGTTCTGCCAACTCCAAGGATTGCAGGAATCCAGTCTGTACACATTGATTCCTCCTCCTACTCCAGTTCCTCAGAATCATCGCTGCACGAGCCGTCACGGTATACCTCCACATGGACCCGTGAACGCTTACCTGTTGCGACCGATATGAGCACAGCCGTGGCCAAACGTCAACAGGCCGTCCTGAAATTAATTTCCATGGGGAATCGAAGCCACACAGCGCAGGAGCTCTGGGATGCCATCAAGCAGGAGAGCGACGTGTGGTTTTTGTCAGCTAATCTCCAGCCAGGCTTGGTAGTGTGTGACAATGGCCGAAATCTGGTGGCAGCTCTGGGCCTTGGCAACCTCACTCACATACCATGTCTGGCACATGTGCTCAACTTGGTCGTGCAGAGTTTTTTGAGGGACTATCCGGATCTTGATGCACTGCTGCACAAGGTCCGCCTAGAGTGCGCTCACTTGCGACGTTCCAGCATGGCCAGATCGCGCATTGCAGCTCTGCAAGTCAGATTTCGCCTTCCTGAACATCGCATCATATGTGACGTACCCACCAGGTGGAATTCCACGTTACATATGTTGGAGCGGTTGTGTGAGCAGCAGCCAGCAGTAATGGAGTATCAGCTGCAACAGGCGCAATCAACTCGCAATTTGCGCCGTTCACACTTCACCACTACTGAGTGGGCCTCTATGAAGGACATCTGCGACGTTTTGCGTGCGTTTGATGTCTCAACGCGGATGGCGAGTGCAGATGATGCACTAGTCAGCATGACTGTCCCCCTTATCTGCCTGCTTCAGAAATCACTGAAAGCACTAAAGGAAGAGGTTTTGGAAGAGGTGGAGGATGAGGAGTCACAAATTCAATTACCTTCAGGACAGTCAGCGCAACGTGGTTCCTCACAAAGGGCTGGGCAGGGCTCACTTTGTGAGGAGGATGAGGAGGAGGAGTCAATGGAGGAGGAAGAAATCCCTACAGAGGGAGGTACACAACGCTCTAGTCAGTATGTAGAGCGAGGGTGGGGTGATGCAGAGGAGGCAGAGATGACGCCTCTTCCAGAGGACAGCCTTTGTTGGCCAGTTGGGAGTCTGCAGCACATGGTTGATTTCATGCTTCAGTGCCTGAGAAACGACCGCCGCATCGCCCACATTCTCACCACGTCAGATTATTGGGTGTACACCCTCCTAGACCCTCGCTACCAGGACAACTTACAAACCCTCATCACACCGGTGAACCGGGACCGTAAAATGCAGGAGTACCAAGACACACTGGTGCAATCCATACTGTTGTACATTCCAGCCGAGAGAGCTGCTGCTGCTACTGCTTTACAAAGCAGCTCTGTGCGTCGAGGCAGTGTAGACACCTCTACAACAAGAGGGAGCACAAGCAGCGCCTCTGCACAGGGCAAGAGCTGTATGTTACAAATGAGGCAAAGTTTTGTGACAGCGCCAGCAAGGTCTACACCATCCGAGACGGCTCCAGTCACCAGGAAGAAATGTTTCCGTAAGATGGTGACAGACTACTTGGCTTTCCCTCTAAGTGTACTCCCAGATGCCTCTTCCCCTTTCAAATTTTGGGTCTCTAAGTTGGATACATGGCCAGAGCTTAGCCAGTATGCATTGGAGGTGCTGGCTTGCCCTGCTGCCAGTGTATTATCTGAGCGCGTCTTTAGTGCTGCAGGTGGTGTAGTAACAGACCGTCGCATGCGACTATCCTCAGAGAATGTAGACCGGCTTACTTTTCTGAAAATGAACAAGGCATGGATCTCACCTGAATTTGCCTGTCCGTTTTCAGATTAAATAACTGTTTGGCAACGTTTTCCATGTCTCCTGTTATGTTCATCTTTCTACCACCTGAACTCTACTCCCTGGGCTACAACACCGCAATTTGTTGCTCGTAAGTAATTGGCAGGGGTACTGACTCCTGGCCAGCCTGGTTACAGCACGACAGCTGTTTCCTGGCAGTGTGAACGTCAATTATCCTCCAATAAGTTGTGCTGTCGTGTTGCATTCGGGTTAGCCGACTCTATGGTGCCTGCAGTTTAGGTGATTCCTATGTGTGCTGTGGGATATGTAAATAAAGGCTGTTTCCATTGTGACAATAGGACAAGCACCCACTGTAGGACTGTGTGATTCGGTAACTGCGGACGGCTTGCGTCCTGTCAACTTACATTTTCATGGGTGCGTTCTGCTACCCGTCCGGGGTCCAGTACCGTCAACTGGTTCTCCCCAGTGCCTTTGACCTAGGTGCCTCCATCTCCGTATCCGAGTTCCACCAACGTCTGCTGGTCCTTGGTAGTGCTTTGGAGCACAGGTACCTCCTGCTTAGTAACCGTGTCACAGTAACGTCAGCTGGTACTCGGTTGTGACATTGCCTCTTTTCCTTCTGCTACCCGTCCGGGGTCCAGTACCGTCAACTGGTTCTCCCCAGTGCCTTTGGCCTAAGTGCCTCCATCTCCGTATCCGAGTTCCACCAACGTCTGCTGGTCCTTGGTAGTGCTTTGGAGCACAGGTACCTCCTGCTTAGTAACCGTGTCACAGTAACGTCAGCTGGTACTCGGTTGTGACATTGCCTCTTTTCCTTCTGCTACCCGTCCGGGGTCCAGTACCGTCAACTGGTTCTCCCCAGTGCCTTTGGCCTAGGTGCCTCCATCTCCGTATCCGAGTTCCACCAACGTCTGCTGGTCCTTGGTAGTACTTTGGAGCACAGGTACCTCCTGCTTAGTAACCGTGTCACAGTAACGTCAGCTGGTACTCGGTTGTGACATTGCCTCTTTTCCTTCTGCTGCCCCTCCGGGTTCCAGCACAGTCAGCTGGTCCTCGTTACTTTCATTGTCTCTTGCTCCATCTGATACCCGTCCGGGTTCCAGTAACGTCAGCTGGTTCTCGGAAATTAGACGACCTTAAAGACCACCCAGAAGAAGATGACGACAACAAGGATGACGAGCATGAAGCCAACCAGCCTGAACACCATCACAAAGAAAAAATAAAAGATTACCCAGAAGAAGATCACCAACAGGACAAAGAAGGTTAAGACAAACTACAAGATACAGAACAATAGACAGAAGAACAATAAGCAGAAGATCAAAAAGCAGAAGAACATGAAGTATAAGACCAAAATGAAGAGCAAAATATATGCTCTAAATTCTAAGCAGAAGAAGACTAAGCAGTGTATGGGGGTGAGTCCGTTCCTCCTCGTGGTGCCCCTGGAAAATGCCTGCTGCTGCAGGCTAAACTGAACACGGACAAATACTGTTGTAATTTAAATCTTTTGTGACAGCAAGAACGGAAGAATGAAAAATTCATACTTTTACAGATTACAAGTACAGGAATCTCTGTCACAAATAAGAATATGATGAAGAAGATGAAGAGGAAGAAGATGAAGAATTTGAATATGAAGATTAATAGTTTAATAATAACAATATGAGTAATGTAAACAAAAACATGAATAGCAAGAAGTTTAAGAAGAAGATTAAGAAGGTGAAGATGAAGAATAATTTGATGAGAAAGATGATGCTGCTGAAGATTATGAAGGAGAAAGTGTGGCACTGGCAAAAGTTAAAAAGGTGAAGAGCATGGAAGTTGTGAAACATACATATTTGCCAAAATAGAAAAAAGTTTAACAACATTGTCAATTTGTTCGTCAATCCAAACGTATTTCCAAAAAAATATATATTAATAGTGTTGAGCGATATTGCTCGATATCTAAAAATATTGTATCGAAATTGTATCGCCGATAGCACTAAATATCGTCGATATCCGATTTCGATTGCGGAAGTCCCATGTAAGTCTATGGGAACAAAATATCGAAATTAAAAAAAACCTTTATTTCCTTGTAAACACTAAATATACACACATAGAATACATATATATATACATGTCATTGTGACATATATATATACATATATGTATAGTTTATACACTTCTACATAGTAAAATATCCTCTGATTCAATTGCCGGGTAAAGCCGGCTTCTGTGAAAAGACAGAAGCACCCGACATGAAATGACACTTGGTGTACATAGGGTTAACCATGTCTTTTCATGTCGTTTGCAATCTGATTTGCACAAACAATTACATCAGTCTATGTGTGCAAAATTTCACACCTGTAGGGGTTAATTAAAGGTGTAAATTCGTTGTAAAAAAACTGACTTTTTTGCTACGAATTTACACCTTTAATTAACCCCTACAGGTGTGAAATTTTGCACACTTACACTCATGTAATTGTTTGTGCAAATCAGATATCAAACTACATGAAAAGACATGGTTAACTCTATGTAAACCAAGTGTCATTTCATGTCGGGTTCTGCATTTTCACAAAAGCCGGCAATTGAATTAGCGGCTATTATACTATGTAGAAGTGTATGAACTATAAATATAAATATATATATATGTGTCACAAATTCAATGACATGTATATATATATATATATGAGGTGTAAAATTGCTGAAAAAAAATGTGTGGGCTCCCGCCCTATTTTCGCAACCAGACAGACAAAGCCAGTGAGTGGGGGCAGATAATAATAGCCCAGAGAGGGACCATTATTTTTGCCCCCCCCCCGGCTACTAAAATCTGCCCCCAGACACCCCAGAAAAGACAAATCTATAATTAGATTCGCCCTTTCTGGCACTTTGCCCGTCTATTCCCATTGCCCTGTAGCGGTGGCGAATGGGTTAATAAGGGGTTAAAATGACCTTGCAATTGAAAGGTCACTTTAAGCCAGGTTAATAATTGAGAGCTGTCAATCAGACAACTATCAATTATTAATCCTATTGTATGAAAGAAAAATCAAACACACACACTTTAATAAAAAATAAGTTTAATGAAATAATCACACAGTTTTTGACCATATTTTATTTACCTGCTAAAACCATTTCCTGTAATAAAAATAAAATAATAAAGCAAAATTATTCTTACCAATCCGATGTACAGTCAGGTCCCACGGTGTAATCCATAATCCATGAGAAAGGGTTAATGTTTACTGCAGGGACCGCAGCTAATGCTGCAGCCTCACAGTAAACCGCCAAATGAATGAGTTCCTCTCCTGGCTGACAGGAGAGGAAGTGGAAAGCTTAATTGATTGCTTTCCACTTTCACTCCAGGTCAGCCAGGGACACAATCAGTGACGTCAGAGGGAACTGGTTAACAAAAATAGGGGATCCCCTCGAAAAAAAATGGCGTGGGGTCCCCCCTATTTTTGTTAACCAGCCAGATGAAGCAGACCGCTGAGGCCTGGATTTTCAGGCTGTTAAGGAGCCAAGATGCATGGACCTTGCCAGCCTGATAATACCAGGCCACAGCAGTCTGCATATCTTGGCTGATTAACAAAAATAGGGGATCCCCTCGAAAAAAATTGGCGTGGGGTCCCCCTATTTTTGTTAACCAGCCAGATGAAGCAGACCGCTGAGGCCTGGTTTTTCAGGCTGGTAAGGATCCAATATCCATGGACCTTGCAAGCCTGATAATACCAGGCCACAGCAGTCTGCTTAGCTTGGCTGGTTAACAAAAATAGGGGATCCCCTCGAAAAAAAAAACGGCGTAGGGGTCCCCCTATTTTTGTTAACCAGCCAAGTAAAATGCAGACTGCTGCGGCCTGGTATTAAAAGACTGTCAAGGCCCATGGATTTTGGCCCTCAACAGCCTGATAATACCAGGCTACAGCAGCCCCACATTTGGCGCATCAAAAGATGTGCCAATTGTGGCACTTTACCCGGGTCTTCCACTTGCCCTGTAGCGGTGGCAAGCGGGGTAATAAGGGGTTAATGTCACCGTTGATTGCACGGTGACAATAAGCCCGGTTAATAATGGAGAGGCGTCAATAAGACACCGATCCATTATTAATCCCAAAGTTATTAAATGCATAAAAAAAAGACAAAGCAAGAAAAAAGTATTTTAATGAAATAAAAGAGACAACACAGTTTTCATTTCTTTTATTGTACTCTCATTCCTGCGACGCCATCGATCTCCTGTAAAAAAAGAAAAAAAACAAACCAACAGTATACCACCTGTCCGACGCAGTCCATAGTAACGACAGTCCCACGACGATCCAGCTCTGCTACATCGCAATGACAGGCAGAGCCTGTCATCGCGACGCAGCACAGCTGATTACCTGCTTCCCCGGCGGTGACGTCATCGGACTGACTGCTTTACGGCCGCGATTACCCAGCAGTCACTGCAGTTATCGCGAGAAACTGCATGTGACCGCCGGGGAGAAGAGGATGGCGGCCATGAAGCAGTCCTGGACGTGACCGCCGGAGATCTTTTGCCAGGTAAGTGCCGCTGACTCCTGACAGACCCGACCGACGGACACTGACAGTGACAGACCCGACCGACGGACACAGACAGTGACAGTGACAAATCCGATTACGGTATTCGATAAGACGAAAATATCGAAACGAATTATCGAAAGGCCGACAGAGCTAATATCGGCCGATAGCCGATATTTGCATTATCGTATCGCTCAACACTATATATTAATGCTATTCCAATGCATTGGGTTAAACATGTATGCCTTTATTGTCTCCTCAACCTTCCCCAATACATTCTACATTACTCTTTGTTGTTTTCCTTCATGTACAATTAACCAACAAGGCAAGAATGGGTTTTTTTTAATGTCGATATTTTGTTCCCATAGACTTACATTGGATTTCCGGTATCGGAATCGGATATCGCCGATATTTAGTGATATCGGCGATACCATTCCGATCCGATATTTTTAGATATCGAGCAGTATCGCTCAACACTACTTATGACTTCCGGACAGCCAGAGGTTACAGGCACAAGATGGCACCACAGCACCGAAGTATCGTCAGTGAAGCCGGGAAGGTGAGTATAAGAACAGGGGCAGGAGGCTTACAGTTAACCACTTAATGACCAGGGGTATTTCAGTTTTGGTGTTTTAGTTTTTTGCTCCACTTCTTAGAGCCATACATTTTTATTTTTCAGTCAATATGGCCATGCGAGAGCTTGATTTTTGCGGGACAAGTTTTACTTTTGAATGACACCATTGGTTTTAACATATCGTGCACTGGAAAATAGGAAAAAAAATCCAAGTGCAGTGAAATTGCAAAAAAAAGTGCAATTGCAGTTTTTCTTTAATTTTTATTTTTTTCACAATGTACACTAAATGCTAAAACTGACCTTCCATTATGATTCTCCAGGTCATTACAAGTTCACAGACATCAAACATGTCTAGGTTCCTTTTTTATTTAAGTGGTGAAAAAAAATTCCAAAGTTTTGTTTAAAAAAAAATTGTTCCATTTTCCGATACCTGTAGAGTCTCCATTTTTTGGGATCTTGGTCTGGGTGAGGGCTTATTTTTTGCTCACCTAGCTAATGTTTTTATTAATACCATTTTGGTGTAGATATGATCTTTTGATCGCCCGTTATTGCATTTTAATGCAATACTGCGGTGACCAAAAAAAAATTTAATTCTGGTGCTTTGACTTTTTTTTTCAACCAACGCGACTTGATAGTAAGTTGTGCCTCTATATAAGAGTAAAACAGGAGTGATCTTAGTGTTTGTGTTTTATTTTTTACTTTTACAGTATCACCTGTTTTAATCTTTTCCTTTTTTCTTTTTTCCCTTTTTTTTCCATTGAACATGTATCATGGCAGCACTATGGAACTTGGGAATCTCGTCATCTTCCAACTCCGCATCCCTACTGTGACCTGGTTGGGAATGTTTTATACGGGATAATGCATCCGCATGCGTACTCTCGACCCTTCTTTTGTAAGTGATCTTATACTGGAACTGGAACCAGGGGCGCACCTACCATGAGGCGAGGTGAGCACTCTGCCTCAGGCGGCACATCCCTGAAGAGTGGGGGAGCGGCAGATTCTTATCTCCTGGCTCCTGCATCAGCTGGTGTTTCTCATGTATTGCTGCTCTGTGTGCACAGGACCTGTGATGACGTCACAGGAGGGAGTAGCCAGGTGTCACATGATCAGGGGCCGCCCTCAGTGTATGCAGGACTCTGCTGTGCTAGTTGAGTCACGTGTGTACGAGGTGTGCGGAGCCCTGTGCGTACGAGGTGTGCGGAGCGGAGCCATGTGCGTACGAGGTGTACGGAGTGGAGCCATGTGTGTACGAGGTGTACGGAACGGAGCCCTGTGTGTATGGGGTGTGCGGAGCGGAGCCACATGTGTGCAAGTTGTACGGAGCGGAGCCGTGTGTGTACGAAGTGTACGGAATGGAGCCCTGTCTGTATGAAGTGTACGGAACTACGTGTGTACGAGGTGTGTGGAGAGGAGCCGCGTGTATACGAGGTGTGCGGAGAGGAGCCGCGTGTGTACGAGGTGTGTGGAGAGGAGCCGCGTGTGTACGAGGTGTGCGGAGTGGAGCCACGTGTGTACATGGTGAGCAGAGCGGAGCCGCATGTGTACGAAGCATACAAAGTGGAACCGTGTGTGTATGAGATGTGCGGAGTCGTGAATATATGAGGTCAGTGTATGGTGGGAAGCATTCATACCTCCCAACCATCCCAGATCCAGCGAGACCGTCCCGATTTTGAGAGTCTGCCCCTCTGTTCCGGCCAGGATCTTACTTCTCCCGTGGACACAGGAGTACACAGCGGAGCCCCGAGGAGCACTTTAAAACTCGCACGTGACGTTCCACTGGAAGTGATGTGCTGGAAGCTGACAGGAAATTAGGTAATTTCGGGAGGAGATTGTGATGGAACCATGAAGGCACTTCAGGGAATGCTTCAGATCTATCACCATGTCCTCCTCCGACAGCGCGGACAGCGGGATCGCCTTGGAATAGGGGAAGTCAGCCATGTGAGCGGATCATGATATGTCCTGCATTGGGAGGCTCAGGTGGGCATAACAATGGGACCCGGGCTGCTGTAGTATCTTTATAGAATCTTTCTTTCTCTGTTTCTTTCTCTCTCTCTCTGTTCTTTCTTTCTTTCCTCTCTTTCTCTCTCTGTTCTTTCTTTCTCTCTTCGTTCTCTATTTTACTCTCACTGTTCTCTTTTTTCTCTCTCTGTTCTTTCTTTCTCTCTCCTTTCTTTTTTCTCTCTCTCTGTTCTTTCTTTCCCCTCTTTCTTTCTTTCTTTCTCTCTCTCTGTTCATTCTTTCGCTCTCTGTTCTTCTTCTTTCCCCTCTTTCTTTCTCTCTGTTCTTCCTTTCTCTCTGTTCTTTCTCTTTCTTTCTCTCTGTGCTTTCTTTCTTTCTCTCTGTTCTTTCTTTCTCTCTCTGTTCTTTCTTTCTCTGTTCTTTCTCTTTCTGTCTCTTCTTTCTTTCCCCTCTTACTTTTTCTCTCTGTTCTTTCTTTCCCCTCTCTTTCTCTGTTCTTTCTCTTTCCCCTCTTTCTTTCTCTTTGTGCTCTTTCTTTCTCTCTCAATTCTTTCTTTCTCTCTCTATTCTTTCTCTCTCCGTTCTTTCTTTCTCTCTGTTCTTTCTTTCTCTCTCCGTTTTCTTTTTTCTCTCTCTGTTCTTTCTTTATCTCTGTTCTTTCTCTCTGTTCTTTCTTTCTCTCTCCTTTCTTTCTTTTTTCTCTCTCCCTGTTCTTTCTTTCTCTCTCTGTTCTTTCATTCTTTTTTTCCGCTCTTTCTTTCTCTCTCTGTTCTTTCTTTCTTCCTTCTATCTCTCTGTTTTCTTTCCCCTTTCTCTCTTTCTATGTTCTTTATTTCCCCTTTTCTTTCTTTCTTTCTTTCTTTCTCTCTGTTCTTTCTTTCTTTCCCCTCTTTCTTTCTCTCTGTTCTTCCTTTCTCTCTGTTCTTTCTTTCCCCTCTTTCTTTCTTTCTCTCTCTCTGTTCTTTCTTTCTCTCTGTTCTTTCTTTCCCCTCTTTCTCTCTCTCTCTCTGTTCTTCCTTTCTCTCTCTGTTCTTGTTCTTTCTTTCTCTCTCTGTTCTTTCTTTCCCCTCTTTCTTTCTCTCTCTGTTCTTTCTTTTTCTCTCTCTCTCTGTTCTTTCTTTTTCTCAGTGCCAGTGTGCCCATAGTACCAGCCACTGACACTATATACAGAGCTCCTGTGTATAATGTCACTGGTGATCACTTTATTACCTGTACACTGACACTATATACAGAGCTCCTGTGTATAATGTCACCAGTGATCACTGTATTACCTGTACACTGACACTACATACAGAGCTCCTGTGTATAATGTCACCGTCTCCACCTTTTATCTGCGCCATCTTGAGACTGCAACTTCTGTCTGCGGGAAGTCAGAAGTAGCAGAAACCCTCTATCAGGCCACGTTCACACGTTCAGTATTTTACCTCAGTATTTGTAGGCCAAAACCAGGAGTGGAACAATCAGAGGAAAAGTATAATAGAAACACGTCACCACTTCTGGATTTCTCACCCACTCCCGATTTGGCCTACAAATTCTGAGGTAAAATACTGATCAAATACTGAACGTGTGAATGTGGCTTTAGGCTAGTTTCACACATCCTGATATTTCCGGTACCGGAAAAACCGTTAGTAGAGATATCCGTGTCCGTGTGTGTAATACGTGTGGCAACTGTATGCTGCAACAGCACCGCACGGACGGCTGCCGGGGAAGAAGAGCTACAGTAAGCACTGTTCCCCGGCCAGGGGCGCACCTAAATGAAGCAAGTTGATCACTTCACCTTAGGCGGCATTGAGTCACTGAAGAAGTGTAAAGATCGATGTTTCAAATATATTTCTATTTAAAAGTGTATGTATTTTACATGTGCGTCAGGTTAGGCTAGTAAAGATTTATTTGTACTGATTTTACTACGCGGGGGGTGCAATTTTGCAGTTCGCCTCAGGCAGCAGAGAAGCTAGGTTCATCCCTGACCGGATCTTAGCAATCCGGGCCACCCATCGTTGTTCCAAGGCCCCCAACTTCGCATTTTCCAGGTTGTTGTCAGTACGCACTAAGACTTCAGACCCAGATAAGTACTCCGCGAATCTCTCTATCATAGCCCACACCAACGCCAACAGCTCAAGCTTAAAGGAACTGTAGTTGTCCGGATTTCGCTCACAATCGTGAAGGGATCGACTTGCATACGTGATCATCTTCTCTTTTCCGTCCTGTATCTGCGACATCACAGCCCGAAGCCCGTGCAGGCTCCCATCAGTGTGGAGGATAAACGGTTCAGAGAAATCTGCATAAGCCAATTTCGGGGCTTCTGTCAGTGCCCTCTTCAGATTCTGGAAGGCTTTCTCTTGATGTTCTCCCCACCGGACAGTTTGGTTCTACGCGCCCGAGGGCACTCCCTTTAAAAGCTCCAGTAATGGGTTAAATAAAGAATAAAGTCTTTTAATGAAATAATACACAACACAGTTTTCATTATTTTTTATTGCACGCTCATCCTGCGACACCATCGATCTCCTGTAAAAAAACAAAAATAACAAACCAACACAAATCCTCCCTGTCCGATGTAGTCCAAGATAAAGAGTGTCCCACGACGAGTCCAGCTCTGCTACATCTGGATGCCAGGCTAAGCTTCCCACACTAATCACTTCCTCTCCTGTCAGATGGGAGAAAAGATGATTCATTCGGGGGTTTACCGCGAGGCTGGCAGCATTAGCTGCGGTCCCTGCAGTAAACATTAACCCTTTCAGAAGGATTACATCGGGGGACCTGACTGAACACCGGATAGGTAAGAATAATGTTACTTTATTATTTTATTTTTATTACAGGTGAACAAGGGCTTCGAATGGATTTACCTGGAAAATAAAATATGGTCAAAAACTGTTTCATTATTTCATTAAAATGATTTTTAATTAAAGTGTGTGTTTTATTTTTATTTCATACAATAGGATTAATAATTGATAGTTGTCTAATTGACAGCTCTCAATTATTAACCTGGTTTAAAGTCACCTCCTAGTGGAGAAGAGGTACTCTCACCCAGGGCAGCCTGTCCTACTGGCCCAGGGTTTGGGAGTTTAAGCTTCTCAAGGCAGAGGCCGTCTGGATGTTTCACCCAACCGCAGCAATACCGAGTTCCCTTCTCATGACTAGATTCGGGCTGCTGCTCTGTCAGCCCACTTTCATCAGTCTTCTTGGGTTTTGTTTGGGGAGCTGCTTTTGCAGGTTGAGGAACAGGTGGATTTTGGACGGTCGTGGACGGACGTGATGATTTACCCTCAGATTTCTTACGTCTGGTCCGTCTCTGGAAGCTTGGGGGGAAGACTTTGCAGAAAATGCTGAACTAGGCTTATCGAAGACCTCACAGAAGGCCAGCAGGAAGGCCGGAAGGTTCGAGGTGATGGGATCCCCAGCTTCCCACAGGTGGTTAAGCCATCTCAAGGCATCTCCTGTTAAGTAGGACATTAAGACTAGGGATGAGCGATATTGCATGAAATCGTATCGGAATTCCGATTTCCGATATTGGAAAAATATCGGATATTGGAATTTCCGATTTCCGATATCTATGCAAGTCAATGGGAGAAAAAAATCAGAATTACAAAATGACCACTACAGTGCTATATAATGGATAAAAAGGAGGGGAAACACCTCAGGATAATGGGGAAAGAGTTTGCAGACGCATAGGAGCAAAAAAATCGCTAGAAAAATGCACAGAGCGAAAACTGTAGCAGGAAAACTGATCGCCATCTTCTAATTCAATTCCCGGCTTTTGTGAAATTACAGAACCACCCGACATAAAATGACTCATGGTTTACATACAGTTAACCATGTCATTTCATGTAGTTTGATATATGGTTTTCACTAACAATTACATGAGTGTATGTGTGCAAAATTTCACACATGTAGGGGTTAATTAAAGGTGTAAATTCGTTGAAAAAAATTCAACAAATTTACACCTTTAATTAACCCCTACATGTCTGAAATTTTGCATCCATACACTCATGTAATTGTTAGTGAAAACCATATATTAAACTACATGAAATGACATGGTTAACTGTATGTAAACCATATGTCATTTCACGTCGGGTCTGTAATTTCACAAAAGCCGGCAATTGAATTAGCGGCTATTATACTATGTAGAAGTGTATGACCTATATATATATATATATATATATATATATATATATGTGTCACAATGACATGTATATATATATATATATATATATATATATGAGGTGTAAATTCGTATAAAAAAAAAGCGTGGGCTCCCACGCTATTTTCTGAACCAGACAGACAAAGCCAGCGAGTGGGGGCAGATAATATTAGCCTAGGGAGGGTGCATTTATTTAGTGCCCCCCCTGGCTACTAACATCTGCCCCCAGCCACCCTAGAAAAGGCAAATCTGTAATTAGATTTGCCCTTTCTGGCACTTTGCCCGTCTATTCCCATTGCCCTGTAGCGGTGGCGAATGGGTTAAAGCCACCTTGCTATTGAAAGGTGACTTTAAGCCAGGTTAATAATTGAGAGTTGTCAATTAGACAACTCTCAATTATTAATCCTATTGTATGAAATGGTTAAAAAAAACACACACACATTAATGAAAAATCATTTTAATGAAATAAATACACAGTTTTTGACCATCATTTATTTTACTGGTAATCCTCGATTCCCTTGTTCTCCTGAAATAAAAATAAAATAATAAAGCAACATTATTCTTACCTATCCGACGCACAGTCAGGTCCCCCGATGTAATCCTTCTGAAAGGGTTAATGTTTACTGCAGGGACCGCAGCTAATGCTGCCAGCCTCGCAGTAAACTCCCGAATGAATGAGCTCCTCTCCTGGCTGATAGGAGAGGAAGTGATTAGTGTGGAAAGCTTAATTGATTGCTTCCCACTTTCACTTCAGGTCAGCCGGGGACACCGCACAGCATCAGTGACGTCAGAGGGAATCCCGGCTGACCTGAAGTGAACTGATTAGCAAAAATAGGGGATCCCCTCAAAAAAAAATGGCGTGGGGTCCCCCTATTTTTGTTAACCAGCCAGATGAAGCAGACTACTAAGGCACGGTATTTAAGGCTGTTAAGGATCCAATATCCATGAACCTTGCAAGCCTGATAATACCAGGCTACAGCAGTCTGCTTATCTTGGTTGTTTAACAAAAATAGGGGATCCCCTCGAAAAAAAAATGGCGTGGGGGTCCCCCTATTTTTGTTAACCAGCCAAGTAAAAAGCAGACTGCTGCAGCCTGGTATTAAAAGACTGTCAAGGCCCATGGATTTTGGCCCTCAACAGCCTAAAAATACCAGCCTCAATTGTGGCACTTTACCCGGCTCTTCCACTTGCCCTGTAGCGGTGGCAAGTGGGGTAATAAGGGGTTAATGTCACATTTGATTGAACGGTGACAATAAGCCTGGTTAATAATGGAGAGGCGTCAATAAGACACCGATCCATTAATAATCATAAAGTTTGAAAATGTTTAAAAAAGACAGCCAGAATAAAGTCTTTTAATGAGATAATACACAACACAGTTTTCATTATTTTTTATTGCACGCTCATCCTGAGACGCCATCGATCTCCTGTAAAAAAACAAAAATAACAAACCAACACAAATACTCCCTGTCCGATGTAGTCCAAGATAAATAGTGTCCCACGACGAGTCCAGCTCTGCTACATCTGGATGCCAGGCTGAGCTTCCCACACTAATCACTTCCTCTCCTGTCAGATAGGAGAAAAGATGATTCATTCGGGGGTTTACTGCGAGGCTGGCAGCATTAGCTGCGGTCCCTACAGTAAACGTTAACCCTTTCAGAAGGATTACATCGGGGGACCTGACTGAACACCGCATAGGTAAGAATAATGTTACTTTATTATTTTATTTTTATTACAGGTGAACAAGGGCTTCGAATGGATTTACCTGGAAAATAAAATATGGTCAAAAACTGTTTCATTATTTCATTAAAATGATTTTTAATTAAAGTGTGTGTTTTATTTTTATTTCATACAATAGGATTAATAATTGATAGTTGTCTAATTGACAGCTCTCAATTATTAACCTGGCTTAAAGTCACCTTTCAATAGCAAGGTGGCTTTAACCCATTATTAACCGCTACAGGGCAATGGGAATAGACGGGCTAAGTGCCAGAAAGGGCGAATCTAATTATAGATTTGCCTTTTCTGGGGTGTCTGGGGGCAAATGTTAGTAGCCAGGGGGGGGCCAAAAATAATGGTCCCTCTCTGGGCTATTATTATCTGCCCCCACTCGCTTGCTTTGTCTGTCTGGTTGAGAAAATAGTGCGGGAGCCCACGCATTTTTTTTCAACGAATTTACACCTTTAATTAACCCCTACATGTGTGAAATTTTGCACACATACACTCATGTAATTGTTAGTGAAAACCATATATCAAACTACATGAAATTACATGGTTAACTGTATGTAAACCATGTGTCATTTCATGTCGGGTGGTTCTGTAATTTCACAAAAGCCGGCAATTGAATTAGCGGCTATTTTACTATGTACAGTCATGGCCAAAAGTTTTGAGAATGACACAAATATTAATTTTTACAAAGTCTACTGCTTCACTTTTTCTAATGGCAATTTGCATATACTCCAGAATGTTATAAAGAGTGATTAGCTTAACAGCAATTACTTGCAAAGTCAATATTTGGCTAGAAAATGAACTTTATCCCCCAAAACACATTTCAACATCATTGCAGCCCTGCCTTAAAAGGACCAGCTTATCTCTTTTCAGTGATTGCTCCATTAACACAGGTGTGGGTGTTGATGAGGACATGGCTGGAGATCAATCTGTCATGATTAAGTAAGAATGACACCACTGGACACTTTAAAAGGAGGCTGGTGCTTGGCATCATTGTTTCTCTTCTGTTAACCATGGTTATCTCTAAAGAAACACGTGCAGTCATCATTGCAATGCACAAAAATGGCCTAACAGGGAAGAGTATCGCAGCTAGAAAGATTGCACCTCAGTCAACAATCTATCGCATCATCAAGAACTTCAAGGAGAGAGGTTCCATTGTTGCCAAAAAGGCTTCAGGGCACCCAAGAAAGACCAGCAAGTGCCAGGACCGTCTGTTAAAAGTGTTTCAGCTGCGGGATCGGGCTACCAGCAGTGCAGAGCTTGCTCAGGAATGGCAGCAGGCAGGTGTGAGTGCATCTGTACGTACTGTGAGGCGGAGACTCTTGGAGCAAGGCCTGGTCTCAAGGAGGGCAGCAAAGAAGCCACTTCTCTCCAGAAAAAACATCATGGACAGACTGATATTCTGCAAAAGGTACAGGCAGTGGACTGCTGAGGACTGGGGTAAAGTTATTTTCTCTGATGAATCCCCTTTTCAATTGTTTGGGACATCAGGAAAACGCCTCATTCGGAGAAGACAAGGTGAGCGCTACCACCAGTCTTGTCTCATGCCAACTGTTAAGCATCCTGAAACCATTCATGTGTGGGGTTGCTTCTCAGCCAAGGGAATCGGCTCTCTCACAGTCTTGCCTAAAAACACAGCCATGAATAAAGAATGGTACCAGAATGTCCTCCAAGAGCAACTTCTCCCAACCCTCCAAGAGCAGTTTGGCGATCAACAATGCCTTTTCCAGCATGATGGAGCACCTTGCCATAAAGCAAAGGTGATAACTAAATGGCTCAGGGAACAAAACATAGAGATTTTGGGTCCATGGCCTGGAAACTCCCCAGAACTTAATCCCATTGAGAACTTGTGGTCAATCATCAAGAGACGGGTGGACAAACAAAAACCTAAAAATTCTGACAAAATGAAAGCATTGATTGTGCAAGAATGGACTGCTATCAGTCAGGATTTGGTCCAGAAGTTGATTGAGAGCATGCCAGGGAGAATTGCAGAGGTCCTGAAGAAGAAGGGTGTCATGGGTGCATCGCCACGAAGATCGTCGCGATTGCACATTCTGACTTCTCACAGCTGAGCTGCTGTTTCTTTGTGTTTGGTAATGAGAGAGTTAATTTTACCTAGCTCTTTGCTAAGACTAGGTCCAGCCTCGCCCGGCTGCTTTTGATTTTGTTCTAATTAGTTTCCTTTATATACCTGCCAGTCTGCTTGTTAGATGCCGGTGAAAGCATTCATGTAGTCTAGCAGACTGGATCGGTTCTGAGAATATTTAAGCTAAGAGTTCCTTAGTTGTTTTTACTCTTACAGCTTATAGTTTATCTCTGAGACCTTAGGTGTTCCTACTGTGTGTGAGTGTTGTATGTAAGACTTTATTTACTTTATTTCTTGTCTGTCTTGTATGTCTTTCTGTTCATTAACCGTTACCTGTTCATTCCCTTTGGTGGTAATCAGGGTCCTTCTTAGGACTAGATTACAGTTGGCTGGGATTGATAGGAGACAGGGTTTACGCTGGTGGCCTGGACCTCTGTACCTTTAACAGTACCTCCAGGTAGAGGGATTAGTTAGGACCCCAGTGTAGGGTCAGCATAGACCCCGGTCACCCTCTAGCCGGAGACGGCGTATAACGGATTCCGTATTGACCCACTGGACATTCTGTCAGGTAATTCTATGTTATCATATATCTATGCGCATGTTATATAGTATGTTGCCCATTTGATATAGATTACTTACATCACATATATATATATATCTGCTATACAGCGTGACATTTTCACCGGCCATACTAAAGATTCTCCCCAGCTGTCATGGATCCAGTAGCCCAGCTGGCCCGGCAGTTGCAGGGGTTGTCCATGGAGTTTGCAGACATTAAGTCCAAGGTTTTGTCCCCCCCGGAGCAAACCAGATCTGAACCTAAGGTTGCTCTCCCGGACAGGTTCACTGGTGGGCGGGACAAATTTTTTACCTTCCGGGAGGCATGTAAATTGTACTTTCGGCTGCGGCCTCGGTCATCTGGGAGTGAAGAGCAGAGGGTGGGAATTGTTATCTCGCTCTTACAAGGGGACCCTCAATCTTGGGCGTTCTCTATTCCTCCAGGCTCCCCAGATCTCCAGTCAGTGGATCGATTTTTTACTGCCCTGGGTCTGGTATATGATGATCCGGATCGAGTCTCCCTTGCTGAAACAAAGTTACGTAAAATACGGCAAGGAAATCGTCCAGCGGAGGAATATTCTTCTGAGTTCCGTAGATGGGCAACAGATACTCAGTGGAATGACCCAGCTCTTAGGAGCCAGTTTTGTCAAGGGTTGTCTGACAAATTAAAAGATGTGTTGGCTCAGTATGATTCTCCTCCATCACTGGAGGCTGCTATGGCCCTTGCTATTCGCATGGATAGACGAATTCGGGGAAGACGCGAGGTAACTCCGCCTCCCGTGATGACTCCACCTACTACTAAAGTCCCTTATACTGAAGTTCCCCTGGTCTGTTCTGAGGAGCCCATGCAGTTGGGAGGGACATCATTTTGTAGGAGGGAATCGGCGGTGCACCGCAAGACTAGAAGGTGTTTCTTTTGCGGGAGAGAGGGACATTTTGTTGGGGGGTGTCCATCCCGGGCCTCTTTGAGCAAAGGAGTTAACCTGGGAGTGTGTATTTCGTCCCCAAATCCCTCTCAGTTTCTCGTGCCTGCGGAGGTGGTGATTGGTACTAGAACTGAGAGGATTTCTGTTTTTCTTGATAGTGGGTCCGGGGCTAATCTGGTGGACGCTCGGTTTGCCCAGGTGCATGGTATGCAACTGAGTGTATTGGCCAAACCAGTCCCTATAGTCTCTATTGATTCTAGACCTCTCGGTCAAGGTAGCTTGGTACAAGCTGTTCATAACATAGATCTTCGAGTAGGGGCAATACATAAAGAGCAATTGTCTTGTTATGTGTTGGAGGGTCTACCTACTCCTATTGTGTTGGGACTTCCTTGGTTGGCTAAACATAACCCAGTGATTGATTGGCAATCCAGAAAGATAAGCCAGTGGGGTGAATTTTGCAGGAATAACTGCATGAGCACGGTCATCGGTGCGGTTGTGCCTAGGACTTTGCCTCCTTTTCTGGAGGACTTTGGGGAGATGTTCTCAGAGGAGGGGTGTAAAGAGTTTCCTCCTGATCGCGCATATGACTGCTCAATAAAGTTGCTTCCTGATGCCTTATCTCGTACTTTCCCAAGGGCCGGGAAGACGGATGATCCGGTTCCTATTCCTCAGGAGGGAGTTGTAGTGTCAGCTGTATGCTCTGAGCTTGAGGGGGAGGTATTGGGGGCTCAGGGGGACGCCCCTGTGGGACTTTCAGGGAGACTGATAGTTCCAGATCGCTTAAGACTGAAGGTTACGGGGAACCGTTACAAACGGATGGCTGATAGGAGGAGAGTTTCTGGTCTAGATCTGAAGGTGAACGATCTGGTTTGGTTGTCTACCAGGAATATAAAACTTAAAGTTTCCTCCTGGAGGTTGGGTCCCAGATTCATCGGGCGTACAGGATCAGTTCCATAATTAATCCTGTGGCATTTCGTCTGGACCTCCCTCCTACGTTTAAAATTCATAATGTGTTTCACAAGTCATTACTTAAAAAGTATGTGGCACCAGTCATACCGTCACCTCTACCTCCTCCTTCAGTGGTAGTCAATGATAACGTGGAATTTCATGGGTCGAAAATCATTGACTCACGTCTCAGTCGCCGATCCCCTCAGTACTTAGTTCATTGGAGGGGGTATGGTCCTGAGGAGAGGACGTGGGTCCCTGCGTCTGATGCTAACGCAGATCGATTGGTTCGGACCTTTCACACAACTTACCCGGACAGACCTGGTCATGAGGGTCCGGAGGCCCCTCGTAGAAGGGGGGGTACTGTCATGGGTGCATCGCCACGAAGATCGTCGCGATTGCACATTCTGACTTCTCACAGCTGAGCTGCTGTTTCTTTGTGTTTGGTAATGAGAGAGTTAATTTTACCTAGCTCTTTGCTAAGACTAGGTCCAGCCTCGCCTGGCTGCTTTTGATTTTGTTCTAATCAGTTTCCTTTATATACCTGCCAGTCTGCTTGTTAGATGCCGGTGAAAGCATTCATGTAGTCTAGCAGACTGGATCGGTTCTGAGAATATTTAAGCTAAGAGTTCCTTAGTTGTTTTTACTCTTACAGCTTATAGTTTATCTCTGAGACCTTAGGTGTTCCTACTGTGTGTGAGTGTTGTATGTAAGACTTTATTTACTTTATTTCTTGTCTGTCTTGTATGTCTTTCTGTTCATTAACCGTTACCTGTTCATTCCTTTGGTGGTAATCAGGGTCCTTCTTAGGACTAGATTACAGTTGGCTGGGATTGATAGGAGACAGGGTTTACGCTGGTGGCCTGGACCTCTGTACCTTTAACAGTACCTCCAGGTAGAGGGATTAGTTAGGACCCCAGTGTAGGGTCAGCATAGACCCCGGTCACCCTCTAGCCGGAGACGGCGTATAACGGATTCCGTATTGACCCACTGGACATTCTGTCAGGTAATTCTATGTTATCATATATCTATGCGCATGTTATATAGTATGTTGCCCATTTGATATAGATTACTTACATCACATATATATATATATCTGCTATACAGCGTGACAAAGGGTCCACACTGCAAATATTGACTTGCTGCATTAACTCATTCTAACTGTCAATATAAGCTTTTGTTACTCATATGTTTGCAATTATTATATTTCTGTCTGTGCTAAAAACATCTGTCAAACACACATAAAAACCAGAGGGCAGCAGATCATGTGAAAATATAATATTTGTGTCATTCTCAAAACTTTTGGCCATGACTGTAGAAGTCTATGAACTATAAATATATATATATACATGTCACAATGACATGTATATATATATATATATATATGTATTCTGTGTGTATCTATCTAGTCAGCAATTCTTCAGCTCCTGATTAGCTTCACGGAGCGCTCAGAGGCTGAAGGATTATTATGGGATTTCCGATTTCCGATGTGAAAAAAATATCGGAATCGGAAATCGGAATTCCGATTTAGCAAATATCGGGCCAATTTCCGATATTGCAATATCGGAAAGCTCATCCCTAGTTAAGACTCCTACTTTGACCCGATCAGAGAGAAGTTGGTGAGCATAGCAGTTGAAGTATCGCAAGCACTGGTCCACTAACAAACGGCACTGCTTTGGATCCCCATGGTATCTTGGCGGATCCGCCGGGATGGATATAGGTTGAGAAATTACATGTGCAGGAACTATGAGTGGGCTGGAGCAGAGAAGACCTGGATTTCGGATGGGAAAAAAAATTATTCGGTTGATCATACTGGCAAAAAAAAAAATCATCTTCCTCCGAGAGCGAAGGACCATGGGACTCAGCGGGGACCAAGGCCTGAGAAAACTGTAACGCTCGCGTCCTGGCGGGGCGGCGCAAGCGTGGGAATGTAGCTCCACTGTGCCAGAAACTAGACTACCCTGGAAGGGGCTTGACTAAGCAGCTACCTTGGTGTTCGCTGGAGCCTCTGATGGTGAGGTCAGGCTTGTGAGGCAGGTAGCTGCCAGATACCACTCCAGGGCGGTGTCTGGCTGTAGCAGCTGACCTCACTGGGGAACAGAACTCTAATGACAGGTGCGGGTAAGTACACACGGACAAGACAGGCAGGTGGGCACGGCTGACACTCTGGCAGGCAGGCGGGCTCGACCTGGACAGTAGGGACAGGAACTGACTCGGAAGGGACAGGAACACGGGCAGGCATGAGTGGGATATGGGAGCTGGTAGAGACCTGTTCAGACTGGAATAGCAGGAACTGATTCGGGAAGGACTGGAACACGGACTAATATGAGTGGTATATGGAAACAGGTAGGTACCTGTTCAGACTGGACGAGCTGGAATTGATTCATGAAAGACAGTTACACAGACAGGTATGAGTTGTGTGTGGAAACAGGTAAGAACCAGTTCAGACTGGAAGGACAAAGGCCCGCAGGAAGTGGAACGGTAGCAGAGCAAAACCACAAGGAGCGGAAAGGAAGCAAAGCAGAACCGCAAGGAGTGGAACGGGACCAAAGAAGAACCACAAGGAGGGGAGCAGAGAGCAGAGCAGAACCGCAAGGAGCGGAGCAGAGAGCAGAGATGAGCAGGGCAGAGCCGCAGGTTGCGGCGAGCAGAACGGGCAGAGCCGCAGGTAGCAGTGAGCAGAACAGGGCAGAGCCACAGGTAGCGGCGAGCAGAACAGGGCAGAGCCGCAGATAGCGGCGAGCAGAACAGGGCAGAGCCGCAGATAGCGGCGAGCAGAACAGGGCAGAGCCGCAGGTTGCGGTGAGCAGAACAGGGCAGAGCCGCAGGTAGCGGTGAGCAGAACAGGGCAGAGCTGCAGATTGCGGTGCAGAGAGCAGAATAGGGCACAGCCACAGGTAGCGGAGAGCAGGGCAGAGCTGGAGTAAACGCAAGGATACACACAGCAGGTAGCAAAGGCTACAGACAAGGATACAGATAGATACTTGTATATGACTCAGTTCAGACAGGGTCAGGTACGGGAACAGGTATAGACTCAAAGATACAGGCCTGAGCATGCAGCCCTCAGGGAGGTGGAAAAACAAGACACAAGGAACACAGAAACGGGCCTGGATATGCAGCCTCCAGGGAGGCGGAAACAAGACAAACAGAAACGGGTCTGAGTATGCAGCCCCCAGAGAAGGCAGAAAAACAGGACAGAACCTGGCAACTCAGTAGCAATACATTGACTGAAATAGAGCGTTGCTTAGGCATCCTCCTATGGGAAGGGATGCCTTTAGTACCTGATGCCTCATGGCAATTGGCTGGGGACACCTTAGGAAGGTGCACACTGTCTATAAGACTCAGGAAGTGCCGGGCCGCTGCCCTAAGCATACAGTCAGGAAGTATGCAGAAAGCAAGGACATGAGGTTCACAGCAAGGAGCAAGCAGAGGAAAGAACTCACAGCATGGCCCGAAGTGGTGAGTAAGAGAGATGGGAAGCCATGCAGTGATGCTGGCAGGGAATATTACATAAGCCTGTAATACTGACTTGTAAGTTAGAATTTAATATAACATATTGTGCTCTTATCCTTGATGACTAGTGATGTTTGCTGATATGCTAATTATACAATGTCTAGGTCAGATAATTTGTTGATTTTTAAACCAGAGAGGAAAATCTATGTAATTAGATTACATAATCAAACAAAGCGACTTGGTCGTCACTATTCTTCCCCTTATCTATGATGCTGAACTGAAGGACACTTTTAAGCATAAAAAGAGGTGATATGTCTCTAAGAGACAGAGAAACATACAGAGATTCAGCCAAGACATCCAAACACCAAAGGACCAGAGACAGGACAGCAGCCAATACATCATAGCTCCATCACGAGGGACACAAATCTATCATTCTACAGGAAACAACCAAGGGGACCTCGGCCTCGGTTGGAAGAATACAGATCTGCTCCATTGACCATTGCTGAACCATGGATACATTAGGAGAAAGCCAGAATTGGGACCTGGTGGTCATCTGGCTCCATAAAGAAGTTCAAAGAATCCAGGTTGTGACCCTCCAGTCAACTGGACTTGTACCTGAATGGACTTTCATCTTCCTACGCTTGTCGTTAACTCCTTTCTGGGTGCGTGCCACAGACAGGGTAGTCGACCCTAGAAGATGAAGCCAGGTTGTGACCCTCAGGTCAACTGGCCTTGAATCTGAATGGATGGTCATTGTAAGGTTCTTTGTCTCTGTTGACATGTTCCTTGAAACTCAGTTTTCCGTCGGCCATTTTGCTTTCTGTCTTTCTGCTGCTCTTGCCCTCAGTTAATATGGAGTTTTCAGTTTTCATGTTCCCGCCCTGATTCTTCCCTCTTGCTTCTTAAGCAGCCTCAGCTGAACAATCAGTGCTCCTGAATCAAGCCTCAGTCAGTCTGTGACCTGACTCCTGGAAACCTTGGACTTGTACTCCAGCTATTCCCTACTGAGGAACCTTGGAACACTTTTGGACTCTGGAAACCTGCTGTTTGGTGAATCCATATTTGCAGAGGAATTACGGTACAGAGAAGAGATCCTGAACCTGCTTTGGAGATTTATTGTAGTGCTTGAAGTTACTCTGGCCTGCTGTATCTCCTGTCGCTGTTCCTGCAAACTGTGTGAACTTTTCAGCTTGCTTGTATGAAGTAATACAAGTCATTTCATTTCAACCTATGTCTCCTGTGTTTTCCTCGCACCCAAGCACAAGACGCTATAGGAACTGAACTGTACACTATACATGACAAGATTCAGGAGCCAATGTTTAGTGTCTGCTGGGTCTGGGAAAGCCGTGTCTGCTGTGACTGTGGATATCAGATGTCCGTTTAATACCTTATGTGATGACAGTGGTTGTGACTTCTCACAACCATTCCAGGTGAGCGCATTCCCTTAAAATTTTACTCTGGAGTGTTACCACAGGTAAACACTATTGTTTTTTTTTTTTTTCCTTTCCTCTTCTCCTTCCAGCACTTCTGCCTTAAAAGATCTGGAAGATGGAGGCCCGCATAAAGGAACTTTCAGATGTACAGACTTTAAAAACCTGTTTTGCAAGCCTACAGGACCTCACTAATCATAATTTGCAAGTGTTTGGACAGACTACCCAGGAATTGCGAGCCAGGATTGAGGCTCTAGAGGAACGAGCCCAGGCTCCTGCCATAACCCCGAGTTCTGGGATCCCCAAATTACCTCCTTTTCGTTTTGGCGGTGAACGTGAGAAATTCAGGGGATTTATTAATCAATGCAATTTATTTTTCTCTGCACATGCTTCACAATTTCCCACTGAACGATCCAAAGTGCTTACTATAATCATGTTGCTTACCAATAAGGCTTTGATGTGGGCAAACCCTCTGATTGAGACTGAGGATGATTGTTTGAATCACCTTGATGCTTTTATTTCAGCCATGGGGCAGGTGTTTGATGACCCCAATCGAGGTGCAACAGCTGAAGCAGCCATGTTAACTTTGCGCCAAGGTAAGCGTTCAGTAGCCGAATATGCCCTGGATTTCAGGAGATGGGCTCTTGATACCACTTGGGACACTTCCGCTAAAAAATCTATTTTTCGGAAAGGGTTGTCTCCACTGATTAAGGATTAACTTGCTCGTGCCGACCCTCTCACTGCGTTAGGTGACTTTATTAACTATTGTATCCGTATTGATGCTCGTCTGACTGAACGCAGACAAGAGAGATGGTTCGAAAATAATCGCACTAACCTTTTACTACCTCCCTCCTCAGCTAAGGAACCTTTGAGTAGGATCACAAGGGAACCAGAACCTGAACCCATGCAGGTGGACTCTTTACAAAGACAGGTTAGTGATGCACGCAAAGAACATCGTATAAAGGAAAATCTATGTTTCTACTGTGGTAAGTCAGGGCACTTCATTATAAACTGCCCAGCCGTTCTCGTAAGACTACTGCAGCAGTCATTCACTGTGAGTGTTGTGAGAGGAGCTCTGTCATGTCCGAGCCTCAGGCTCCAGAGAGATCTGCTGCAAGAGATTTTGATTTCTCGGACTTAAACTCTGTTAGTTCTGGGGACGATGACGGTATAAACGCTGCAATTTTTCAAGTTTCCTCAGCGGTGTCCCAGCTGAGTTGTAAAAGAAACAATTCTCATTGCTTCCTTTCCATCAAACTCTGGGTTGACTAAGTCTGGGTGTCTAGCTCTGCTATGATCGACTCAGGAGCAAGTGGAAATTTTATGGATATCTCCTTTGCTCTGAAACAGGGGATACGTTCAGTGAAGAAGGCTACTCCAGTACAGATGGAGACTGTGGATGGCTCTCTACTGACTTCTGGACCAGTGGATCAAGAAACAGAGCCTTTGAGGGTCCTTATGGGTAAAGATCATCAGGAGAAAATGTCTTTTATGCTTATCTCTTCTCCCCACTTTCCATTATTCTAGGGCTACCATGGCTGCAGGCGCAGAATCCTACGATTAACTGGGAGACCAAGGAATTACACTTTCCGGAGAAACAGATGAGTCAAGGAGTTTCAGCTTGCTCTGTTCCTAAAGGAACCATGTCAGTCCCTGAACTACCAGCTGTATACCAGGACTATGTGGATTTATGTGACAAGAAGAACGCTGATCAGCTTCCTCCTCACCGTCTATATGATTGTCCAATTGAATTATTGCCTGGAGCCGAGATACCTTTTGGTAAGATCTACCCCCTAGCGGGGCCCGAGCTAAAAGCTTTGAAGGATTATATAGACGAAAATTTAGCCAAGGGCTTCATACGCCCCTCTTCATCTCCCGCAGGTGCACCCATCTTCTTTGTGAAGAAGAAAGATGGATCTCTGAGACCCTGCATAGACTATAGGGAACTCAATAAGGTTACTATTAGAAACCGTTATCCATTGCCTTTAATCCCTGAGTTGTTGGAGAGAGTGCGGCATGCCAAAATTTTCTCTAAACTGGATCTCCGTGGGGCCTATAACTTGGTCCGTATTAGACCTGGGGATGAATGGAAGACTGCTTTCAGGTCACGCTATGGACACTTTGAATATCTAGTTATGCCTTTTGGTCTGAGTACCGCCCCAGCCACTTTCCAACACTTCGTGAATGATATCTTCAGGGATCTCCTAGATACATTTGTGGTGATTTATCTGGATGATATTCTAATTTTTTCTAACTCCACAGAGGAACATCATGGACATGTGAGAATGGTCTTAGAACGCCTAAGACAAAACCATCTCTACATCAAACTTGAAAAATGTGAATTCCATAGGACCGAAATTCAATTTCTGGGGTATGTACTATCTACGCAAGGGATTAGTGTGGATGGAAGCAAGACCCAAGCCATCAAGGATTGGCCAATTCCTAGAAATGTGAAGGAGGTGCAGCGTTTCATCGGGTTTGCCAACTTCTATAGACGTTTCATTAAGAATTTTTCTGAGGTAGTGTCACCTATCACCCAACTTACCCGGAAACAGTCTAGGTTCTCCTGGACCCCGCAAGCTCAGGAATCATTTTCCTGTTTAAAGGATAAATTTACCACCGCACCTATCTTAGTACATCCCAACCCCGAGCTTGCCTTCATAATAGAGGTGGATGCTTCAGACTGTGCCGTTGGAGCTATACTCTCTCAGAGAACAGGTGAGAAGAATGTCTTGCATCCCTGTGCCTTCTTTTCCCAGCAGTTGTCTTCGGCTGAGAGGAACTACGATGTGGGCAATAGAGAATTGTTGGCCATTATTGCCGCCTTCAAGGAATGGAGACACCTTCTTCAGGGAGCTGCACAGCAAATAGTCGTCCTGACAGACCATCGTAACCTTGAATTTATCAGGTCGGCTAAGTGCCTGACTCCTGTCCAGGCTCGCTGGAATCTTTTCCTAAACCAATTTAATTTTGTCATTTCTTATAGACCAGGATCGCGCAATGGAAAGGCTGATGCACTCTCTAGGATTCATTCAGCAGAGACACGTCCACTTACAGCTCCTAAGACTATTCTTCCTGACTCTAGATTCCTGGGAGTGATTCATAATCAAGACCTACTTAAGGACATCAAGGAAGCATACCATGCGGATTCTTTGTTGGCTCAACCCCCAAGGGACGTAAGTCTTGTCTTTAAGAATGGTGTGTGGATTCAGGGACAACGTCTGTATATACCTGAAACAGTCAGATTGAGAGTATTGCAACTCATCCACGATTCCAAGATAGCCGGGCATAGGGGAATTCTAAAGACACAAGAATTTCTTTCTCGTTTCTTTTGGTGGCCCACTTACAGGAAAGATGTCTTAAACTATGTCACTTCATGTGAAGTCTGTGCAAGATGCAAAACACCTCGCTCCTCACCAACTGGTCTGTTGCAACCTCTTCCCACCCCGTCCCGCCCGTGGGGATCCATTTCTATGGACTTCATTGTGGAGTTACCAACCTCTCAAGGGAAGAACACCATTCTAGTGGTGGTTGACCGTCTAACAAAGGCAGCTCATTTTATCCCTTGTGTCGGCTTACCCACTGCAAAACAGACATCAGACTTGATGATTAAGAATGTGTTTCGCTTACATGGAGTACCGGATGAGGTCATTTCGGATCGAGGGGTGCAATTCACTTCAAGGTTTTGGCAAAATTTCTGTGCAGCATTGGACATTAAAGTAAACCTTTCTTCTGCTTTTCATCCCCAGACTAATGGACAGACAGAACGAACCAATCAGACCCTGGAGCAGTATCTCCGCTGTTTTATCTGCCACCTACAGGATGATTGGGTGGATCTACTTCCACTGGCTGAGTTCTCTTATAACAACTCTCAGAGCGCCTCCACTAAGCAGTCTCCTTTTTACTCCAATCTAGGTTATCATCCTAACATTCTTCCTCGATTTCCCATAGATACGCCCTTGCCAGCAGTGGCTGAAAGAATCACTTCTTTACAAAAGAATATGGATCTTCTAAAGGAAAATCTAGAATTGGCTCAGGAAAGGTACAAGAAAGCAGCAGATAAATTTCGTAAACCTGCACCAGCTTTCAAGGTAGGAGATTTGGTCTGGCTGTCAACCAGAAATCTTAAATTAAAGATTCCATCGTCTAAATTGGGACATAAGTACATTGGACCTTATAAGATCAATAAGATTATAAGTGCTGTTGCTTGTCGTCTTCAACTGCCCAGAACTATGAGAATCCACCCTGTCTTTCATGTATCCCTACTAAAGGCTGCAACACCCAATACGTTTCCTGGACGTTCTTCTCCTTGCCCTGACCCAGTGCTGGTCGATGGTCAGGAAGAATTTATGGTGGAAAGGATTCTAGATTCCAGGTTGTACAGAAATCAGTTGCAATATTTGATTAAATGGCAGGGCTACCCAGTGGAGGACAACTCATGGGAACCAGTCAATAATGTAAATGCTCCTCGCCTGCTCCGCCAGTTTCATCAGAGGTACCCTGACAAGCCTGGTCTGAGGTCATCCGGAGGTTGTCCCTAAGGGGGGAGTAATGTAAGGTTCTTTGTCTCTGTTGACATGTTCCTTGAAACTCAGTTTTCCGTCGGCCATTTTGCTTTCTGTCTTTCTGCTGCTCTTGCCCTCAGTTAATATGGAGTTTCCAGTTTTCATGTTCCCGCCCTGATTCTTCCCTCTTGCTTCTTAAGCAGCCTCAGCTGAACAATCAGTGCTCCTGAATCAAGCCTCAGTCAGTCTGTGACCTGACTCCTGGAAACCTTGGACTTGTACTCCAGCTATTCCCTACTGAGGAACCTTGGAACACTTTTGGACTCTGGAAACCTGCTGTTTGGTCAATCCATGTTTGCAGAGGAATTACGGTACAGAGAAGAGATCCTGAACCTGCTTTGGAGATTTATTGTAGTGCTTGAAGTTACTCTGGCCTGCTGTGTCTCCTGTCGCTGTTCCTGCAAACTGTGTGAACTTTTCAGCTTGCTTGTATGAAGTAATACAAGTCATTTCATTTCAACCTATGTCTCCTGTGTTTTCCTCGCACCCAAGCACAAGACGCTATAGGAACTGAACTGTACACTATACATGACAGTCATCTTCCTACGATTGTTGTTATCTCCTCTCTGTGTGCGGTAGTCGACCCTGAAAGCTCTGCAAAACAGCTGCCATTATCCCGTCGAGTCAGCGGAAGGTTGGGACTCTGTAATGTGCACCATCTTGGGGTATTTTGCTGCGATTGCTCTACTTGTTATCTGCCTATTTTGTGGTTCAATAAAGCATTGCCACACTGTTTTACCCTCACCCTGTGTTGTCTGAGTAGCGTTATGCCCACGTTAAAAGGAGAGTTCGGTCCATACGGTTCTGGCTAATGGACCGGGGCGCCCTCCGACCCCCCGTATCGCGACACAGGACTTCCCCAGATATGATGCTCACAATGGCGCTGTGGTATGTTTATCTCCTTGGAGACAGCAGGTTTTGAAAGGCACGCAAATGTTTTGGGATATCATGCTCGTGGTGGCCCGGTCTCCCCTGAGCAGTTTGATGAACTAAAACACAGGTCTGCACTTTAGAGCAGGTTTAAACTGCCCTGTACTAAAGGTAACTATGGCCAGTAATCTTCTTACATGGCATGTGGGGATAGAATAGCGAGGACACCAGGTGTATTATTGATATCGGGATTGTCACCTTGGGGATGATACATAGTGCAGTGGGTGGAACATATTTGGGGTAGAAGCGAGGTCGGACGCCCTTAATGGTAGGGTTCCAAGATATAAACCTACATGGAAGCATGGTGGATCTCTCCCCATTTTTTGCAGTGAGGTGCCAGCACTTCGTACCTTGAAAAACACTCACCACGGTGGCATGTTTATCCTTTTATTTACTATATTTGATTTTGACACTTTGCAGTTTATAGACTCTGAGGCACTTTATGCCTTATGGATTTGTGAGCAATTAAAGGCCTCATATAACTTGTCTTTATTCCCCTTTGCGAGTACACCTCCCTGATGACGTCTCACTACTGAGAAAGTAACGAGCCAGGAGGGTTTTTTTTGTCTGGTAAATTGTATGAGATATACGTGAGGTATACTTAGGTACTGCTCTTGTAAGGACCTGGGCATATACACATATACATGTGGCACGACAAGGGAGATATATACAGTACAGACCAAAAGTTTGGACACACCTTCTCATTCAAAGATTTTTCTGCATTTTCATAGCTATGAAAATTGTAGAATCACAGTGAAGGCATCAAAACTATGAATTAACACATGTGGAATTATACATTACACTTTACAAAAAAGTGTGAAATAACTGAAAATATGTCTTATATTCTAGGTTCTTCAAAGTAGCCAACCTTTTGCTTTGATTACTGCTTTGCACGCAGAAAAGGTGAACGGATGGACTCTACATGCCTGGTTCCCACCGTGAAGCATGGAGGAGGTGGTGTGATGGTGTGGGGGTGCTTTGCTGGTGACACTGTTGGGGATTTATTCAAAATTGAAGGCATAGTGAACAAGAATGGCTACTACTGCATCCTGCAGCGGCATGCTATTCCATCCGGTTTGCGTTTAGTTGGACCATCATTTATTTTTCAACAGGACAATGACCCCAAACACACCTCCAGGCTGTGTAAGGGCTATTTGGCCAAGAAGGAGAGTGTTGGGGTGCTACGCCAGATGACCTGGCCTCCACAGTCACCAGACCTGAACCCAATCGAGATGGTTTGGAGTGAGCTGGACCGCTCACCGCTTCAATTTTGAATAAATCCCCAACAGTGTCACCAACAAAACACCCCACACCATCACACCACCTCCTCCATGTTTCACGGTGGAAACCAGGCATGTAGAGTCCAGCTGTTCACCTTTTCTGCGTGCAAAGCAGTAATCAAAGCAAAAGGTGGCTACTTTGAAGAACTTAGAATATAAGACATATTTTTAGTTGTTTCACACTTTTTTGTAAAGTGTAATGTATAATTCCACATGTGTTAATTCATAGTTTTGATGCCTTCAGTGTGATTCTACAATTTTCATAGTCATGAAAATACAGAAAAATCTTTGAATGAGAAGGTGTGTCCAAACTTTTGGTCTGTACTGTATAACAACTGAGATTTGCTGTCGATGAAACTCCATAGAATTTAACACCCATACAGCACCAATAGGTAACTTTTTTCTTCTTTTTATGCACTATGGCACCTTGTATATGACATTGTCTGACATACACATGACACCAACTGACATTGATTATTGAATATTGTAGTACTAATGTAGGCCCTTTGTTGTGGGTCTGCATCTTTGCTTTGTCTTGCCTGAGTCAATCCTAATTTGTATGATTATTATTAAAAGTTATATTTTAATCCCTTCACCCCCCCCAAGTCAGTTTTCACCTTGGACAATATATGGGTCCTTTGCAGTCCAGTAACTGATCAGTACACACAATTCCATCTGCTTTTGAGACAGAAGTGGGTCCCCATTTCACTTGGGTCCCTGTGTGGTTTCACAGGCTGTACCAATGGTATGTCCATTCCTGAGTTGGTTTATACAAGACTTCATACAAACCAGGGCCAGCTCAGGTGTCACCTGCGATAGAGCTTTCTTTGAACATTGACCACAATGAAGCTTTTAGTTTTTCAAGGGACTAAGACTGTTTAGCAAAAGTTAGAACATTACTGAAGAAGAGAAATGAATAGAGTTATCTTACATCACACTGGAGTAAAATTTTGCAAATCAGGGATACAAAAACAATGGTGACCTCAATGAGTCCTACATGTCAGAGGAAGATGCAAGAGCAAAAGATGTTCTTCATCGTGTTAACCCCACAAAATAGTCCCCTGGACCCTTGTGATATAAAAATGCTGACCAAGAGGGTGGGTGCGATACCATACACAACATGTGGACAAGTGCTGCGCTGTTCAAAGAAGACGGCAGACACTTTTGGAACCTCTTTAAAGTGACTGCTCAAAAGCGGTTCATATTGTAATTTCCACTTAGTGCAACTGGGTCACTTATAAACAGGAAAGAAGTCTAGTAATAATCGTAATTCCAGCATGGTTGTCATAAAATATACATGTAAAGTTACCTGTGTACACCCAGTTGATAATTGTGGAAGCTGATACATCAATATTTGGATAATACAGCGCTGAAATAAAGCACAAATAAAATAAATCTTAAGTAAAACTGAAACATTTTTCTCATTATAAAATACTCCACCATGAAATAACAAAGCCAGAGCATCTTTTACTCACAGCAACCTTGCATTGTGTTGTTCCTCTATTACTCAGGGACGTGTAAGAATAAATTACATAATTGGTACTCTCATTCCACTTTTCAACGTGGAGAATCCCCAACCAGCCTGGTACTGTCTAGTCACACTGCAGGTCTTCACACAAGGGTAGGCGCAGAGGTGGGACCCGCATCTATCAGGCATTAATAACACATCCTCTTAATATGCCACCAAAGGTTCCAGGTGAGAATGTCTTTTTAAAGGTTCCTGGCAATAAATGAATGAACCCAGGATTTCCATAAGCTCAGAATTTTAATAAAGGCGACTATTGTATTTAACACAAATCTATTGTATACCCTGAGCAGCTTTTGAAGCCTCACTTAGCTTTAGACACTAGGGGAGGCAAAAGGGGAAAAGCAAATTGGGTGTGTTCCTTACGTTCCGCAATAATGGACGGTGGATCTCCCAGATAGTACCCAACTTCTTCTCCAGAGAGGACATTGAGCAGGCTGCTAGCCGTCGCACCATTTAATGCATTGCTATAATTCTTCACAACGTAGATCAGGGTAAGAATTTGGTTTTCTTTGGATGTGCTCAAAATCTATCAAATGACAGAAAATAAATATTATTAAAGTAAGTAACTAATTTAATTATTGATGTAATACAGACATTGCAAAATGAAATTGGGCAGACTAGACAGCAGTGTAGCTAAAGGAAAGAAGTGCTGCGTGGCAGAAGTGTTGGGCATCTCCACCAAGCCATTGTGTCTTGGATAATGTACCAAATATATACAGCAGATCAGGTGATGTGTACTTGTGTAATGACGGAGGGTGCGGCCTAAGGATACAACAACCTTTATCAATGTGTGCAGAATTAATAGGTAGCTTGTTTTTATCAAGCAAAATGGGCTAAAAGAAGAAATGTAACTGACTCTGAAAAGTCAAAGATTGTTACTAATTTAACAGAGCGATGCAGCACTCTTGAAAATACTAAGATATTTGGACGTAATCATAGAACCATCAAAAATTTTGTTGCAAATAGTCAACAGAATCGCAAAAAACATGTTGAGACAAAAAACACACACATTAACTGCCAAAATTGTGAGAAGAATCAGATGTGAAATGATCAGGAAGCCATTATCCTCCAGTGCTGTCATATTCCAGAACTGCAGCCTCCCTGGAGGCCTACAAGTACAAGGTGTTCAGTGCTCAGAGACATGGCCGAGGTGAGGGAGGCTGAACCCGACCACCACTGAGCAAGACACAGAAGTACAGGGTGTTCAGTGCTCAGAGACATGGCCAAGGTGAGGGAGGATGAAACCTGACCACTGAGCAAGACACAGAAGTACAAGGTGCTGAGTGTTCAGAGACATGGCCGACGTGAGGAAGGCTGAAACCTGACCACTGAGCAAGACACAGAAGTACAATGTGTTCAGTGCTCACTGTCATGGCCGAGGTGAGAAAGGCTAAACCCAACCACCAGAGAATAAGACACAGAAGTACAAGGTGTTCAGTGCTCAGAAACATGGCCAAGGTGGAGAAGGCTGAAAACTGACCACCACTGAGCAAGACACAGAAGTACAAGGTGTTCAGTGTTCAGAGACATGGCCGACATGAGGAAGGCTGAAACCTGACCACAGAACAAGACAAAGAAGTACAATGTGTTCAGTGCTCACTGACATGGCCGAGGTGAGAAAGGCTGAACCCAACCACCACAGAACAAGACACAGAAGTACACGGTGTTCAGTGCTCAAAGACATGGCCGAAGTGAGTGAGGATGAAACCTGACCACCACCACCACTGAGCAAGACACAGAAGTACGAGGTGTTCAGTGCTCAGAGAGATGGCTGAGGTGAGGGAGGCCGAAATCCGACCACCACTGAGCAAGACACAGAAGTACAAGGTGTTCAGTGCTCAGAGACATGGCCGAGGTTAGGAGGGCTGAAACCCGACCACCACAGAACAAGATACAGAAGTACAAGGTGTTCAGTGCTCATACACATGGCCGAGGTGAGGAAGGCTGAAAGCCAACCACCACAGAACAAGGCACAGAAGTACAAGGTGTTCAGTGCTCAGAGACATGGCCGAGGTGGGGAAGGCTGAAACCTGACCACAACTGAGCAAGACACAGAAGTACAAGGTCTTCAGTGCTCAGAGACATGGCTGAGGTAAGGGAGGATGAAACCCAACCACCACTGAGCGAGACACATAAGTGTAAGGTGTTCAGTGCTCAGAGACATGGCCGAGGTAAGGAAGGTTGAAACCGGACCACCACAGAACAAGATACAGAAGTACAAGGTGTTCATGCTTATAGACATGGCCGAGGTGAGGGAGGCTGACACCCAACCACCACTGAGCAAGACACAGAAGTAAAAGGTGTTCAGTGCACAGAGACATGGCCGAGGTGAGGAAGGCTGAAAGCTGACCACCACAGAACAAGATACAGAAGTACAAGGTGTTCAGTGCTCAGAGTCATGGCTGAGGTTAGGGAGGCTGAACCCGACCACCATTGAGAAAGACACAGAAGTACAAGGTGTTCAGTGCTCAGAGACATGGCTGAGATGAGGAAGGCTGAAAGCCGACCACCACAGAACAAGATACAGAAGTACAAGGTGTTCAGTGCTCAGAAACATGGCCGAGGTAAGGGAGAAGACAGATTGGTTCAAAGGTGTTATGGACTGATGAGAGTCACTCAATAGATCAGATGGAAGGGCTTGGGGATGTTTGAGTAATGGACACAGACCTTCACTCCATTAGATGTCAGCGAGGTGCAGGTGTGGTACTGCTAAGGGATGGTTTTATTACAGATGAGCTAGTTAGGCCTTTTTGGGTTGAAGATGGACTCAAAATAAACTCTAAAACATACTTCCAGTTCGATGACACTTTCGACAAGCAGTGGTACAGGAAAAGTCTGCACCTTTCAAAAAAACCATGATTTTTAGGCAGCACAATGCTTCATGGCAGCAAAGAAGTCTCCACTAGTCGTCTGCCAGTAAAGACCTTACAGGTTAAAGAATAATGACATGGCCCCTTCCTCACCTGACCTAATCCCTACTTGTTGGCCTTTTTGAAACAGGAGATTTATGGTGAAGGAAAACAGTCAACGATCTGTTATTGAAAAGAAGGTTGGCGTTATTGGTCACTGATATATTTTTTCAAATATGTATTTTTGTACATTTTGAGTTGTTTGGTTATTATTCTCATTTTCACAGATGTAAATAAACAATTGAGATGGGAAATTTACATTTATTATTTAGTTGCCAGTAAATGCCTTAGGGTATGTTTCCAAGGTCAGGAAACGCTGCGTGTTTGACGTTGTGTACAGCCGCAGCATCAAACACGCAGCGTCCAGATGTTACAGCATAGTGGAGGGAATTTCATGAAATCCCGTCTCCACTATGCGTTAAAAGACGCAGGCGGAAGACCTTCGTAAACGGACATGAGCAGTGTCTGGGAGGCCGTGGTTGGTGCTGATTGTCAAAAGTGTAAGAAACTGACAGACTCCATGGATGGAAGACTCATAACTGTTATTGAAAAGAAGGGTGGTTATATTGATATTATTTTGAAACGTCAGAAATGTATTCTTGTACATTTTGCGTTATTTGTTTATTATTTTTTTCTTTTACAAATGAAAATAAACAATTGAAATGGAAAATTCACATTTTTCAATACGTTGAATTATAATTCTGCACACTATGCAATAATTCTGAACACACAGAGATATGCTCCTAAGAAAGACAAAATCTCACTTTTATTTTCTTAACTATTCAGGTTTAGTAACTTTTTGGAATGTCAGACAGTTGTTCAATAATAAAATGAATCATCAAAAGAACTAATTGCCTAATAATTGTGCACACAGTGTAGGGCTAGGGAAGCAAACTTTTCCTCAGGCAAAAAAAAAAAAAAAAGCTGCAAAAATATACTAAAAAATGACCCTCCCACATCAACTGAGAAAAAGCTCAGTCCCCGTAAAAGCATTTATTTCCATATACACAAAGGCGCTACGGGCTGCACATTCAACTCCAAATGAAAACATAGTAACATTGTAACATAGTTAGCAAGGCCGAAAAAAAACATTTGTCCATCCAGTTCAGCCTATATTCTGTCAGAATAAATCCCCACATCTATGTCCTTCTAAAGAACCTAATAACTATAAGATACAATATTGTTACGCTCCAGGAAGACATCCAGGCCTCTCTTGAACCCCTGGACTGAGTTCGCCATCACCACCTCCTCAGGCAAGGAATTCCAGATTCTCACTGCCCTAACAGTAAAGAATCCTCTTCTATGTTGGTGGAAAAACCTTCTTTACTCCAGACGCGGAGAATGCCCCCTTGTGACCGTCACCTTCCTTGGTATAAACAGATCCTCGGAGAGATATTTGTATTGTCCCCTTATATACTTATACATGGTTATTAGATCGCCCCTCAGGAGTCTTTTTTCTAGACTAAATAATCCTAATTTCGCTAATCTCTCTGGGTACTGTAGTTCCCCATCCCCTTTATTAATTTTGTTGCCCTCCTTTGTACTCGCTCTAGTTCCATTATATCCTTTCTGAGCACCGGTGCCCAAAACTGTACCCAGTACTCCATGTGCGGTCTAAGGGATTTGTACAGAGGCAGTATAATGCTCTCATCATGTGTATCCAGATCTCTTAATGCACCCCATGATCCTGTTTGCCTTGGCAGCCGCTGCCTGGCTGCTCCAGGTAAGTTTATCATTAATTAGGATCCCCAAGTTCTTCTCCATGTCAGATTTACCCAGTGGTTTCCTGTTCAGTGTGTATTGATGATATTGATTCCTTCTTCCCATGTGTATAACTTTACATTTATCATTGTTAAACCGCATCTGCCACCTTTCGGCCCAAGTTTCCAACTTATCCAGATCCATCTGTAGCATAATACTATCTTCTCTTGTATTGACCGCTTTACATAGTTTTGTATCATCTGCAGATATCAATATTTTACTGTGTAAACCTTCTACCAGATCGTTAATAAATATGTTGAAGAGAATAGGTCCCAGCACCGATCCCTGCGGTACCCCACTGGTTACAGTGACCCAATTAGAGAATATACCATTTATAACCAACCACCCTCTGCTTTCTGTCACTATGTCAGTTACTTACCCATTTACACACATTTTCCCCCAGACCCAGCATTCTCATTTTGTGTACCAACCTCTTGTGTGGTATGGTATCAAACGCTTTGGAAAAATTAAGAAATATCACGTCCAATGACTCATCTTGGTCCAGTCTATAGCTTACCTTCATAAAAACTGATTAGATTGGTTTGACAGGAACGATTCCTCATAAACCCATGCTGATATGGAGTTAAACATGATTAAAATATCATATCAATTTTTAAACCTAATATTTTCATTTATAAACTGCAATTTGTTTCCAGACTTCCCTTTTAATCACCGAACTAATACTTACCGTATATACTTAAGTATAAGCCGACCCCCCTAATTTTGCTACAAAAAACTGGTATAAGCCTAGGGTGGGAATTGCAGCAGCTACTGCTAAATTTCAAAATAAAAATAGATACCAATAAAAGTAAAATTAATTGAGACATCAGTAGGTTAAATGTTTTTGAATAGTCATATTGAATCAGGAGCCCCATATAATGCTCCATAGAGTTCATGATGGGCCCCATAAGATGCTCCATACAAAATACGCCCCATATAATGCTGCACAAAAGGTTAATAATGGCCCCAGAAGATGCTCCATAGAATAGGCCCCATATGCTGCTCCATAAAGGTTACGGCCCCATAAGATGCTCCATAGATTATGCCCCATATGATGCTCCATATATTATGCCCCATATGCTGCCCCATAAGATGCTCCGCACATTATGCCCCATAAGATGCTCCGCACATTATGCCCCATATGCTGCTGCAAATAATAATAAAAAAAAATAAATACTCACCTCTCGTCGCTGGGGGCCAGGTGCCGGTGTCCTGAGCTGGCGGGGACACTGGCGCGCTATTGGGGACAGGTGCCGGTGTCACCGCTGGCTCAGGCCCCAGCATCTGCGATATTCACCTGTCCCCGGTCCACCGCTGAGCGCCGCTGTCTTTCGGGTCCTCTGTCAATGACTGCTCAGGCAGAGGGCGCGGCGCGCACTAACTACGTCATCGCGCCCTCTGACCTGAACATTCACAGCCAGAGGACAGAGAGGAGAGCGCAGCGGTGGAATGGGGCCAGGTGAATATCGCATATACTTACCTGCCCCTGCTCTTCTCACACGGTCTCTCTTCCTTCCTGCAGCGGTCACGTGGTACCGCTCATTAAAGTCATGAATATGCGCATATTCATGACTTTAATGAGCGGTACCACGTGACCGCTGAACACTGGCGCCAGAGACCTTGGGAGAAGCAGGGGGGCTGCAGAGACCGTGCCAGAAGCAGGTAAGTATGATCTGACAGCCGCGCTCCCCCTCCTCCGCCGACCCTTGGTATATGATTCGAGTATAAGCCGAAAGGGGGACTTTCAGCCTTAAAAAAAGGGCTGAAAATCTCGGCTTATACTCCAGTATATACGGTAGTTACATAACCTTTATTTCTGATAACTGCCTTACATCTGTGCGGCATGGAGTCAACTAACATCTGACACCTGCAAACAGATATTCCATCCCAAGCTGACTCATCTACATTCCACAGTTCTTTTTGCATTCTTAGGTTTGCATCAAAAACAGCATTTTGATGTCATTCCAGAAATTCTCAATCAGATTGAGGTCTGGGGATCGGCTGCCCAAGTCATAACATCAATCTTGTTGGTCTGGAACTAGGATGTTGCCCGCTTGCTGCTGTGTTTGGGTTCATTGTCCTGCTCAAACACCTATTTCATGGGTATTTCATCTGCAGCATAAGGCAACACAACCTTTTCCAGTATTTTGATATATTCAAACTGCTCCATGGTGCTTGATATGCAATAAATGGGCCCAACTCCATAGTATGGGAAAAATCCCCAAACCATTCTGCTTGCAAGTTCTACAGTCTTCCCAGTGTGCTGTGTCTGAATTCAGTGTTTATTGGTGGTCTCATATGCAAATTGCCTCTTGAGAGAAAAAGAGGCACTTGAACTCTATAGCGCCACCTGTTGGAAGTAGCGATCCTGGTCTCAACTGTCTGCAGCCCTTAGACCCAAAAATAACAATCTTGCTTCATCTGTCCGTAAAAACATGGGGCCACTTCTCTTTACACCAATCAATGTGGTTTTTTGGCAAACTGTAACCTTTCCAGCACGTCTTTTTTCAGCAATGGTACCTTACGAGGATTTCTTGCAAAAAGTTTGGCGTCATGTAGGCATCTTCTGATGGCTGCAGTGCGCACAGGCATCTGGAGATCTTCTTTGATCTCCCTGGAGCTGATCACTGGATGCTTCTTTGCCATTCTTCTGATTCTATAATGTATGCGGATGCTAGTATTTCTTTTCCTACCACGTGTTTTTCGGGATTTGTTTGCCATTTTAAAGCATTGGAAATCAGAGCAGCCAATTATTTTCTGCCCTTCTTTCTATTTTTTCCCTCTCCAATCAGCTTCTTGATCAAAGCTCTTTCTCCTTTGGTACAATACCTGGAATGAACCATTTTACTCTCTGAGCAAGAGCTAACACGAGCAGGTACAACATTTGCTGCCCTCCTTCTTTAAAGGGAATCTGTCACCCTAAATTGGAGGGATATTTAAATGATGGCAGTCAGGTCAGATGGGCGGTGTTTTGGGTACTTGCCTTAACATGTTGTTCTCCATTATTTCTGGGAATTGTAGTCGTTGCCCTCCATATAACGCGCCTGCGCATTGTAATCTTGAATTGCGCATGCGCAGTATGCTTTGCCCGCAGATTGCAATGCGCAGGCGCGTTATATGGAGGGCAACGACTACAATTCCCAGGAGCAGGGCTTTCTACATACTTTTAGCCATGTAGTGTATTTTTCTTTGACCATCTCGTAATATTTAATAATCCTGTACCATAAAACAAATTTATTTAACAGAAACGTTATTAATGTAAATGATTTGTTCAAAAAACCTTACAAAGTAAAGGGTTAAGTTGATCTGTGGGTGATTTCTGTAGCTGTTCCAGAGCAGAATGTGCTGCCAGCCGGTGCACGTGTGAATGGGATAATCATGAGCCGTAACGCACCATGTAACAGGTGCAGCACTGCCGGGACCATCCTGGTGCCAGACTCCCCACCATTGTGTCTACAATTCTCTGCCAATACAGATTCTAATTTTCCAGTAAATCCAGCCAGGTGAAGAAATGTCTGATCATCTCATGAAAAAAACAGCACTCTGTCATCCTACAAATACCCAGTGGATATCACTTATAATATTGGTATAATGCTTCAGAAATTCTCATATATAGTAATTCAAAGAGTTCATTGAATGAAACACAATGGGTGGGTGTGGGGGCATGAATTTGTCCTCTGCAGACATCCCCAATCTTAGCACTTGAACGGGGCGCAGAGGGTGAATAGTACCTATTCTGATCCGTTAATAGTCACTAAAACTAAAAAAAATTAAATTATTCGACCAAAACTTAGAAAGTAAATGATCCAAAGCGATTTAGTTCCAGTATAATAATTAACCAGCATCTCCATAACTGGCATATGTGTTACTTTCCTCAATAAGACTAATAATGCACAATGCAGTTGTCATTACTGATCTTCCTGTAATTAATAAAAAGCCAACAAATTATTGTGATATTTTACTCAGGGTCTCAGCCACCAATATTAATACATTGCGCTATTTTTCTATACTGTGTGTGACTGTGAGTCGATGACAGTAAACCCCACCCAAAATAGGGTCCATAAACGGGTGGGATTGCTGAAGATGACCAGAGCATGTGTCATAAAGAGCGCAAGAGAGAAATAAAGTCCAATCCAAACATATGTGAAAGAATGGGTCATGCTAAATATGAGCTTAATCCTGGAAGAGGACGCCACCATTGTAACAAGTCAGTTTGTGAATTTTCTATCCTCCCAAATATCCCACAATCAGCTCTGAAGTGGACGTGGAAGTAACCAGGAACCACAGAAACTCAGTCACAAAGTGAGAGACCACTTACATGTACTGAGTGGGGTCACTGGATGCTGAGGAGCAGATGGCAGAAAAGTTGTCAACGTTCTGCTGACTCAATAGCTGCAGAGATCCAGGCCGCTTATGACATTTATCACTTCCATGGCCGAGCAGCTTCCCTATGTTCCACATTGATGGACAAGTCAGGATTTGGCGAATGCCAGGAGAATGTTACCTGCCTGACTACATTGTGCCAAGCGTATAGTATGGTGGAGCAAGATTAACACTATTGGGTTGTCTTCCAGGGTTCCCAGTGAAGGAAAATCTTAGTGCTTCAGTATACCAAGATATTTAGGACAATTGCAGCTTCCAACTTTGTGGAAACGATCTGGGGAAGGCTTTTTTTCTGTTCCAGCATGACTGTGCCCCAGTCATGAAGAGCACAAATCAAGGTCCATAAAGGCATGCTCATGAGAGTCTGTTGACTCGCAGCACCGAGGCCTGACCTCAACCCCACTCACCCCTTTCCATAGAAGCCAGTTTTCAGTTTCTTGACCAGGTAAAATGTTTCAAATCAAAATTTCAATTTATTTATGAAAATATATGACATTTAAAAACAGATTAGAAAAAAAAAAGTAATTTTCAAGCATTTAATGTATATGTCTTTAAAATAGATAGGCTTTTTTTGTTAGGATCTTACTTAAAGGTTTAGCAGAAGTTTTTCTTTTTTTTTCAACGACATTTACAAAACCTATCTTTTTGGGTATCACTTTTGAAGTGATTTTAAGGGGCCTATATGTCAGAAAATCTCCCCAAAAATGAAAAAAAAAAAACTGCACCAGTCAATGGACTGGAAACCACATTTAGGAAGTTTGTTAACCCTTCATGTGCTTCACAGGAATTAACGCAAATAAGAATGAAAAATTTAAAAATTATGTTATCGCCACAAACTGTTATTTAGTCCCACTTTTCTTATTTTCATAAGGGTAACTGTTGTGAATAGGCTGGAAATGAGTTCTGAGCAGAAGCTCCCTCTGGTGGTTACAAACGGTACTGGACTGTCCAGTGAAGATTGTGAGGATTGGGAATCAGGTGTTACTGACTGGTCTTATATAAGGGAGTCACCTTCCCATCAGGGTTGCCGGTGATCAATTGTTCTGGTCTCAATCCTTGATTCCTGTTTCCTTGGTAGCCTGCTGTGTCGTGTCTGAATCTCCTGCTAACAGATAAGACATTTTCTTCTTTTTGTTTTTGTGCTTGATTTTTGCATTTTGTCCTGCACTTCTGTGGGGGCCTTCAGGGTCCCCTCGGGGGCTTTTGCCCTCTCAGTTCAGTTCAGCCACTGATGCTTGTACATTTGCTTTTTCCAGTTTTTTCAGTGGCTGCTGTTTTGTTTTTGGTTACACCAGAGAACTAATTTAGGTGGTAGAGGTCGTGTGATCTCAGGTGTTTTTGAAATTAGTAGAGTTGGTGCTTTTCAGGGTTTTTTGGGATTGCAGTAAGTGCCCTTCCTATCCTTTTCTATTTAGTAAGTTTGGGCCCCAACGTTTGCTCATACTATTTTCTGTCTGTGTCAGTATTTCTTCTTGTCTAACCGTCATTACATGTTTGGGGGCTTTCTATGTTCTTTGGGGATCTGCTCCGGGGCAGATAGCTTTCCTCTTTCTATCTTTAGGTGTAGTTAGTTTCTCAGGCTGTGACAAGGCGTCTAGGACCAACATAGGAACGCTCCACGGCTGCCTCTAGTTGTGGTGGTTAGTCAGGGTACTGCAATCTCATAGTTTCCAACTGCTCTGGTGTATTTCCTTTTTGCCTGCTCTCCTCAGCTACCAAATCATAACAGTATCACCGGCCAAAACTGAAAATTATATGGTACTCACAGAAGGGAAAAATATTGTGGAAAGAAAAAAAAGTTGTCAGAGTTGTCAGAGATTTTTTTTTTTTTCCTGTTTGTTGCATTTTTTTTTTCCCTCTGTATCTCTGGGTGCTGAGGAGGATTTTTTTCTCTCTCAATGGAGTTTGCACAGTTGTCTGGCCGTGTGGATCAGCTTGCCACTGAAGTTCGGAGTATTGCTACCTATCTTGCTAGGTTGCCTGTTGTGGAACCTAGGATTCCCATGCCAGATTTGTTTTTAGGGGATCGAGCTAAATTTCTGAATTTCAAAAATAACTGTAAATTGTTTTTTTGCCTTAAAATCTAAGTCCTCAGGGAACGCAGCACAGCAGGTTCAAATTGTCATCTCTCTCCTGCGCGGCGACCCTCAGGATTGGGCTTTTTCCCTGACACCTGGGGATCCTGTTTTGAGTGATGTTGATGCGTTTTTTCAGGCTTTGGGGTTATTGTACGATGAGCCTAATGTCACTGATCAAGCTGAAAAAACTTTGTTGGCATTCAGTCAGGGGCTTGAGGACGCTGCGTTATACTGTCAGAGATTCCGTAGGTGGGCAGTCCTGACCAAATGGCATGACGACGCTTTGGCAGCTCTTTTTCGGAAGGGACTGTCAGATAATGTAAAGGATGTTATGGTGGGATTCCCTGTTCCCTCTGGTCTCAATGATTCTATGTTATTAGCGATTCAAATTGACAGACGTTTGCGTGAGCGGAAAGGTATGCGTAGAATAATGTTGCCTTGTGAACCTGCTTCTGAATCCATGCAGTGTGATAGAGTGGTTTCTGGGGCACAGCGTCATGAATTTCGAAAGCGCAATGGGTTATGTTTCTACTGTGGTGATGCCTCTCATGCTATTTCAGTCTGCCCTAAGCGGGGAAGACGTTTTGCACGCTCAGTTGTCTTGGGTAGTGTTCAGACTAAGTTTTTATTAACTGTGACCCTGATATGCTCTCTGTCCTCATTTTCTGCTCAGGCTTTTGTTGATTCTGGAGCAGCTATTAACCTGATGGATTTTGATTTTGCTAAACGTTGTGGGTTTCCCTTGATACCCCTACGGAAGTCTATTCCCCTACTGGGGATCGATTCTACCCCTTTGGCTGAGAATAAACCTCAGTTCTCTACAGTCATGGCCAAAAGTTTTGAGAATAACACAAATATTATATTTTCACATGATCTGCTGCCCTCTGGTTTTTATGTGTGTGTTTGACAGATGTTTTTATCACAGACAGAAATATAATTGCAAACATATGAGTAACAAAAGCTTATATTGACAGTTAGAATAAGTTAATGCAGCAAGTCAATATTTGCAGTGTTGACCCTTCTTCTTCAGGACCTCTGCAATTCTCCCTGGCATGCTCTCAATCAACTTCTGGACCAAATCCTGACTGATAGCAGTCCATTCTTGCACAATCAATGCTTTCATTTTGTCAGAATTTTGAGGTTTTTGTTTGTCCACCCGTCTCTTGATGATTGACCACAAGTTCTCAATGGGATTAAGATCTGGGGAGTTTCCAGGCCATGGACCCAAAATCTCTATGTTTTGTTCCCTGAGCCATTTAGTTATCACCTTTGCTTTATGGCAAGGTGCTCCATCATGCTGGAAAAGGCATTGTTGATCGCCAAACTGCTCTTGGAGGGTTGGGAGAAGTTGCTCTTGAAGGACATTCTGGTACCATTCTTTATTCATGGCTGTGTTTTTAGGCAAGACTGTGAGAGAGCCGATTCCCTTGGCTGAGAAGCAACCCCACACATGAATGGTTTCAGGATGCTTAACAGTTGGCATGAGACAAGACTGGTGGTAGCGCTCACCATGTCTTCTCCGAATGAGGCGTTTTCCTGATGTCCCAAACAATCGAAAAGGGGATTCATCAGAGAAAATAACTTTACCCCAGTTCTCAGCAGTCCACTGCCTGTACCTTTTGCAGAATATCAGTCTGTCCATGATGTTTTTTCTGGAGAGAAGTGGCTTCTTTGCTTCCCTCCTTGAGACCAGGCCTTGCTCCAAGAGTCTCCGCCTCACAGTGCGTGCAGATGCACTCACACCTGCCTGCTGCCATTCCTGAGCAAGCTCTGAACTGCTGGTAGCCCGATCCCGCAGCTGAAACACTTTTAAGAGACGGTCCTGGCGCTTGCTGGTCTTTCTTGGGTGCCCTGGAGCCTTTTTGGCAACAATGGAACCTCTCACCTTGAAGTTCTTGATGATGCGATAGATTGTTGACTGAGGTGCAATCTTTCTAGCTGCGATACTCTTCCCTGTTAGGCCATTTTTGTGCATTGCAATGATGACTGCACGTGTTTCTTTAGAGATAAGCATGGTTAACAGAAGAGAAACAATGATGCCAAGCACCAGCCTCCTTTTAAAGTGTCCAGTGGTCTCATTCTTACTTAATCATGACAGATTGATCTCCAGCCATGTCCTCATCAACACCCACACCTGTGTTAATGGAGCAATCACTGAAAAGAGGTTAGCTGGTCCTTTTAAGGCAGGGCTGCAATGATGTTGAAATGTGTTTTGGGGGATAAAGTTCATTTTCTAGCCAAATATTGACTTTGCAAGTAATTGCTGTTAAGCTGATCACTCTTTATAACATTCTGGAGTATATGCAAATTGCCATTAGAAAAAGTGAAGCAGTAGACATTGTAAAAATTAATATTTGTGTCATTCTCAAAACTTTTGGCCATGACAGTACTCAGGTGATAATGAGGGTAAAACCTGATCATCAGGAGAGTTGCAAATTTTTGGTTCTGTATAATCTACATGACATTATCGTACTGGGTTTCCCTTGGTTACAGTCTCATAATCCTGTTTTGGATTGGAAATCTGTGTCTGTTACCAGTTGGGGCTGCCAACGTGTTAATACCAACACTCCTGTTTTTTCTGCCTCCCCCCAGGCTCAGGATGTTCCTGACTTTTTGATTGATTTTTCTGATGTGTTTAGCGAAAGTAAATCTGCATCCTTACCTCCCCATAGGAGCTATGACTGCGCTATTGAATTAGTGCCTGGTAGTAAATTCCCTAAAGGTCGCCTTTTTAACTTGTCTGTACCTGAACATGACGCTATGCGGTCTTATATCAAGGAGTCATTGGAGAAGGGTCATATCAGACCATCCTCTTCACCCTTAGGTGCCGGTTTTTTCTTTGTGGCCAAAAAGGATGGTTCATTAAGGCCGTGTATTGATTATCGTCTCTTGAACAATATTACTGTGAAATATCAATATCCTTTACCCTTGATCTCTGATCTGTTTTCCAGGGTGAAAAACGCTACTTGGTTTACCAAGCTTGACCTCAGGGGGGCATATAACCTTATTCGCATTAAGCACGGGGATGAATGGAAGACGGCATTTAATACCCCTGAAGGGCATTTTGAGTACCTTGTGATGCCCTTTGGGCTCACTAATGCTCCTTCTGTCTTCCAGTCCTTCATGAATGACATTTTCAGGGATTTTGTGGATAAATTTCTGATTGTTTATTTGGATGATATCTTGATTTTTTCCAATGACTGGGACTCTCATGTAAAACATGTTCGGACTGTGTTCCAGATTTTGAGAGAGAATGCTCTGTATGTGAAGGGATCAAAGTGTCTTTTTGGCGTTCAGAGGATCTCATTTCTGGGATTCATTTTGTCCCCATCTGTTATTGAAATGGACCCGGTCAAGGTTCAGGCCATCTGTGATTGGGTCCAGCCTACTTCATTAAAGGCTCTTCAAAGATTCTTGGGTTTTGCCAATTTTTATCGTAAATGTATTGGTAATTTCTCTGTTATTGTTAAACCATTAACTGATTTGACCAAGAAGGGTTCTGATGTGGTGAATTGGCCTCCTGAGGCAGTCTCTGCATTTCAGGAACTTAAGCAGAGATTCACTTCTGCTCCTGTTCTACGGCAGCCTGATGTTTCTCTACCATTTCAGGTGGAGGTTGATGCCTCTGAAATTGGGGCAGGTGCCGTTTTGTCCCAAAGAGATCCAGAGACCTCTAAAAGTAACCCTTGTGCCTTTTTCTCTCGAAAATTTTCTCCCACTGAATGTAATTATGACGTGGGTAATCGGGAGTTATTGGCCATGAAGTGGGCTTTTAAAGAGTGGAGACATTGGCTGGAGGGAGCCAAACATCAGGTGGTGGTCCTTACGGACCATAAGAATCTAGTTTATCTGGAATCTGCCAAGCGACTTAATCCTAGACAGGCCAGGTGGGCCTTGTTTTTCACACGTTTTAATTTTGTGGTTTCATTTCTTCCTGGCACTAAAAATGTTAAGGCGGATGCCCTCTCGAGGAGTTTCCTGGCGGACTCTCCTGAGTTATCTGATCCTTCTGTTATTTTGAAAGAGGGTGTAGTTCTTTCCGCCATCTCGCCCAATTTGAGACTGGCTCTGGAGGGGTGTCAGGAGGATAAGCCCGAGCGCTGCCCTGTTGGGAAATTGTTTGTCCTGGACCAGTGGAAAAAGAGTGTAATGTCTGAGATTCATTGTTCCACGTTGGCCGGTCATCCCGGAATTTTTGGTACCAGAGACTTGGTTAGTCGGTCCTTTTGGTGGTCTACCTTGTCTCGTGATGTCAGGGAGTTTGTGCAGTCCTGCGGGACTTGCTCTCGCTCCAAGCCTTGCTCTCATTCTAGTGGTTTGTTGATGCCATTACCTGTGCCCAAGAGACCATGGACCCATATCTCTATGGATTTCATTTCCGACCTCCCTGTTTCTCAGAGAATGACCGTCATCTGGGTGATTTGCGATAGGTTTTCCAAGATGATACATCTTGTGCCATTACCTAAGTTTCCTTCCTCCTCTGAATTGGTGCCTTTGTTCCTTCAGCACGTGGTTTGTTTACACGGCATTCCTGAGAACATTGTGTCTGACAGAGAAGTCCAGTTTGTTTCCAGATTTTGGAGGACCTTTTGTTCTAAAATTGGTGTTCAATTGTCTTTCTCCTCGGCGTTTCATCCTCAGACCAATGGTCAAACTGAGAGAACAAACCAGACATTGGAGACTTATCTAAGATGCTTTGTGTCTGCTGATCAGGATGACTGGGTCTCTTTTTTGCCTTTGGCTGAGTTTGCTCTTAATAATAGGGCTAGCTCTGCCACTTTGATGTCTCCATTTTTCTGTAATTCTGGGTTTCATCCTCGATTTTCTTCAAGACAGACGGAGGCTTCTGCCTGTCCAGGTGTTGACTCTGTTGTGGAGCGTATGCAACAGATTTGGGACCAGGTAGTGGAGAGGTTGTCCCTCTCTCAGGAGAGGGCCCAGCGGTTTGCTAACCGGCATAGGACTGATGGTCCTCGGTTTAAAGTGGGGGACTTGGTCTGGTTCTCCTCAAGAAATATTCCTATGAGAGTGGCATCTTCTAAATTTAAGCCTAGGTTCATTGGACCTTATAAGATCATGGAGATTCTTAATCCTGTTTCTTTTCGTTTGCTTCTTCCAGGGACATTTAAGATCCATAACGTGTTCCACAAGTCATTGTTGAAGAGGTTTGTTGAGCCAGTGGTTCCTTCTACTGTGCCTCCTGACCCTGTTTTGGTTGAGGGCAATCTGGAGTATGTGGTTGAGAAAATATTGAATTCTCGTTTTTCTAGACGGAAACTCCAGTATTTGGTTAAATGGAGAGGTTATGGTCAGGAAGACAATTCTTGGGTGTTTGCTTCGGACATCCATGCTAGGAGACTCATCCGTGCGTATCATAGAACTCATCCTGACCGACCTGGTTGCTCAAATGAGGGTTCGGTGACCCCTCCTCAAGGGGGGGGGTACTGTTGTGAATAGGCTGGAAATGAGTTCTGAGCAGAAGCTCCCTCTGGTGGTTACAAACGGTACTGGACTGTCCAGTGAAGATTGTGAGGATTGGGAATCAGGTGTTACTGACTGGTCTTATATAAGGGAGTCGCCTTCCCATCAGGGTTGCCGGTGATCAATTGTTCTGGTCTCAATCCTTGATTCCTGTTTCCTTGGTAGCCTGCTGTGTCGTGTCTGAATCTCCTGCTAACAGATAAGACATTTTCTTCTTTTTGTTTTTGTGCTTGATTTTTGCATTTTGTCCTGCACTTCTGTGGGGGCCTTCAGGGTCCCCTCGGGGGGCTTTTGCCCTCTCAGTTCAGTTCAGCCACTGATGTTTGTACATTTGCTTTTTCCACTTTTTTCAGTGGCTGCTGTTTTGTTTTTGGTTACACCAGAGAACTAATTTAGGTGGTAGAGGTCGTGTGATCTCAGGTGTTTTTGAAATTAGTAGAGTTGGTGCTTTTCAGGGTTTTTTGGGATTGCAGTAAGTGCCCTTCCTATCCTTTTCTATTTAGTAAGTTTGGGCCCCAACGTTTGCTCATACTATTTTCTGTCTGTGTCAGTATTTCTTCTTGTCTAACCGCCATTACATGTTTGGGGGCTTTCTATGTTCTTTGGGGATCTGCTCCGGGGCAGATAGCTTTCCTCTTTCTATCTTTAGGTGTAGTTAGTTTCTCAGGCTGTGACGAGGCGTCTAGGACCAACGTAGGAACGCTCCACGGCTGCCTCTAGTTGTGGTGGTTAGTCAGGGTACTGCAATCTCATAGTTTCCAACTCCTCTGGTGTATTTCCTTTTTGCCTGCTCTCCTCAGCTACCAAATCATAACAGGTAACGCAAGAAAACGGACCATACAATCTGTTGTGCTATTTTTTCCTGAGTACACAGAGATACCCAATATGAGTTGGAAAACTACTGCTTGGGCGCATGGCAGGGCTCAGAAAGGAAGGAGTGACACTTTGGAATGCAGACTTTGATGGAATGGTCTGATGGTGTCAGGTCATGTTTGGAGAGCCCCTAGTGTGCCTAAAAAGTGGAAAAACCCCACAAGTGACCCAGTTTTGGAAGCAAGACCCCTCAAGGAATTTATCTAGATGTGTGGTGAGCACCTTGAACTCCCAGGTGCTTCACACAATTTTACAATGTTGATCTGTGAAAATGAAGAAAAAAAAACATTTTTCCACAAAACTGTTGCTTTAGTCCCAGATTTTTTCATTTTCACAAGGCTAGCAGGAGAAAGTGGACCCCAAAATTTGTTGTACAATTTCTCCTGAGTACATTCATACCCCATATGTGGTCGAAAACTACTTTTGAGGCACAGGGAAAAGCTCAGAAGGGAAGTAGCACCATAATGTAGCTCAGATTTTGCTGGAATGGTTTGAGGATGCCAGTTCACATTGGCAAAGCCCTGAGGTGCCACAACAACCGAAACCCCCACTCATATATGACCTCATTTTACAAACTACACTCTCCAATGAATTAATGTAGGGGTGCAGTGATCATATTAACACCACATGTGCCTCACAGAATTTTATACCACTGAGCGGTGAAGAAAGAATAATTACATTTTCATCACTAAAATCAGGGCAGCATGGTGGCTCAATGTTTAGCATTGTAGCACTGGGTTCCTGGGTTCAAATCCAACCAAGGACAACATCTGCAAGGAGTTTGCATGTTCTCCTTGTGTTTTCGTGGGGTTTCTTCCATGTTCTCCGGTTTTCTCCCACACTCCAAAGACCTACTGACAGATGACGACACTGAGTGGTGGCTTATTTTCTGTGGGATGAGTTGAAGTTGTTATTGGTATAATTTTGTGAAAAGGAATATCTGGCAGTACCCATGTTTTAGATGTACCCAAATGTGTAGTCGACTATGCCTAAAAACGTGGAGCACTGCAGGCACACAGTGATTCCATCTGCCTCATCTTAATGAGTGCTTCCATCAGAGGGTTCCTCTGATTCCTCTTTTTGTGTTTTGTGGTCAGTACAATTACAGCAATGCCATATTTATACAGGTTTTTTGTTTTGCTAGTGTTGCCCACTAAAAACTGTTTTTATAAACAATTATTTGTTTAGTATCACTATATTTTGAGAGCTGTCATTTTTTATTTTTCCACAGACAGAGCTGAATGAGGACTTGTTTTTTTGCAGGTTGAGATGACGTTTTCAGTAATACCATTGTGACGTTTTGATCACGTATTATTTCACTTTTGCACAGCAGTATGATGAAAAATCAGTGTTTTTGTCATTATTTTATTGATTTTTCCTTTTGTCCATATGGGGTATGTATTACCTGAACTGAGAAGTTGCTGCTGATCCCATCAGTACTGGTCAATTCTGCCCTCTCAAACGCTGTCTTTAGCCTTTGTTCCATGTTTCGGACATAAACACAAGTATGGACATTCGCGCCTGTTCCCATCAACTTCAGAACTGTGAAAATAGAAGGACATTAAATAGTTGAAATTACAATATGGTACGTGTTTTCAGGCTTTAACCACACGAGTGAATAACAGAGCCGTGACAGCTACTTAGGATCCACTTTCGAGCAGACAATGATGAATTCTGACAGATCCCATTGAATGTACCTTTATTAGGTTTACTGTGGTTTTGACAGCAAGAATAGTGATGCAAATTGTGCAATTTTGTAAAAATAATGAAAACGCTATGGAAACTGAAGTCTTTGGCTAAATTCACACTATAAGTATTTGGTCAGTTCTAGATGCTGCAGATTTTGATCAGCATTTCTGCATCTATTAGTTAAATTAGACTACTTGTGTTTTTTCATTGGGTTTTTAAGCATGTTTTTTTCTGCTGCGTTTTTTTGTTTCCTTTTGGTATGTCACTTTTCATATAAACAGAACAGAAAAACTCTCTATTAAAATATAACTTTTAATTTCTATAAAATAAAACACAATTTTTTTCTAAAAATGAAGTGCAGCACTCTGCACTTCTCTAGTAGACACCTATCCTTGTAGAATACGCCTATCCCTGTAGAATACGCCTTTATTGGATTTGTATATATTTTTATGTCACTCTGCACTATATTTGAATAGAGGCAATTCATGTTGTAAGAATATATGCCTTTATTCTTGCCCTATACAAGTAATACTCTCTTTATGACATGTCACTACTGAGACAGGAACGCATTGGGGGAATTCTTTTTTTGGGGGTGACTATTATAGCCATACTTGGGTACTGCCCTTGTTACCATGGGAGCAAATATATGGGGCATAACAAGGTAGATGAAGGTGTAAAACTGGATCAGGCTACCCCTGGAACTTTCACAGAATCGGATATCCCTTGGCTAAAATGGGTGAGTTGTAAGCAATTTTATGCACTTGCACTTTTACATTTATAAGTTACTAGTAACTAGCATGTCGCGACTAGATACAAATGTATAGAAGAAATAATCTATCTATCCGACATGTAAATAATGGACATAATGGAGAGACAGCTGTACCAAATACAGCGAAACCACACAAACAACAGCCGTATAGTCTCAAAAATATAAACTTTATTACAGATAAATACAAGACATGATAAAAGCTGGACAGGGATGGATACAGGACAGAAGTAATCCAAGGGTGGCAATCACAGAATTGTGGATACAAAACTTTTACATTTAGTTCGTCTTATGTGTATTTAAAGAGGTTGTCCAACCTCGAAATCCAAATTTGTTTTAAGGTAATCTGTTCTGTATTTTGATATACAACACCCATACAAATTTAGTTTTTTGCTTCTGCCGTTTGTTCCTCCTGAATTTCACTTCATTCCCTGCACCCACTTTTTTTTACCTGTGGCTCTACCAAACTTGCCAGCTCCCTATGCTTTATTATCTAACCTCACAGACAGAGCTGGCACCGCCCAGCCTCAGTGTCCAGCCCTGCCTTCTGCACACTCACTGGCTGCCAGTAACTGACCTCTGTCATCACTCCAGTACTGGAAATAACAGAGAAGTGTCATGTGTCTAGCACAATCACTCCACAGCACATCCACAGAGGTGATAGAGCGTCACATGTCCCCACATCACATCCACAGTGGTAACAGAACGTCACATATCCCCATAACACATACACAGTGGTGACAGAGCTTCACGTCACAAGTCGAGCCTTAGTTGGGGCAGAGAGCCTGCTGTCTCCTGCCCTCCGGATTCTGCTGCTGGGGCTTTAGTTTACCCACTCAGCCTCGGACTTCGGGGTCCGGTTTCTGGCGCTCAGACCTGGGGGTGAGCTCAGCTATAGCTCCTGTTTCCCCCAGCTTGTCTCTGCATGTCTTTCCTCTGCTCTCCTCAGACACAGACTCAGTAACTCCTCTCCCAGCCAGAATATTCCAGAGGAGCTCTCCTGAAATCAGGTGTTAGAGCTCTCCCTTCTGGTCTGGAGTAAGAAAAGTGTTCTATGCTGTGTGTTACCTGTTAAAGGGATCCTTCCTTGCTTTCAGGCATGACATCACTCCCCCCTGGAGGGAGGCAAGGTCACTGTGGCAACTGAACTCCTGGGGTGCCACACCAGTATTAGCCAGCCGTTATCGTATGGAAATTTGCCAGCGTTAATAATCAATTTTCTGAATGTAATTAGAACTCCAATCATGGTATTCAGTATACCACGCCTGTAAGGCTAGTTTCACACTAGCGTTCAGCAGGGCTGCGGCGCGCTGCGTACTTCCTCTGTCAAGCCCCGCCCACTGCTGCACCTCTTCCTTTCAGCGCCACCTACGTCTGCATGCGTCCTGCATACCCTATCTTTATCTTTAATATTGGGTACGCAGGCCATACGGATGTATGCGGATGCCTCCACATGCGTCGTTTTGATGCTGCGTCGAGTGCAACATGTTCCTTTTTTTGTTGCATTGCCTGCATACCCAATGTTAAAGATAGGGTACGCAGGACACCTGCAGACGTAGGCGGCGCTGAAAGGAAGAGGTGCGGCAGTGGGGGCGGGGCTTGACAGAGGAAGTATGCAGCTATGCCGAACACTAGTGTGAAACTAACCTAAGTTTGCCAAACACACATAGAATGCTTTCTTATAGGTCAAATATGAATCCTCCTAAAAGCCCAAGTTGCTGCAGTTAGGTAAAACAACAATTGTCCCTATACAAAAGGATATCAGCATAATGTGTACCCATAAACTGAATTATATCCCATGGATACCATAGTATTTAGTTTGCCATAAACATGAAAAAAATCAAGTCAAAGTTAATATAGCTAATGCACACGGTATGCTATACTCGACGTGTTTCCCCTAGATAGGCACATACTAAAAAATATACTAAGCTTCAGATGTACTCGGACCAATGTTATTCAATGAGGCAGTGCAGATCTGCAGCTTTTTCTCAGCTCTATTTGGCATGAGAAATAGGATCCGAGAAATCGGATGGGTGTGAGAAAAAAAAACAGATGCCATATAGACTATCTGTATGGCTTCTGATTTTTATGGATACATTACATTCTGTAACATAGGAAACTAAATGGTCCTGTAACTGATTAAAAGCTGCTGAATAAAAAATCTGATTATACAGGGACAGGTCACAGGGGAGAAAAAAAACATCCCACTCTTCTGGATGAAAACACTATGTAACACAATTTTTGTTCCTGGCTTCCAAGTGTAATATTTCAACTGCTTATGTTTAAAGACTATGGAAAAACTACTACATTCAGCACAAACTTTGATTTTATGACCACAGGCCAGAAAATTTTGTATTTATTGTGTCAAAAAAAGGAAATTATTATATTTTCGTTCATGCGGTCTAATAAAAAACAACACTTGCATGGTAAATAGATAAAGACAATCAAAACTCACTCAAAAAGGTTCAGAAATGAGTAGTTTTTCTAGATTTGTGAGTGTACAGCAAATCGCTTAATCGAAGAAGCCCCAAATGTAGTCCCCCATCATGTTTTCGTTATACTGTCCTTGGTAATGACGTTCAAAGTCCAATATATCTTGATGAAAGCGCTCGCCTTGCTCCTCTAAGCTCCCATGTTCTCCTTGAACTTGTCAAGATGAGCGTCAAGGATATGGACTTTGAGAGACATTCTGCCTCCCATTATGGCGTAATTCTTTATGAGAGTCTGAACCAACTGCGCATAGTTTTCAGCCTAGTGATTACCTAGGAAGCCATGAACCACTGCAACGAAACTATTCCAAGCTGTTTTCTCGGTCCTGTTCAACAGCCTGGCGAACTCGTCACATTCTATGATCTTCTTGATCTGTGGTCCGACGAAGATACCAGCCTTGACCTTTGCCTCGAACAGCTTTGGAAAGAGATCTTGGAGGTACTTGAAAGCAGCTGACTCCTTGTCAGGAGCCGTGACAAATTGCTTGATGAGGCCTAACTTGATATGCAGTGGTGGCATCAGCACCTTCAGAGGTTTTTCCATCAATATGGCCATGTGAGGGCTTACTTTTTGCGGGACGAGTTGTAAGGCCGGCGTCACACTGGCGACAGAATCGGACGACTGCAATACGATGAAATATTGTATTGCAGTCTGCCCTATGTTAATCTATGGAGCAGCTCCCAGTATCAGATTTTTTGTGGTCCGTTTTAAACGTCCGTGTGCAATCGCAGCATGCTGCGATTGTCACCGATTGTGGGTCGACTATCGGCAATGCAAGTCTATGGGAGCGATGAAAAATCGGATTACAAACGGACCGCACGTGTGACTTGCGATTAAATCGCATCGGTGTCCTTTAGAAAAGCCGGCAATTCATCCCCGGCTATACTGTAAAATCACACTGACAGCTTTAATAAAGAATCGAAAGAATAGATATACACACATAGAATACATATATATATATATATATATATATATATATATATATATATATGTCATTGTGACACATACATATACATATATTTATAGTTCTTACACTTCTACATACTGTAATAGCCGCTAATTCAATTGCCGGCTTTTGTGAAATCACAGAAGCCGACATGAAATGATACATTGTTTCCACACAGTTAACCATGTCATTTCCTGTATTTTGATATATGGTTTGAACTTACAATTACATGAGTGTATTTGTACAAAATTTCAGACATGTAGGGGTTAATTAAAGGTGTAAATTCGTTGAAAAAAAATGCGTGGGCTCCCGCTGTATTTTCTCCACCAGACAGACAAAGCCAGCGAGTGGGGGCAGATAATAACAGCCTAGGGAGGGTACATTTTTTTTGTGCCCCCCCTGGCTACTAACATCTGCCCCCAGACACCCCAGAAAGGGCAAATCTATAATTAGATTCGCCCTTTCTGGCACTTTGCCCATCTATTCCCATTGCCCTGTAGCGGTGGCGAATGGGTTAATAAGGCGTTAATGTCACCTTAGTATTGAAAGGTGACCTTAAGGCAGGTTAATAATTGAGAGCTGTCAATTAGACAACTATCAATTATTAATCCTATTGTATGATACAAAAATCAAACACACACAGTTTAATAAAAAATAAGTTTAATGAAATAATCACACAGTTTTTGACCATATTTTATTTTCCTGCTAAAACCATTTCCTATAATAAAAATAAAATAAAAAAGCCAAATTATTCTTACCAATCCGATGTACAGTCAGGTCCCACGGTGTAATCCATCAGAAAGGGTTAACAGGTTACAGCTTGCAGAGAGCTAATGCTGTCTCCAAGTAGTAACCCCATGAATGAATCAGTTACTCTCCCAGTGAAAGGAGAGGAATAGATTCATGAATGGAGCTTAATTGATTTATTGCCACTTTCACTTCAGTGACCTGACCTAACGTGAAAGTGGGATACAATCAATTAAGCTTCATTCATTAATCACATCCTCTCCTGTCGGCAGGAGATAAGCTCATTCATTCAGGAGCTATCAGATGAGCACGCAGGATTACTTGCGCTGCTTATCTGATTGCTAGTTAACCCTTTGTGAAGGATTACATCGTGGGACGTGACAGATCGCCAGATAGGTAAGAATAATGTTGTTTTATTATTTTATATTTATTTTAGAAGAACAAGGGCTTCGAACGGATTAAGAGTGAAATAAAAGATGGTCAAAAATATGTGTTTTGATTTCATTAAAATTATTTATTCTTAAAGTGTGTTTGTGTTTTTTTATTCACTTCAATAGGATTAATAATTGATAGTTGTCTAATTGACAGCTCTCAATTATTAACCTGCCTTAAGGTCACCTTTCAATACTAAGGTGACATTAACGCCTTATTAACCCATTCGCCACCGCTACAGGGCAATGGGAATAGACGTGCAAAGTGCCAGAAAGGGCGAATCTAATTATAGATTTGCCCTTTCTGGGGTGTCTGGGGGCAGATGTTAGTAGCCAGGGGGGGCACAAAAAAAAATGTACCCTCCCTAGGCTATTATTATCTGCCCCCACTCGCTTGCTTTGTCTGTCTGGTGGAGAAAATACAGCGTGAGCCCACGCATTTTTTTTCAACGAATTTACACCTTTAATTAACCCCTACATGTCTGAAATTTTGTACAAATACACTCATGTAATTGTAAGTTCAAACCATATATCAAAATACAGGAAATTACATGGTTAACTGTGTGGAAACAATGTATCATTTCATGTCGGCTTCTGTGATTTCACAAAAGCCGGCAATTGAATTAGCGGCTATTACAGTATGTAGAAGTGTAAGAACTATAAATATATGTATATATATACATGTCACAATGACATATATATATATATATGTATTCTATGTGTATATTTCTATTCTTTCTTTTGTGATTTAAATACTATTCTTTTGGATCCATTATATGTCAGTTTTGCAAGCCTGCGAGAAATTCTCGCAAGTCGGATGAAAATCGGATGTTACAAGGTACACACACATGCGACTAAATCGCATCTTTGAAGGAAAATCGGATGCCAGAAGGATGTGTGATGTTTGCATTTTGATCCGACAATCGACCGACTAAAACGGACCGATTTTTTGTAGTTGTGTGTGACGCCGGCCTAATTTTGAAAGACTCAATTGGTTTTAGCATGTCTTGTACTCGAAAACAGGAAAAAAATTTCAAGTGCAGTGAAATTTCAAAAAAAGTGCAATCCTACCCTTGTTTTTTTGTTTGGCTTTTTTGCTAAGTTCACTAAATGCTAAAACTGACCTGCCATTATGATTCTCCAGGTCATTATAAGTTCATAGACACCAAACATGTCTAGGTTCTCCTTTATCTAAGTTTGCTAAAAAAAATTGCGTGATCTCCGGTTAGGTGAGAGCTTATTTTTTCCGTGCCCAGCTGACGTTTTTAATGACACGACTTTTGTGCAGATACGTTCTTTTGATTGCCCATTATTGCATTTTAATGCAATGTCGCAGCGACCAAAAAAAGGTAATTCTGGCGTTTTGACTTTTTTTGTCGCAACGCCGTTTAGCAATTAGGTTAATCCTTTTTTTTATTGATAGATCAGCCGATTCTGAACGCGGTGATATCAAATATGTGTATGTTTGATTTTTTTTATTGTTTTATTTTGAATGGGGCGAAAATGGGGTGATTTGAACTTTTTTTTTTTAAAACATTTGTTTTTACTTTTAGTATGCTTCAATAGTCCCCATGGGAGTCTAGAAGATGCCATAGCTCGATCGCCTCTGCTACATAGAGGTGATGCTCAGATCACCATTATGTAGCAGAATTACTGCATTGCTATGAGCGCAGACAACAGGGTTGTGCTCATAGCAATCCGGCATAACAGCCTTAGAGGTCTCAAGGAGACCTCTGATTGTTATGCCGATGCACCGATGACCCCCGATCACATGACGGGGTCAGTGGTGTGCATATTCGCGATTCCACTCGTGCCTATTGCGGGCATATGTCAGCTGTTCAAAACAGCTGACATGTCCCGGCTTTGATGCGGGCTCACTGCCGGAGCCCTCATCAAATCGGGGGGATACTGGCTACGGACGTACTATTCCGTCCGAGGGCAGTAAGGGGTTAAACTGTACTCGATCTAAATCATTGAAATTCTACAAAATAAAGCACTGCCATGTAAACGAGCAGCAATTATTCACCTTACCTTCAAGAGTTTTCTTGCAATATTCGCATGTGAAATGAGGTGCCCAGGACTTGTTTTGATCCCTGACAGGCATGCCGAAATATGCCTTGTAGGCCTCGCACATCATACGACATGCTTTCACTGAATACTTTCTCACTCGTCTTTAGAAATTGTCCACACACGTTGCAAAATGTGTCTTCTGGGCGCAAACAACATCTTGATGCCATCTTAAACAAATAATTGCTCTTTAACTATGATTCGTTATTCTCTTACTCAGCAATAACATAAACCGAAATGTTGGATCGAGTCACCTGTGCTTTCATACTTGCATGACTACTATTGAACAGTCCGAGAACGTTCTAGAAAGTTCTAAAAGTTTCTAGACACTTCCAGATAATTCTGGAAAATTGTAGAAACTTCTGCACAATTCTAGCAGTTAAACAATAATCTAGAAGACTACTTCGTATTGAATAAGAATCGAGAATTTTCCCGAAAACAGACATATTTTAAAATTTCATTGTCCTGATCACAAAAGCAAAGTTTTTGTGGAACAACAACTATTTTCTATTTGTTTTAGGCATAACGGGTTAGGAAAACACACTTTGGACCCAGGAACAAAAAATAAATAAAAATTTGTTACATAGTGAAATCGTACTGATTTTTTATACGCTCGTGTGACCCCAGCCTTACAATCACCGCTCACTGCACAGTGAGTGTAGTAATCACTCCTCAGCACATGGACAGCCCGTTCTGCTGGCTACATGTGTGTGCAGACCAGGCTGCCAATCAATGTGCTGGGGAGTGATTCCAAACGTCATTTTCTACCTGTAGTCATGATTCCGATAAATCAGCCTAATATGATTTATACACTATTTTCCTGTAGATTACCACTATAGCTGTAGATACTATTTTTGGAAGTGACAGGTTCCCTTTAAAGGGTTATTGCCAATATCATAAACTAGTGTGATAATAATCTAAATTCATTTTTAGAAAAGTGGGCCAATATAATTCATTTACAATTCTTCATCATTTAACAGTATGTATTTCCAATAATGATCCCCTAAAGCTGTTGCTATTGGAACCCTCCTCCAGCTTCCCTTGCTCATTTCCATAGGCTGTCACCGACGTGCTTGTGAGAAATTCTAAGCATGTGCAATGCTGCCAACCTGTGTCTTCTGTGTGGGCGCCCCATCATTCAGACGTGCACCCACAATCGGATTTTCCTTCTGTAGCTCAGGGAACTGCGATTCCTCGTCCTCTCCATCGATTTCTGAGTGGGCTATAACCTCAGTTCAAGCAATGTGAAGCGAGCCAGTGGCACCGGAGTAAGAATGCGTGGTTTTGTACTGTGTTTTCTGAGCCAGATTCAAGCTCAACTGTGTTTTGCTGGCGGAACTGAACTCAGCTCTGCTGCGCTCATGCTCAGTTCAGAGTGAAGCACATATGTGTTTGAGGGGCTGATTACCTTTGGAAATATGTCTATTTATAGCCTCCTTAACATTAACATTGCAACAGCAAGAAGGAAATGTCATGGAATTATGGAAATCACAGTATGGATATGTGTAGCCCAGCTGCGCTTGGAGCCACATGTTCCCAGGAGGATGCACCGAAGGTAAACCCACACACACACCTGATATTCATTCACACCTTCACTATTTCCTGGAGCCACCAGAGGGAGCCCTTGAAGAGTATGATATATATATATAAGGGTTGTGGAGAGATTTAGTCCACCTCAGAGTGAGATTGGATTAGCTGGGAGAGCTGAGGAGATGAGATCAAATTACCTCAGACAGTCTAGTCACCTCAGAAAGAAGTTGTGAAGCTGTTTGTTCCCTTGGAGCGTGGAAAGTTAGCTCTTGAAGTGTGCATAGATCAGTTAGACGGAAGGTCCTGATAGCTGCTTCAGACTGAGCGTTAGAAGAAAAAGAAGGAAAGGGAACAGCAGTTACTGAAAGACTGAAGACTACAGCTTGAGCTTAGTTCACTGTGTGGAGGTCAGTAAGAGTGGAGAAAGATAGCCACTTCAGCCTGGTCAGAACTGAGTCAACTGAGTGTAGTTTCAGTGAGCAAGCGTGCCGACGCTTTGAGAGCGGTGAAGAGAAGGAAGAATCAGCTATCTACTGCTAGTGTGCTTATGTTAAGGGTCAGAGTAGGACGAAAGGCGAGTGGAAAGGAGAAGAGAGTGACAGAGGTTGAAACAGCATTGATCGCTTACCTCTACTCTGAAAAACCGGACACCGGGTCCGAGCTTGCTAGCATCTACACGACTAGTAGGAGATACCGGAGACCCTGTGGGACTTCAAGTCGCAGGGGCCCACAAGTGCTGATACGTAACCGGGGTCAGGAAGAACAGGAGTCTGGTCAGCGCAACCATTAGAGACTAAGTTCTATCCAAGAGAAGGCTCCACCACAAAGTCAGCCGGGCGTATAACAGAAGACAGAGTTAGACTTCGTTTTATACAGGTCAGAAACTCACACATACAGGAGTACGGAGGCCCTACACCTACTTAGTGGGATTACTGGACGTGCATCCTCCACCCTGCCAGCTTCCCGGGACGTGCCTGCAACTACCATCAGTAAAGGTACAGAAAGAGACTTTCGTGTGTGTGTGTGTGCCTTATTGCTCCTGCACCCCAACACTGCCATATACCCTGAGGGATCCAGTCTTGCCTGTGGAAGACTTAACACCTTGCTGCCCAGTAACAACCCCTCAGAGGATCTACCCTGCAGCGCTGGTCACACTGACCAGGTACCACAGGTGGCGTCACGAACAAACTGTAAATACTTTAATCCCCTGTAAATATTCCCCTTTTTAGTGAGCGCCTGGGGCCACTGACCGAGCTGTGCTACCCGTGACATCCCCCATTGAAGTGAACGGGCTCAGTGCCGAGTACCCCACAGGCCCTGGCTGTGCGACTCATCTTTTGGCGTCACGAACAGGATACGAAGCTCGCTATATGTGAGTCCTTTGTGCTTGAATGGACTGTTTTTGTGCAAAAGACTGTGTTGTTGTTTTTGTGATTTTTGGCGCCATTTGCCGCCATTTTGCCGCCATATTCGTGCCCTGAGGCGCTGGTGAAGAAGAGGGGCGTGCATTCGTGGGCGTACCCCCCCTTGTGACCCGAAAGTTATGGCCGTCCTATCCAAGTGCTTCTACAATGTCAGATCATGCCCCACTGCAAAGGAGATCCGCCTCCTCTTCATCCTCAGTGCAAAGAGGAGAAAGCGAAAGTCCCGCCTCCACGGAAAAGACCAGAGCGTTCTGGATGGAAAGCACAGTCTGGCCTGGAGTGAGATGGCGGAAGGACAGGAGTCGCTGTGTGGGGGAATGGCGGTGCGCAGACCCCGTTCCCCTGAAGAGCTTCAGCCTGTGCTCGAATCTTCACCCAGGTCGGGAGGGCGAAGAAATAATGTATCGTGTGGAGAAGGTGGATGCGGCGCTGCGGGATCTGGCCCGACACCGCGCAGAGATGGAGGCGATGGAGCGGAGCTGGCGTGCCCTGAAACTGCAGCTGCAGTGGGACCAGCTGCTCTCCCCCCTGGATGCGCAACTGCCACCTGCGCCACCACTGGAACCAGCGGCTGAGGAGGAACCAGAGGCCGGCCCCGGAAGAGCTGTACCTGACCCCGCCGAGGACGCAGCGGGAGAAGAGGAGGCTGAGGAGGCCTTGCCCGGACCGGAAAGCCAGCCAGGCCTGGAACCAGAGGCCGCAGTGGTAGCAGCGGAATGCAGTCCCCCGGTAGGGACGACGGAAGGAATCCTGCCTGATGCAATGGAAATTGATTGGGAGGAAATGGAGCTCCTGGACGACGTGGAGTACGCCGCCCAGAAGGAAAACGAGTGGAGACGCCGTGAACAGGAGGAGCGGCAGCAGCGGGAGCAGCGTGAGGCGCAGCGGCTTCGCCAGAGGTACCGGGAGCAGGATCTTGCCGATAAGGAGATCGTCCGGCGAGATAAAGGTACGCTCCGGGAACTGCGACGCCAGGGGGCAATACGAGACTTCAAACTCCAGGGAGGCTGGGGGTTCATCCACGAACCCGGCCTGTACCAGGAGGTCTTTGTCAACCGGAGGGATGTGGAGTCTCACCTGCCTGAGGGGCACCCGGACAGGGACCTGCTGATAGGGGATGTAGTCTCCTACACGCGGCATTGGGGGCTTAAGGGGTGGTATGCCCTGAACGTCTCCAGAGTCAGCGCCCCAGTCCCGGAAGCAGGGAATGTGTTCCCGTGTCTCTGTGTCCCAGGCCCCAGCCACACCGGCGCCAGTCCGCACACCTGCGTCATCTTCTGAAACGCTGCAGAGCGCAGCAGCTGCAAGTGCGCCCCCTACTGAGCCATGCCTGCGCACCCTGCAGAGCGCAAGCCTAGGAGAGGCACCTGTCAGGCCTCCAGGCAATCGCATAAGGAAAGTTGAAATGAGAACTGTGGCTAATCAGACACCGGTAGCAGGACATGACTTTATGGTGATGCGATTCAGAACCCACAGTGTGCTTCCAGCCCCAGGTATGGAAGATGCTACAATGTTTGCTGATGAAGACCAGTAGGACCCGGACAGGGTTTACTGTACTGTAAAAAGTTGTCAGAAATGTTATGTAGAGAAGTTGCACTTTATTGTGAGAATGTTTACATGATTGATGCTTAGTCTACCCCAGTAGGGTAATGTGTGATAATGTGAAATGTTCTTTTGATATGGACTGGTGCTGAGGACTCTTGCAGCACAGAGACTCTTGTTGTAAATAGTTGGCACTTGGTGCCCCATCTTGGTTTTACGTAAACCACCACTACCTCAGAAGAAAAACCCGTGTGGTGTGGCCTAGAGTGAGGTCTGCAACAAAAAGGAAAAGTCCTGCAGCCCACCCAGGACCACCGTGGGAGGTTTTGAACGGGTCCTCCACAAGAATCTTTTAAATTTGCACTTTGAAGTATTTTCTACTTTGCTACGAGTATTAAAAGTGTATTTGTATTTATTGTAACGTTTAAAGAATCCTCACCTCCCGCAAGGGACGAGTTAATGTTTATGTTGATGTTAATATAAAATTATTTCTTTTCAGCCCGGGAGTGCTGATGATAACTAGGGGAGGATGTGTAGCCCAGCTGCGCTTGGAGCCACATGTTCCCAGGAGGATGCACCGAAGGTAAACCCACACACACCTGATATTCATTCACACCTTCACTATTTCCTGGAGCCACCAGAGGGAGCCCTTGAAGAGTATGATATATATATAAGGGTTGTGGAGAGACGGCAGTTAGATTTTAGTCTACCTCAGAGTGAGATTGGATTAGCTGGGAGAGCTGAGGAGATGAGATCAAATTACCTCAGACAGTCTAGTCACCTCAGAAAGAAGTTGTGAAGCTGTTTGTTCCCTTGGAGTGTGGAAAGTTAGCTCTTGAAGTGTGCATAGATCAGTTAGACGGAAGGTCCTGATAGCTGCTTCAGACTGAGCGTTAGAAGAAAAAGAAGGAAAGGAACAGCAGTTACTGAAAGACTGAAGACTACAGCTTGAGCTTAGTTCACTGTGTGGAGGTCAGTAAGAGTGGAGAAAGATAGCCACTTCAGCCTGGTCAGAACTGAGTCAACTGAGTGTAGTTTCAGTGAGCAAGCGTGCCGACGCTTTGAGAACGGTGAAGAGAAGGAAGAATCAGCTATCTACTGCTAGTGTGCTTATGTTAAGGGTCAGAGTAGGACGAAAGGCGAGTGGAAAGGAAAAGAGAGTGACAGAGGTTGAAACAGCATTGATCGCTTACCTCTACTCTGAACAACCGGACACCGGGTCCGAGCTTGCTAGCATCTACACGACTAGTAGGAGATACCGGAGACCCTGTGGGACTTCAAGTCGCAGGGGCCCACAAGTGCTGATACGTAACCGGGGTCAGGAAGAACAGGAGTCTGGTCAGCGCAACCATTAGAGACTAAGTTCTATCCAAGAGAAGGCTCCACCACAAAGTCAGCCGGGCGTATAACAGAAGACAGAGTTAGACTTCGTTTTATACAGGTCAGAAACTCACACATACAGGAGTACGGAGGCCCTACACCTACTCAGTGGGATTACTGGACGTGCATCCTCCACCCTGCCAGCTTCCCGGGACGTGCCTGCAACTACCATCAGTAAAGGTACAGAAAGAGACTTTCGTGTGTGTGTCTGCCTTATTGCTCCTGCACCCCAACACCGCCATATACCCTGAGGGATCCAGTCTTGCCTGTGGAAGACTTAACACCTTGCTGCCCAGTAACAACCCCTCAGAGGATCTACCCTGCAGCGCTGGTCACCCTGACCAGGTACCAAGGTGGCGTCACGAACAAACTGTAAATACTTTAATCCCCTGTAAATATTCCCCTTTTTAGTGAGCGCCCGGGGCCACGGACCGAGCTGTGCTACCCGTGACATCCCCCATTGAAGTGAACGGGCTCGGTGCCGAGTACCCACAGGCCCTGGCTGTGCGACTCAGATAGACATGTTAATGATATGCAAATGAAGAAAAATGGAAACAAAACTTTCAAAATAGCATAATTTATTCAGTCTTGAATATGCAGAAATCCCCACTCATACACCCTGGCTGCTATCAATGAGATTATTAATGGTTGTCTAAGGAATGTTCTGCCACGTTGAATTCTCTTGGGCAAACATCAAGATCTGCTGCTGGCAGTTCCCTTAGGGCAGTTTTCCCCTCTGTACCAGTCTGTCATTGTAAATTTGTTTACTGTAAACGATATCTATAACTTTGTATGTAACCCCTTCTCATGTACAGCACCATGGAATCAATGGCGCTATATGAAAAAAAAATAATAATAATTGCTGATCAATCATGTCCCAGATGTGCCTGATGACAAGTCCAAAGACGTTGCAGACCATTGTAGCACGTTTGGCCACGCAGTCTACTTAAAGAAGCATGAGTAGCATGCGGCATGGTGTTTTATTCCGTTCTGCAGCCACAATTAGATCCTATGTCTAGTTCAACATGAAAAATTTGGTTAAATGTCTTCTTAAAGTGAATTCTTCCCACTTTACTAATGCCATAAATGCAGTCACTGAGTACAGGTTGGACACAAATGAGGGATCAAAAAGAAACACATAATTTTCTGTTTTCTGGGGGGGCGAGCATTGTCCAAAGTGTCTTTGAGCTTCCAGTAAACATGGAAACCCTCTATATTTCCC